>CM039600.1:21192324-21750997 GCA_022457205.1 Saccharum spontaneum | reverse complement strand
TAGTCTATGTCAATCAACCTCCCGGGTTTGAAGACCCTAGATATCCTAATCATGTTTATAGGTTGTCCAAGGCGCTATATGGGCTCAAGCAAGCCCCTAGAGCGTGGTATGAGCGCCTCCGGGACTTCCTCATTGAGAAGGGCTTCACCATCGGGAAGGTCGACACCACACTATTCACCAAGAAGCTTAATGGGGAGATCTTCATTTGTCAAGTGTATGTTGATGATATCATCTTCGGGTCAACAAATGAAGATTATTGCAAGGAGTTTGGTGAATTGATGTCGAAGGAGTTCGAGATGTCAATGATTGGTGAGCTCACATTCTTCCTTGGTTTTCAAGTCAAGCAATGAGAGAAGGGATTTTCATCTCTCAAGAAAAGTATACCAAGGATCTTCTCAAAGATTCAAGATGGAAGAATGCAAGCCAATCAAGACCCCAATGCCATCAAATGGACATCTCGACCTAGATGAGGGAGGTAAACCGGTTGATCAAACTCTCTACCGTTCTATGATTGGTAGCTTGTTGTATCTTACCGCATCTAGGCCCGATATCATGTTTAGTGTGTGCATGTGTGCTCGCTTTCAAGCGTGCCCTAAAGAACCTCACTTAAGTGCCGTAAAAAGAATCCTAAGATATCTTAAGCACACCCCAAGTATTGGTTTATGGTATCCCAAAGGAGCTAGATTCCAACTAGTTGGCTATTCCGACTCGGATTATGCCGGTTGCAAAATTGATAGAAAAAGCACATCCGGAGGGTGCCATTTACTTGGGAGATCTTTAGTATCTTGGTCATCTAAAAAGCAAAATAGTGTGGCTTTGTCCACCGCCGAGGCGGAATACATTGCCGCGGGGGCTTGTTGTGCACAAATCTTATATATGAAACAAACCCTCCTAGACTATGGAGTTGTTCTTGAAAAGGTGCCACTTTTATGTGACAATGAAAGTGCCGTTAAAATTGCCAACAATCCGGTACAACACTCTCGCACCAAGCACATAGATATCCGCCATCACTTTCTAAGAGATCACGTTGCTAAAAATGACATATCACTAGAAGGTGTACGAAGTGAAAATCAATTAGCGGATATCTTCACTAAACCTTTGGACGAGGCTACCTTTTGTAGGCTAAGAAGTGAACTTAATGTGCTTGATTCTAGTAACTTTAAAAAATGAGCGGGTGTTGTCCCTTGCATTGCATTGTATCATAGGTCATGTTTACTTTATCGCAATGCATTTAGGGCTTGGCTAACACGGTTACGATAACCCTCCTTCGGAGGAGTGAAGAAGCCTAACCGTGGATCAAACTTGACAAGCAATCTAGCTTTACTCTATTGTATTGCATTGCATATGCATGGTTGTTTGTTTGTCGTTCTTTTCCGGTTTAGCCTTGAGCAACCGCTGTGTTCGTCCATGAATAGAGAGAGCATTTAACGCTCCCAAAGGTCCAAAAACTCTATTGCATGGCCATACGTTGCTCCTCGGGTGTTTATTGCCTATTTTCGTAAAAACAATACTAGCCTAAGGCAAAATATTTTGAAAAATTTGAGGGTTTGAGTGAGGTCACTCATATCGGGTTCCAATTGGTGTTTATTTGTGTCTCTTTGAATTGGAACTTGATTGGGAGAAGTCGCGTCGAAGTTCGGAACGAAGAAAGGCGAAAAACCGCGACAGGACGCTGCACCGGACGCAGTGCTGCTTCACCACCGCGTCCGGTCCCGGTGTCCACCTGCGCGTCCGGTTTTCCAGAAGAACAAGTCCAGATCTAGGCACCGGACGCTGCACCGGACGCGCCTCTGACCACCACCGCGTCCGGTCCCGGCTACCACCACCGCGTCCGGTGCTCCGCTATGAAATCCCGAGCACTCTGGCATCGGACTCTGATCGCGTCCGGTCTGTTCACACCGGACGCGTCCGGTGACTCCAGGAGCTTACTGGAGTGTCACCGGACGCTGCACCACCGCGTCCGGTGATTTTCACCACCGCGTCCGGTGCTTCTATACCGAGCGGATCTCGCCTCTTAAAACCGTACCGTTTCGTTTTTTCTTTCTTCTTCAATCTGCTCGACGAATCCGCCGCCGCCTTTGCCTCTCCGGTCGCCGACTCGCCGTAATACTCCCTCGCCGCCGGAGCCGCATCGCCCTTCTTCCTCCTCTCCAGCAGATCCCGCACCACCAGCCGCGCCGCGCTCTGCCCGCACGCCTCCTCGCGCAGCGCCCGCTTGAGCCCGCGCCTGCGCCTCCTCCGTGCGCCGCCGCTCCTGCTCGCCGCCGGCGAACTCCAGCCCACCGTGTCTCTTCTCCAGCGCCTCTTCAACTCCCTAGCGCCGGGCACCTCAATTCCTTCCTTCGGCCGAGCCATCGATTCTAGGGTTTAACCCTAAACCCTAACCTAGGGTTTGGTGACCCTATCTTGAGGTATTGGCGAGGTTTCGTTTTCGATTTCGTTTCAATTCAATTCCTTTCATTCACTTGTTAGGGTTTGCCGTTGACCAAATCAATTCCTTGATAATCTCGATTGGTCGTTTCAGTGCTCGATCGCCGAATCTCGGGAGTTCTCGCGAACTAGATCATCTCGTCCCTTCACCGTCGTCTCGTCAATCCGAGGTAGCTTAGCGTCGATTCCTTTCGTATCTTACGTGCTTGCTATCCAGGGTTTCGCATCTTTAGATATATATGCTTATTGTATATCTCCCTATTCCATACGTGCAGCGAGTCAGTCGGTGTGCCAGGTCTGATCTGTTTGCTAAATCCGAGGCCAAGCCTGCGGATACGGATTGAGGCCAAGCCTCTCGAGTGTCAGTTCATCATCTCACAAAGGCTTTCAGGCAGTCAGTCAGCATGGTGCGTTGCAAGAACGCCGGTGGTGGTCCAGGTGACGGGGACAACAGTCCTCCCCGTCGTGATGAGATTGCGCGTAGTAAGCGCGTCAAGATGATGGCAGTCAAGAAGAAGAGGAAGACTCTTTCAGATGCAGAGGTCGCTCAGGCTGTGGCAGACGCCGCAGAGCAGGCAGAGAGAGGTGGCAGACGCAGTGGATTACACATAGGCGAGCGTCGCTTTCATCTTGAAGGTCGACAGCTCGGTACTGAGGCCACTGAGAGCACTGAGACTACAGCACCGACAGAGCAGATGTCAGTTGATCCTCCCTCAGAGCAGACACAGGCTACAGAGACTGCACCCACTACTGAGGCTACCCAGACTGCTGAGGGTCCACAGGCCACTGAGGATACAGAGGAGCAGGCAGCTCAGTCTCCACCACGTCGCCGCTCCACTCGTGCTCGTTCACAGGTGACACCCAGGGCAGAGGGCCCGCGTCGTGGAGCACGACCTCCTCCCAGGGTCAGAGGGTCACCCCCAGTCGTGCACTTGGACCTGAGAGGTGCTTCTTCACGTCAGGTGAAGAACTTGAGGTTCGTGGAGGTCAGCCGATGGTTTCCACCTGTCAGAGATCCCAGAGCTTCAGAGGGTTTCTATACACCACTCCAGGAGGATTTCTACAGGGCTCTAGTCGACAGTGGCATAGCTTTCAGACCTCAGAGGGTATGTCGCCTAGAGGCATTGGTTGATGTTGTGGGAGAGCAGATCCGTCCTTACCTGTCCTATTTGCCTGGATTGTCAGATCTGCTTGGACGGACAGGTGCTTACTGCGGCACATGGGTCAGGGAGTTCTATGCTTCTTTGTGGATTGATCCTGCCCATGAGTTCATTCACTTCGCATTCAGAGGCCGCGACCACAGACTCTACAGCTCCAGAGCCCGTGAGCTCCTCAGACTACCTGCTTCTGACACGAGGATCCACCAGCTGTGCTATGGCCAGACCACTCCTCCCAGACGCCCTCACGGCGGTTCAGTGCCACCCACCGACCTGGTCCGACCCTGTTTTCGCGAGCCTTTTGGCGAAGGGTCACCTCGTACACCTGCCAGCCTGACACCTCTAGCCCGAGTTCTGGATGCTATACTCAGACGCACTCTACTGCCCAGACTTGGTTACAGAGAGGGACTGACGAGGATGCAGCTTTGGGTTGTATACCACCTCCTTACACAGCGACAGTTTGATATTTGGGATCTCATCCTGAGTGAGATGGAGGATACCATTGCTGAGGGCTTCAAGGGTAACCGTCAGCTTCCTTATGCCCACTGGATTTGCTACATTATCAGATCTGCTATCCAGATGCCACCAGAGATCAGGGCAGAGATTGCCAACACTACTACTGCATTCCCTGATTATGACATCAGACAGCTATGGGCTTCAGTTACCAGAGAGCAGGCTCCAGCACCAGGACAGCGTGAGCGCCCTGAGGTTCCTGAGACAGCAGCTGAGCAGGACGCTAGAGTTGACGAGCTTGCCGAGGCAGAGCTTGCAGACCTTGAGACTCAGCCTGCTGAGATACCTGAGGATGTTACTTCTGACAGCACCGATGAGGATTATCAGCCCATCCCCAGGTACCGGTCTCCTCGGTCTCACGACCACGAGGCCGGTGGATCTGGCTCAGCCTCCCGCTCAGACCCAGCCATGGTGGCTATACTTGAGAGGCTGACCCAGGCTCAGGAGCAGCAGCAGCACCAGATACAGCGCCAGGCTCAGGATACAGCTGCCGCACTAGCACAGATACAGGCTCGCCAGGATGAGTTCCAGAGACAGCAGCTAGAGATTCAGAGGCAGCAGGTTGAGATGCAGCGACAGAGCCAGCAGCAGTACATGGACCTTCTGCGGCATCTCATTACAGTTGGGGTTCCTCCGCCTGCATCCATCATGACTCCGGCTTTGCATTCCAGCGGTCCTTCTAGTCAGACACAGCCGAGCATACAGTTTACATCTCCACAGCAGCAGGTTCCCCAGTCGTTTCAGTCCCCGAGCTTCACACCTATCCATACGGGGTTCACACCGTCAGACCAAACTCGCCCGCATATCCTGACAGGCACACCTATCGGTGACTTTAGTGCCACTTACAGCGAGTTGACTGGTCAGCCGACACCCTCACATACGACTACGTTTCACACTTCGTCAGGGTTGTCAGCTTCAGAGGCAGTCGTTCCACCAGCGACAGGGACCGGGACTACAGAGACCATCCCTTCTTCAGTTGCCTCGACAGATCCCCCAGCTACTGGCGCACTTCAGGCTCAGGTCACCCAGACAGATCTACTTGTTACTTCACAGTCAGTGCCTGATCCTGCTCAGACCCAGACCGCTACGCAGCCACGAGCTTCTTCAGAGGGTCAGCCAGATAGCTCGGACTCCGAGGATTCGCTTCACTTCGTGATCACTCCGCGCACCTCGGCACCCGACACGACTCCGTCTGTCCCCCCGTCAGACTAGATTAGTTTTTGGCGCTTGATGCCAAAGGGGGAGAGAGAGTAGTTTCAGGGGGAGTTTGTTAGTGGTTTTTCGTTTTTCGTGTGCTACATTCATGCATATCATGTTTATTTTCAGCACTGCATTCGCGTGACATTGTCGTTGAGTCGTAAAACTTTGAGTCTTAATGTCTTATTCGTCACTGTGGTTAATATATGTCACCGTTTTAGCTATAGCTCTAAGGTTGTGCTTCCGTGCCTTACTCCGATTACTTATGAGCTATATCTTTTTGTGTACTAACGCTTTTTGTCTTATCTTATGAAGTACACTCTTTTGGCTTGGAGCACATAAGCAATTCCTAACCCTTTATGCTTATTGTCTATTGCTTATGTGAATCAAGCATGCTCGAAAACCTTCACTCTAATCCATTGAAACTTAGTGTTGTCATCAATCACCAAAAAGGGGGAGATTGAAAGCATCTAGGCCCCAAGGTTTGGTTTCGGTAATTAATGACAACACTTTATTACCATGACTAACGTGTGTTTTGCAGAAACTTTGGTAAGTTAGGTCATGGAGGTGATAACTGCTTTGAGCACTGTGGCTTCGTGTCCCTTGATGGAAATCGTTTCGGTTTTTCAAAAGAGTGACGTCAAGATTAAGGACGGTTAGTTCCGGATGACGAAGTGTTGAGACACATTCGGAATAGTCGTTAGGATCTTCGTTTTTCTCTTTTGGCCGTACTATAAAGGGGGGCATGAATGGGTAGCTTGACCTAGGCGAGTCCTATGTTTAGGTGTGGTGCACACTTGTTAAACTTGGCGCTAGGCAACTCTAGATTAGCTCAAGGTTCAGTTAGAAGCAACTTGGTTGAAGTTGCGACGCGTTTCGACGAGTTTCGGGCTGTTTTCCAGTCACCGGACGCGGCCTTCGGGAACACCGGACGCGTCCGGTGTGTACTTAACCGCGCTAGGTTTCGGGCCTGATCACCGGACGCGGTCCTCGCGAGGACCGGACGCAGTGGTCAGCGACCGACACGTGTCATCAAGAGAGAACGCCCGTCGGACGCGATACTGGACTTGATCGGCGAGTCCGGTGCGAGTCCAGTAAGGTCCAGAGAGGACCGGACGCGTCCGGTCTTCAGGCATCGGACGCGGCCTCGCGTCCGGTGTGACTCCAGTAAGCTCCTTTGCACGTCGGACGCGTCCGGTGCTACCTGACCGGTGCGTCCGGTGGTTCGATTTCAAAAACGGGTTTTGACCGTTACGGGGGACCGGCGCGTCCGGTGCGTAGCACCGGCGCGTCCGGTGACCCCGTGTCAGAAATAACGGTTCGTTTTCTTTGAAGGGTGTATAAATACAACCCCTCCACCTCTTTTAGAGGTCTCTTGCTCATTCAAACATCTGAGAAAACCCTTTAGAGTGCAAGGGAGTGCAAGAGCTCTAGTGAGGATAGAGATTTGAGAATCAAAGTTTGTAATTCCTCACTAGTGATTCGAGAGTAGCAAGTGTGCATCCATCTCCTCATTTGGGCTCGTTGTGGTCAAGTGAGAGTTCTAGCTTGTTACTCTTGGTGATCGCCATCACCTAGACGGCTTGGTGGTGATTGGGAGTTTGGTGATCATCCGGCGGAGCTTGTGGATGACCCAACTCAAGTTGTGAGCGGTTTTGGGTGATTCGCCGCGACGGAGTGTCGAAGAATCAACCCGTAGAGAGCACTTGATCCTTGCGCGGATCAAGGGGGAGCGACACCCTTGCGCGGGTGCTCCAACGAGGACTAGTGGGGAGTGGCGACTCTCCGATACCTCGGAAAAACATCGCCGTGTTCCTTGCCCCTTTACATTCAAGCAATTACTTTCTCGTATTTACTTTCATTGCTTGTTTTACATTCCTAGAATTGCCATGCTAGACTAGGATTGAAAACTAGGGTGCAAAACTTTTTAACGGTAGACTCTCTAGGAACACAAGTAGGCACTAGGGGTGAATTCCGGCTTATAGGATTTAATTCTTGCAATTAATTTTTAGAAAAGCCCAATTCACCCCCCCTCTTGGGCATCTTGATCCTTTCAATGAAGAAAATAACTTGGATGATGTGAGAGGAACTCAATTGACCAATGCTATGAAAGAAATGGATATTGGTGATATTAGGCCAAAGCAAGTGATTGATGTGGATGACAACAAAGATCAAGTGCTCCAAAGTCCAATTACACAAGCTAGTGGGTCTCTAATGCAAAATCAAGCTAGTACATCATCTCAAGTGCAACAAGATCAACAAGTGGCTAGTTCATCATCTCCAACTCATGATCAACATCAACATCCAAGCAATCAAGTGCAAGTGCTTCAACCAACCAACATTGCTAGAGATCATCCATTAGATTCCATTATTGGTGACATACAAAGGGGAGTTCAAACTAGATCAAGATTGGCATCATTTTGTGCTCACTCTTCTTTTGTGTCAATGGAAGAACCCAAGGACATTGATAAAGCATTGAGAGATCCGGATTGGGTAAATGCAATGCATGAAGAACTCAACAACTTCAAGAGAAATGAAGTATGGGAACTAGTTGAAAGGCCTAAGAATCATAATGTCATTGGAACAAGATGGGTCTTTCGCAACAAGCAAGATCAAGATGGAATAGTAGTAAGGAACAAAGCAAGACTAGTGGCTCAAGGTTACACACAAATAGAGGGTCTTGACTTTGGTGAAACTTATGCCCCGGTTGCAAGATTGGAAGCAATTAGGATCTTACTTGCCTATGCTTGTGCTCATAATATCAAGCTATATCAAATGGATGTAAAGAGTGCATTTCTCAATGGGTACATTCAAGAAGAGGTGTATGTGGAGCAACCTCCCGGTTTTGAAGATGACAAGAAACCCAACCATGTATATAAGTTAAGGAAAGCTTTGTATGGATTGAAGCAAGCACCTAGAGCATGGTATGAAAGATTGAGGGACTTCTTGCTATCCAAAGGATTTGTCATGGGCAAAGTGGATACTACTCTCTTTACCAAGAAGATTGGGAAAGACTTGTTTGTATTGCAAATATATGTTGATGATATCATCTTCGGTTCAACCAATCAAGATTATTGTGATGAGTTTGGGAAAATGATGGCAAAGGAATTTGAAATGTCAATGATCGGTGAACTTAGTTTCTTTCTTGGACTTCAAATCAAGCAAATGAAGGAAGGAACATTTGTGAGCCAAACCAAGTACATCAAAGATATGCTCAAAAAGTTTGGCATGGAAGATGCAAAGGGCATTACAACCCCAATGGGCACTAGTGGAAGTTTGGATAGTGACAAGAGTGGCAACATGGTGGATCAAAAGCTTTATAGATCAATGATTGGTAGCCTACTCTATGTGACGGCATCAAGACCCGATGTAATGTTTAGTGTATGTATGTGTGCAAGATTTCAAGCCTCACCAAGAGAAAGTCATTTGAAGGCAACAAAGAGAATATTGAGGTATTTGAAGCATACACAAGATGTTGGATTATGGTATCCCAAAGGTGCAAGCTTTGAGCTAGTTGGATATTCGGATTCCGACTATGCCGGTGACAAAGTGGAGAGAAAGAGCACTTCCGGGACTTGTCAATTGTTGGGAAGATCACTTGTCTCATGGTCATCCAAGAAGCAAAATAGTATTGCACTATCTACCGCCGAAGCCGAATACATCGCCGCGGGTAGTTGTTGTGCACAAATCTTGTGGATGAAGGCAACATTGAAGGATTTTGGAATCAATTTTAAGAATGTGCCATTGCTATGTGACAATGAAAGTGCCGTGAAGCTAACCAACAATCCGGTTCAACATCAAAGAACAAAGCATATTGATGTTCGTCATCATTTCATTAGAGATCATCAACAAAAGGGTGACATTGCTATTGAGAGTGTGGGCACCGAAGATCAACTAGCCGATCTATTCACCAAGCCACTTGATGAGAAGAGATTTCACAAGCTAAAGAATGAGTTGAACATACTTGACTTCTCCAACATGAGTTGATGCACCCCATATATGACATGCCTCTCCTTCGAGCCCCAAGGTACAATTGGTTGACATGTCATACATTCTATGCTAAGGACTTGCTTAGTGCATCTAGTCATAATTCACTTGTTCTAGGATCATTCATGAAAATCAAATGAATTTGAAGTCTATATGGTGCCACTATTGTTTCCATGATTTTGTATGATCTAGTGGTAGCATATAACTTGTTTAAGTAGCTTGTGATCCTAAGTGTTTAATCTAGATCACTTGTCTAAATATTTGCTTCAACATGGTGCATGATAACCCTTCTAGTGAGGTGTGAAGAAGCTTGCCCTTGGATCAAACCGAAGCATTTTATTTATGCAAGCAATCTAGGTTGAACCACAAACTTGATCCTCACCCCATAATTCAACATGATAATCTATCTAAAATTGGTCCCTTGTGGTCATTGGTGCCAAAGGGGGAGAAAATGTTGTTCACAAAGATAGAGAAGCACAAAGGGGGAGAAAATGTTGTTCACAAAGATAGATCCTAAAATGGGAGAATTGATAAAAGAAGGGGATCAACTAAAATTTTGAGCACACAAGTAGGGGGAGCAAGCTCTTAAACATGAATGTTGCATTTCTTTGTGCACTCATATGTATGATGCATTGTTATGCATTCCTTTTTCTCCGTTACTTTGCTTGTGTGGTGACTTGCTAGTATAATTTGAATGATGTATTGAAGTACTAGCATGAATAGGAAGTAGTTAGATTTCCCTTACTTCATGTTTTTCAAAGTGGTACTAGAACCTTGCTTATAATGTTGATCTCACGGGGTTTCTAGTTTTGTTTGTGCTTTTCCAAGTGATATCTAACTACACAAGGTGCTAAGATGGTGTTTATCGCTACTCCGATGGTATCACGCTTCAAAGGTCTATAATCTAAAACACTTAGCACCTATTGGTAGTCAATGCTCCTAATCTTTCCTATCTAACATGTATGCTTCCAAAATCCAAACATATAGCATACATGTAGGGGGAGCCATTGCTATCAATTTGAATTCATGATCACTTGTCCATACTTCTTACACATGGTAATATACTTGGACAATGTGACATGGGTTCAATTAAATTTTTATCATAATATCTTTGTGAAAGGGTTGTCACCAATTACCAACAAGGGGGAGATTGAAAGTCCTATGTTTGGTGTTGGTAATTAGTGACAATGCCTAAGTACTAATCCTATGCCTAAGTTGTATGTAGCATATGAGGATTAGTACATTCCAAGGTTGGTGGCAAGATGGACATGGTGATCATGATGGCCACACTTGGATTTGGATGCAACCCTACGTGATCAAGGCAAAGGTATATGCTTTAGGGTTGTGTTTTAGTAACCAAGACACCTAGTGGGTGTGGTTACATTATAGGATAGATAGCCGTACTATAAAGAGGGGAATGACGCGGCTATTGAACTCCTAAGTGCCTCTAGATGTGCATTTCATGATCATATGCATTTGGATAGAACTAATAACGCCTCGAAAAATGATTGTGAAAATGCTAACACACATGCACATAGTGATGATCACTTGGTAGTGTTAGCACGTTTGCGACGGCGTTGAAGTTTAAGCGGTAGAGAGGGTTTGGGTTCCTCTCTCCCTCCCGCCGAGCGTGCGAGCGCGGGATTCAGGCGATTTCGGGGAAATGAAATGCCTATTTTCCACTACGCCGGAAGTCGGAAATCAAACGGAAATCAAACGGAGGCGAACGGAGGTCACTGAGTGCACCGGACGCTGCACCGGACGCTGCACCGGACGCGGTCACTGTGCGACCGGCGCGTCCGGTCAGTGTCCAGTATCTGCGCTTGTTTCGGTTGTTTCATCGGACGCGGTGGCGCGTCCGGTCACAGGCCACCGGACGCGTCCGGTCGTCCAGGGAGCTTACTGGACTCCCACCGGACGCGGGCACTGTGGCGTCCGGTCGGTTCACCAGCGCGTCCGGTGGTTGGTTCGTTTTGCGCGACTCGGTGTTGACCGGCGCGTCCGGTGAGTCACGGGACCGGCGCGTCCGGTGGTGACCAGCGCGTCCGGTCGTTTCGACCGGCGCGTCCGGTCAGTGTTTCAAAATTTAGCCGTTGCGGCACCGGCGCGTCCGGTCAGTTGGACCAGCGCGTCCGGTGAGCGCGACTGCTGCTGATTTCAGTTTCTAACGGCTATATTCGAAGGGGTATGTCTATATATACTCGTTGGCCGGCTCAAGGCTCCCTCTCTTGGACATTTGACATACTTGTGAGCACTTTGAGCTAAGCAACTCCCCTCCCACTCATCTCTCTTGCTTCTTTGCATATTCGAAGTGAGATTGAGTGATCCAAGTGCATTTGCATCGTGAGATAGCATCTAGTTGGCACTTGGTGGTTGATTTGCTGCGGGATTCTTGTTTCTCTTGGTGGTTGCCGCCACCTAGACGGCTTGGAGCAGCTTGGAGGCATTGGCAAGAGTTGGTGTTTGTTCTTGGCCACCTCCGGTGATTGTAAGGGGTTTGTGCCTACCTCGGCGGAGCGCCAAAGGCGACATTAGTGGATTGCTCGTGTCATTGCAACCTTTTGCCATTTGGTAGGTTCTTGTGGCGCCTTTTGAGAGGCTCGGTGTGAGACCGATTAGCCACCGAACCACGTGGTAAAAAGGGACACAACGGGGACTAGCGTGCCGGCAAGCACGTGAACCTCGGGATAAATCTTCGTGTCATCACTTTCATATTGTGATTGATTGATCCCGGTATTCGGTTGTCTTGGTATTCATTGTTGATCTTATTGGTTGGCTCAAATCTTCGCCCCTCGGTGATACCCTCCTAACTCTCACTTGTATTACTTTCTTAGTCATCTTTGCTAGCTAGTTAGCTTTGCTAGAGTAGCTCTTTTGTGTAGCTTGTTAGTTGTAGTGGTAGTTACCTCCTCGGTTTGACTTGTGCGTTTGAGTGAAAATATACTAGAATTGTGATTTGGATAGGTGGCTTGCAAACACCCCGTAGGCTAAGCAAAACTCGCATCTCGCTATTTGTTATATTGATAAACTTGTTTAGTTTGTCTTTGTAGAAACTTTTTAAAAGGCTATTCACCCCCCCTCTAGCCATCTAGACCTTTCAACTATGAATATTAGATGTGGCTGTTGCAACCCTACTTTTATTTCTATACAATTAGCCAAATGCTTAAAGAGAAGAAGAGAGACAGGAGTAGCGAGAGTTGAGCACCTCTTGCTCTAATTTCTTCGCCTTTTAGTGGGCGGGCTCTAATTTCTTCACCTTTTAGTCGGTGGATGAAGGGAGGTGGCTAGCCATGTTCATGTAGATGAATTTGTGATGCAATTCATGTTGTCGTTGCTTTGAATCTGAGTCAAATTTCTCTCCCGACTGTTCTTGCACTATTTCTTTTTCTGGAACTTCCTACTATTTTTCTAGGGGTTTTCGTTCTTCTGTTTTTGGCTGCGTTTTGGGGTATTTTTTGGGGGAGACCAGTGCGCTAGGATAAGTGAGGAGGTAGCTCACTCATCCATTTGTTTCCTCCACGAGACCTCGATTTAATGATTTTCCCCCAAAAATTTCCCTTCTTTACGGTTTCCTGGTTGATCTGAAATTAACAGTTAAATTCTCGATCTTTTTGAGGGATTTCTGCTGGGATGTGTTGCTCATGATGAGGCAAGGCCTTGGTCAAATTTTAGTTCGTTTGGATTTGTTTTGAGAAATTTCGGAGTTTTCTCAATGGTGCTTAGGCTGCAGTTCGTGCTACAGGCCGTACTGTTTTTCTTTTGTTGCTTTTCGTTTTCTCTCTGGTGGCCTTCAGCAGTTGCTGCTCCTGGTCTCTGAGTTTGTATTCTTTGGGATTTCTCAGGAGCAGCATAACTGAATCATTCAGTTCAGTAGAGGAACAGCAAATTGTTCTGATTCTTGCAGTTTGATCAGGCTTCAAAAATCTGAAATTCAGTTCAGTCTTCAGCTGTGGTTCTTTGAAAATTTCTCCTCTGCTTTGCTCTGTATTTCTGTCTGCAGTAAGTGTACAGTGTATAGCAGCTGCATCTTGACCAACAGGTAAACAGGTGACCCTAACCAACCTAGTGCAGCAAGCAATGAGTCACTATCAAGCTACACTAGTCAATCATTCATGAAATCATTGCTTGCTCTTTAAATCTATAGACCTGTAGCTTGCTGCACTAGGTTCAGTAGTTATTCAGTTCCTGCAAACTCTGCTTTTCAGTTGGTTCGTTTTAACTTCTCAGTTTAGCTCGGATAGTTTGTTTTTGGTGCTTCGTAATTTTTTTGGGAAATTTTGCTATGGGACATCAGACAAACGTGATATTTGCTGGTGGACACCGCCAACTCGGAGATATGCCCAGTACCATTATGAAATCGCGTTTATTTGCCACCAGACACCGGAGCCATTAAAATATTAATTTTCAAAGTTTGGGAGTGAGAAAGGGCAGTGAAAAGACCATGTTGCCCCCATCTTCAACCTTTGGCTGGCCACTAATATTTGCCGAAACACATTGCCGCCTACGCTGATCCTTGCCGGAGTCGCGAACAGGTCATTCTTCCTCCTCACTCCATGGCCATGGAAGCCATGGAGGAGCGTCTGCTGGTCACGCACGTGGGAGGGAGGGACCCCTGCTGGGGCTCTCCGGCCAGTCAGCCAGCAGCGCGGCAAGGCGGAGCGGCGGCGCTGGGCTGCGCGCGGCCCGTGCAGGCTCGCTGGCAGGACGGCGGGGGGTTGTACCGGTGGCAACGCGTGCTGCTCGAGGCGGAGGAGCTCCGGCCCGCCATGGCCGCACGGGAGCTCCGCCCGCCATGGCCATGCCGGAGCTCGAGGCGGAGGAGCGCCGCCTGCCTGGGCCCCGCGCTGCAGGCCGCCATGGCGCAGCTCGAGGACGAGTTCCGCGGCGACCAGTGCCTCATGCGCGGGTCTTCCGACAACGAGATCCCGCCTCGCACGCAAGCGCTGGGCGCCGCCGCCGCCGCCGGCCTTGCGTGTGCGAGCACCGCCACCGCCTCGCACGAGAGCGCGGGGCGCAGCTGCCGCCAGCGGCCTATCTCCGGTGCGTGCTCGCTGGCACCTCCAGCTCGGCCGGAGGGGGAAGCTGCATCCCGGCCGCCATAGCTGGCATGGACGTGAGCTCTGCGACCCGGCCCTCCTCCCCCTGTCCTCCTATAAAAGCAGGGCCTCAGCTCCGCAGGAGCACACCGCATCCACCTATCCCCTCCCCATGTCCTCTCCCTCGCTGTAGAGCCCTCAAGCATCACCGCCGCCGCCATTAATGGACCTTCACCCGAGCTCCCGATTCCCCATCCTGACCACCTCGCGTCCCCGGCGAGGCCATGCCGGCACCCTGCTCGTCGCCACGCGCTGCTGTGCCCGAGCGGGAGGTGGCGCGCGTCCGCCACCAAATCGGTAACGACGGTGTGGCGTTGGTGTGTCACAGCAAATAACTGGTGAACAACAAAGGTTGAAGACGAGGGCAGTTTAGACATTTTTCCTGCCTTCTCTCTCTTCAAAACTTAAAAATGAATAAAATAATCGATGCGGTGTCTAAGAGCAAAGAATCCGAAATTTGTAATGTCCGCCAGCAAATTCCAACGTTGGCGGTGTTCAGCAGCATATTAGATCTTTTTGCAATGTCCCTGAGCAAAATTTCCCTTTTTTAAGGCTGTTCATTTTTTTGCTTAGTTTTGGGTCTGGTTAAAGCAGTACACAGAAGTAATGCACTAAATTTCTTGGGACTGCTTTTAGTTTAGGACTTCATTCTTTCTGCTTATGAGTAAGGGCATGGCTAGGACCCGGACGTCTGGACACCCGTCCAGCCCGCCCTTGTCCACCTTGCAATGGCCCGCACACGCACCCTGACCTTGTCGTTGCGCCGGCGGCTCCTTCCCAACGATACCGCTCCCCTATCTCCATGCGGGCGGGGATCCAGGAGCCGGGGGATGAGGATGAGCATGTCTCTGTCTGTTGGCCCCAGCGCACCCCATCCGCGAGCACTGATCTAGCCGCGCCTCATCCCCTGGCTCTCAGGCCATGCCCCCATGACTCTCTAAACACACCTTTGAATGCAACATACGTCAGAAGCAGATAAAATATTTGAAACATACATTTAAAACATATGCGTGAAACATATGCAATATCTAGATAGAACACTTGTAACTTGCAACATAAAAACACTTACTGCGACATAAGACTGAAACAGCTGAAATCATTGGAACATACTCTTGCAACATGTGTGAAACATATGCAACATCCAAATAAAAAACGCTTGCAAACATACATCTGAAAAACAGATGAAACATTTTGAAGAAATGCTTGCAACATACATCTGAAACACTTGCAACATCCCAAACTTTTGCAACAACCACATGAAATACTTGCAACATATCTATGAAAAAACACTTGAAACATAGGCTTGCAACATGTGTTTTCCACCCTTCTTCCATACGACGCAGCACAGAGCGGGGGGTGAGGGGGGCTGGTTCCGGCCAGTCGACGACCGAGGATGGTGGTGCGGCTTGCTACGCTTGGCCTAGGCTCGGCCAACGATGGCCCCCCTCTCCTGGCCGCCTGGCCTAGGCGCGGCGGAGGGCGGAGCACGGCATGCGCAGAAGGGGACGGAGGCGGGGATGGGGGTGCCACGGGGGATGTCGGCGGCGACGCGGCAAAGTGAGGCGGGCAGCCACGCCATGTAGCAATGAGCACGGAGTGGGCCTCGCGTCGGAGAAGGGAGCAGTGCTGTCCTTTTATTTTTAAGAAGCAGACTGACAAGCGGCGTTGGATAAGGTAGAGTGTGTAGCAGAACCTCCTAAATTATATGACCCACATGTACCTATCATTGTCCCAAAGACCTCTGACGGCAATGCATGTATACCAGATAACCTAAGAAGATCTGTCAGGTGCCCTCGCAGGACCCCGATTCAACTATGTTTGACAACTCATACCAGGATCAACAAAGGAGTAACTACAATATTACAATATTTGCTACAAAATTTTACATCAGAGTGTGGAAGAATAACAACAATAAATTTATAAATCATAATTAAGTTAACTTTTTATAAACTTAATTTGTATTGTAGAAGTCGAGTAGAACTACAGAAGACAACTTAGGTAGAGCACCTAAGTTAGGAGAGGACATCCAAATTATATCGAGCCCACCGACATGACCTAATTAGCAGCACCAGTCAGCACCTGCAACAGAGGTTAACAAACCCTAAGTACTCAATTGTACTCCGCAAGACTTACCCGACGAAAAGAGAAGACTCTAAGGATATGCTGGCTTAAGGAAACAGTGAAGCTAGAAAAGAGAAATTTTGCAGAAAAACTTACTACCAGTGGATTCTTGCTTTCAAACTTTTAATTAAGTTTTGGCTCTAGTTTTAGTATAGCCTAATTATAGCTAACTTTTGCACCTGTATCTATCTGAACCATAAACATAAGCATTACACTTGTTATTCACTTCTTTTCCATCTCAAGTTCAACAGTAACCATGTTCCAGTTGTTGCTACGATGTTGGTACACAGTCAAAACTCCTTTCTCGTGGAGTAACGACGATTCGAACCGCTTGATTTACCCAGCTGGAGCTTCCTAACCATACGACATATATAAAACCAAATCTTGCATATATCAACTCTTACTTGGGTCGTCCAAAACCAGAACGTGTCCATCACCACCCGAGAGCATAGTACTCCTCGAACCCGGCCCAATTCTAGCCCCGAGGGTACATGCTACTATCACTATCTCTCCACTCCCAGTGCGAGATTAGACGTTCTCGTGATGGAATAACCAAAGTAAGGCTTACCCTTCCTTGATATATGACTAGTACTATCCAAAACTTCTTGACTCGAGGGCCAATAACGGACGGTCCTTAACCGACACAGACGGGACCAACTACCAAAGACGATTCCCATGCCCCGTTCGGTCTCAAGTTCACTCTCATATTCATTTCCACATGCTCTCATGACCTGTCATTAGGTCAGGAGGAGCAAGGAATAAACCTGTTCTTGTGATCAAAGAAAACATTATTCGACTTCTACCGAAGTCTAAGCATTACTAAGCATAAGAGATCGATCTACATATACTTGTGGGATATCATCTGGATATAAATATAGATCAAGGTAATCATGCAGCAACAGTTTCAATCAACTCCTATTAACTTAATGCACATTACACTAGACTTTAAGTGTAATAAAACATTTATAAAATAGAAGAGTGGTCATATATCCGGGGATTGCCTGCATTACAGCGGTGGTTAGTTCTCGTAGAAGTCAAGTTTGACACCAACACCATGGGTGGACGACACATTTCCTAAGATTGATCAACACCAACCTCGTCAACACTTGTTCCACACGAACCTTCTCACTCTCGTAAGCACTACACGCATATAAATGATGCGAGGCTTAACATGATGAAATGCATGCCATGATGCATGAAGATGAATAAGGCATAACATATAAGAGACATTTAGAAAGGATAAACATTAGTTATTTACTTGAGTACAACTTTCCTTCGCGTTACAGTTGCAAGCTAACAAGATTAATTTAAAGGTTAACTAACCGTAACTTTATTTTTACCAAAGAGGTTGCATCTAATAACAAGTAATTCTACCACAAGACCACTAATTACTTACGCAAGAAATCATTAACCAATAATGATCTATGTTAAACACATTAATTATCATTAACAAATCCTAGTTAACAAGTTAATCATAAACTCAAACAACTAATTAAAATGCCAAGGGTCATTACATATGACCCAAGGTCATCAATCAATCCAAAAGTCACACAAAATCCTAATTGATTAAGGGTTGTTATTGCTTTTGTTAATTAATCAATTAAACCATAATTAGGAATTAAATCAACTTTCTCCAAAAGAGCTCAAAATTTTATTTTAAGAAGCTTACATCATAACTAAGTGGAAAAACAATTTTCACAATTTTTGGATAACTAATTAAGCCTAGAAAAATTATGGAAAAGTCATTTATCAATTAATGGAGTTAATTAATTGACCTTCAAAAAGTAATGAAATTAGACATTTCATATTTTTTCCATGAAAGAACATATCATGAACAAGCTACATAAAAATTTTCATCATTTTTGGAGTTCTAAATAATTCACAAAGAAATAAACAAAATTTAGCACTAAATAGCATTTTCAAAAAAAAAGAATAAAATCGTTATCCACTTTTCCACCCGGACTGGGCCGGCCCAACAACTCCTACCGCTCGACCCTCTTGCGGCCCAGCTCAGCCCACGCGGGGCGTAGGCGCGCGCGGCCCACGTGGTCCAGGTGGCGCGGCAGCCCGAGACGGCCCGCGGAGGCGCGGCCTAGCAGCAGGCCGGGCCGCGCAGGGAGGCCTGGCGCGGCTGACGGCTGGGGCCCGTGGTGACCCCACCTGCCAGTGAGAGGAAAGCAGGGGGCGGCGCTAACCGGCCGGACCTTCGCCGGCAGTGATCCTTCGGTGACGAGAAGGTCACCAGCGGCTTCCTCTTGCCAAGCTGGACCCGGAGGAGCCGATGGTTGGGGTCCGAAGCGATGGAAAATGCAGCAGCGATGCACGGCGGCGGCAGTTCAAGCGGGTGGCGGTGGCTTGCCGGCTCCGGCAAGGAAGGCGGTCGGCGGGCAGGTGCAAGAGCACCAAGGAAGCATGGTGAAGCTAAGGCGCGAAACGAGAGGGAAAGAGATGCACCTGAGCTTCCTGGCCACGGTGGCTGAACCTTGGTGGCGCTGGTGGTCGGCCGCGGAGAAGAACGGCGCGATGCATGCGGCTCAAGCGGCGCGGGGTACTGAGAACAGGCTTGGCAGGTGCGCAAGGGCGATGCGAAGCTGCAGGCAAGAGCAATTGCCCAGGGATGGCGAGGTGGTTGGGAAAATTGAGCATCAAGCTCATATGCGGTGGCGGTGAACGGGCAGGGGAAGGAAACGAGAAGATGGCCGGCGTCTCGGGGTGATAACGGGCGGCCGAGGTAGCGCGAGGCGACACGCAAGGGGTGCCCGGCCACGTTGAGCAGGAGGTGGCGACCACGGACGCGCCTGGAAACCAGAAGAAGGTCGCGCGGCGGTGAGCTCTACTCTGATAGGTCGAGCACTGTAGCTTCTCCCCCTTTTCCAAACCCTTAACTGAATTTTACAAATTACTGCAAAATTTGTAGAACAATTTGAAAAATTCTCAAGATATGAATTGTTCAATTTTTCAAGCTCTACAACTTTTATGTTGAAAACATTTTCAAATTCAGCTTGGATTTTGAAATTTGAATTTGAAATTGAAAGGGGACAATTTCTGGAAATTGGTAAAATAAAAATTACTTTAAATTTTATATTGAAACTTCAAAAATTTAAAATACCAAAGTTGTACATCTAGTTAAGACCTATAACTTTTCTATTCAGACTATTTTCAAATTATGCCTCCATTTTGAAATTGGAATAGAGGAATAAAAAAGGGTCAAATTTGAGATTTGAATCTTTTCAAAATTACACCAACTTTTACACTAAAACTTTGAAAACTCCAAAAACCAAAGTTGTAGAACAAGACCATCTACAGCTTTGCTTTTTGGCTCGCCCTCAAAATTTGCTTAGATTTTGAATTACACAAAAAGGGGTAAAAATGGGATTTTTCCGGAAATCAGGGTTTTGAATTCAATTGATTATTCTTTTTAACTAAAACATGATTAATTATTTATCAAATTACTATTGAAACATGTGAAACATGTATATGAAACATTGATCAAAACCTATGAAACATAACTTTAAACCATAGCTATACTTTATATGAAACATCGCAAGGCAACATGTGAGACTCTTTTTGCAACATGCGAAACATGGCATATGAAACATATGAAACATGACTAAAATAACTTGTGCAATATGAATGCATTTATGGCATGTCATTTGATGTTTATGCTTGATGATGCTTCATAATCAAGTTTTAATTGTTTCTTAACATCTGGGATGTTACAGAGTGCAGGAGCGTGGCGTCTAGCCGGATGGACGGATGCCTGCGTCGTATCATTATCGTTTGAGTAAGTCCTTATAGTTTTGAGGGTCATTAATTCATCATGTCACAAGTTGTCTCGTGTGACCTCGACAGCTAGAGAAAAAGTGAGTTTACTTGAAATTGGGATATAGTCCAAGTTCTCACAAAGAATTTTTATTGGCTCTCATTTACACCCCTGGCCGCCATTTTAGTCCTTCGTATTATTTGATGATTTTTAAAAACCTTTTATGCCTTATTTTCCGCATATTCTTAGTTCTTACTGCTATGATGAAAAATGCGCAATTCACAATTTGAGGGACAGTTGCATATTCAATCCTTCAGTAATCTGTCTAATCGTTTGTTTTATTTTCTTATTGAGACACTTGCATTGGAGGCAAGATTTCTTAAATGAAGCCAGGCTCCAAGCCATAGAATTTGTATTTTTGAGCGACCAGTTTTTCTTCTCCTCTTAGACCTCTTTGGAAGTTTACTCGTTGGCCCTGCTCGGGCCTCTTCTCTTCTTCCTCTCTTTGTTGTACAGTTTGTTTTTTTTTTCCTTTTGTAAAGTGGTTCGTTTTGGTTTTAATAAATTCTATGGTGGTGGCCTCCCCTGCTGTATTTCGGGTTCAAAAGAAAATCTTATTGCAAAATGCACTTGTTTAAATATGCAGTACAACCAAAAATAAAATATGCGGGACATGTTTGCATTATCCTTCTGATTTTTCTTAGTATTCAAACCCTTCTGCTTTACCTCTTTGGTGCTTGTTAAGAGTAAAGTTCAAGCAACATACCAGATACAGAGAAAGGGTGGGGGAGGAGAGGAACTATAGATGTCATTCCATCGTCTGACAAAGGAACTCATATAAGGGACTTGGCTTCTGTCATGACATTAAATCTTTACTAATTAAAAGTATATTAAAATTTTCAAATGCAACTTATTTCAGTCCAATTATTGATATATGAGATCAGAGGATGACCAAAGAAAGTTTGTTCTAGGTAAGCAATTCGACATTGCAACATTAAGTATGTTGACAGTCCAGCAAACACAGCCAGATCAAGATTTGGCGGTCTATCTGATATCCATCTTTTCTTAACTTTTTCTACAGAACAATATGCCACTGTTGTCTGTCCTACTTTTAGCATTCAAGAAAAGAACAGGAATACATATGTACTCACGCATGAATTTGGCGGTCTACCTGATATCCATCTTAGGAACTTGTGTTTTTCCTTTTCACGAAATCATAATTCGACATGGCAATACGTGTCTGCTCTTTTGTGCAACCCTTGAAGCTTTGCTCCAGGATTAAGCTTGGGAGGTAGCCTGAATTTGATGACTTGTTCAGTTTCATGGCTTTGAAAGAAGGCTTCATGTGTTCCTCAGCATGAACAGGTTTTCTCTCCAGAAGAAGCTCAAGCAGTATCTGCATGTTGTTTATACTAGTATAAGAGAAGGCTTTGATCTGTCTACCGGTATCTACCCACTTAACAATGTACAGTCTCTTGATGGAGTAAAATATCAGAATCAAGAATGCACAATTCAACTTAGGTTTCACTTCATGTATATGTGCAGTTCAGTATTTAGCTCTTCTCATGCTACAAAAATCATGAATGCCCACAAAGAACTAGTTGCTTTCAAGATGGTGTGTTTCACTTCGCCACAAAAAGTGAAAAGCATGATTTAACTTTATTTTTTTATGGAAATCTTATGCACAGATTATTAATGTACAATGCCTAGAATTAAAAAGTTTTGTCTGCAAAGAAAGATCTCTGTCATTGTCCAGAACTGAAAAGTGTGTTCGGACATTGATTTTTCCAATGTATGCATCTTGTCAATTAATTGCTCCCAATATTCAGAACACCTGCACTTCTTTTTGTCAAAAATCGTTGGCATGATTATACCAGGCATATATTAAAAGAGGATGACTTAAGGTATGCACAGAATAAATTGAAACAATTTGGGAAAACCTGAGCCGAGAAGAAAGAACACCTGCACTATAAGATGCATTCATTTTCATTCTAAGAAATGAAGTTCTCCGTCCTCAGATTGACAAAACAAAAATGTCTATTTATCGGCAGCAGCATGGCGTTAAATGCAACAGTGCAAACACTTCTAAATTCCTGATCCTTATTTTTTCGATAACCACCAGTCTCTTATTAGAAATTTAGAATTCAGTGGAAATTCAATGCTTTACGAGCTATTGCCAAAGGAAAAGGTTGCAGTGTTGCACTTTGGCAAAAGGTTGTTCTTTGATCCATTTGTTATTTTGTAAAGTAATGTCTGTCAGCCTGTGTTCCAGAGGTATGCCAAACTGTGATTCCTTGATAGCAGCATAATTTTAATGATACATCCGATTAAGGATATGCACAATCAAAGGGGCACCGACAAAGTTTTCATCTGTCCCAAGTCATTGGACATCGCAACAGTAAGAATGTTGACAGTCCAGCAAACACAGTGAGATCAAGTCTCGACAGAAATTAGCAATTTGGAAAGGACAAACCAGTCCAGTATATTTTTACCCTACATTATCTTTCCTTTAAACTTTTTTAGAACAGTACACCACTCAAAACGTCCTTCCATCCTGGTTTCAGCATTTCAGAAATGAAAAGACATATATGTTCACGCACCTTCGTGGCCAATTAGAAACTTTTCTCCCTTTCTTTTACATCATAATGCTAGTTCACTTTATCCTTCTGCTCCTTTTCCTTTTTCTTCTTCCTGCAGCTTGTGAAGCTGCGCTTCCAGACTAGGGTTGGGAAACAGCCTGACCTTGATGACTTCTTTGATTTCTCAGTTTTGCGAGAAGCCTTCATGTGTTCTTCAGCATGAACTGCGCTATGTTCCAAATCACTACTAACATCGGTGACACTGTCATCCTCGTCGTCATAATGTTGCTTCTCCTGAAGAAGCTCGATAAGTCTCTGCTTCTTTTGAACCAGAGAAGGACCCGATCTGTCTACCAGTATTCGCCCACTTGAGGGTGTTAATCTCGGATGATCTGGTGTGCTGCCTCTTGATGGCGTGAAATCTTCAGCCAATATGAAGAACCATGTCAGAAGAATGAGAAAATTTGAATCCCAGTGCTCCAGCACATGTGTGTCTACTTGTTCATGTTTTTACCTCCTCTCACACTGTAGAAATCATCTTCGCTGTCGGAATCTAACCAGGGCCTTGCTTCGAAGAACAACTCATCTTTGCTTCCTGGCCACAAGGAGATACACATGTTATTAATAGAACAAAATTAAGCGTGTTTTGTCTCCTATATCCTACGGTGATGTATCAAAGGCAAGTGCCGAAGTGCTGTTGCAATTAAAACTTACACAGAGTAATGTCTTTTGCAGCTACAACTTCACTTGGTACAAGGTAAAGCAGCAAATGGGTTGGAAATAGAAGAAACTGTTGTAGTAACATTGAAGCTAAAAAGAAAAATCCCAAGGATAGAGAGTTGCTACTTTTAACTATTATTGTCAGAAAAGGTGAAAGGCTTGACTTCTTTTTTGTTGTGAAAGAATATGGGTGTAGATATTATTATTGAATGAATTTCCAATGTCTAGGAAGTGCTATTACAAGGTCTATGGTTTTTTATTGTCAGGGAAAGAAAATATGTGCCATTGACTTCTAGAATCGAAAAGCATAATATTTGGACATTAGTTTTTATTTGTCCAATAATAATTGGTCATAATATTTATCCAGGACAGCTCACATTTAAGCGCCTGTTGCAGAATACGACGCATTCGTTGGAAGAAATAAAGCTGTTCATCCTCAAGTTTGACAAACAGAGAAGGTAGTACAACCTCGCCCGCAGGACTCAGATAGCGCAAACCACACTCGTCTCCTATCGGACGTGCGTGCCTTTAACTTCTTCTTAGGCACCGGACGGCCGTGCGTTCCTTTACCTTCTTCTTAGGCTCGTCAAACAATCAGGTGACCTAACGCATGAGCTAACCGCCTTGTTCTTGGT
Organism: Saccharum spontaneum; assembly: GCA_022457205.1. Lineage (NCBI taxonomy): Eukaryota > Viridiplantae > Streptophyta > Magnoliopsida > Poales > Poaceae > Saccharum > Saccharum spontaneum. The sequence continues at coordinate 21,726,799 of CM039600.1, read as the reverse complement.
GATATGATCGTCCATCCTGACCACTCACCACCGGATGAACAGTAATCCTGCCAAACAGACTCGACAGCTTGTATTATGCTGCTGCGAAATATGCCGGGCCAACTAACACGCTGGAGTCTTGCGCGTGTCCAGGTGCCAAGATAACATAGTTAATTTGATTCATCGCTTCTTTATTTTTATTTTTTTTTGCATCGATCCATAACAACCCCACCCACTAGTGTAGTTATGTGTGTTTCTGTAAACAGAGTAACTAATTGATTTTTTTTATAAACAAAAGAGGGAATGAAATGTATACAGTGACATACAAACATAAAAATTGTGGCATTGTGGCGGCAAATCGCTTCATTAATCAGTGGCGAAGATTGTAGCAAAAGCAGATGCGATTACTGATAATAACAGACAGACGCGTACCATTAACCGAGCCGTTGTTGCGATCTGCGCCTGCTGCGACGACGGCACCATCCGGGTCGTCCTTGGCGTCCGGCAAAGGATCCGCCGCCGCCGCCGCCTTGGTGTGAGAGGAGGCACTCTTGCCGACGATCCTGAGCAGCCTCATGTCGCCGCCGCGCCTGTCGCGCTCCGGCGACTGGAATCTCGAGGCCAGCACTCCGAACTTCAGAAGGCGGCCAGGCCAGTTGATGACCGCACCGCCAGCACTCCGAACTCCAGAAGGCTCCGTACCTAATGCGGCTGGCTGGCAGAGGAACGCGGCGCCAGCCGAAGAGCGGATATGTAGACGGCAGGGAGCAGAGGCTGGAGGCTGTAGGAGGGGCTTGGTGGATATACGGTGCGGTGCGCCGAGGGATTGACGGAACGGGACGCGTTGCCCCTTGCCCGGTGTGGTTTTTGCCGTTTTGCATGTGGGTGGTGGTGGAAATGGGAGGAAGGAGCAGGGCCACGGAAGGAAGGAATCGTCGGGTCGCATTTGAAGCATCGCGTGGTACATACGGATACGTCGCCGTGGCGGGAGGCGGAGCATTCTCTTTCTTCTCTCCCTGTCACCGTCTCACGCGCTCTCCTCTCCACCTCCATGGCGTGGTTGGGAGCCGTTTGCGTGGTGGGCCACACACGCCCCCCTCCCCACACGCGGGCAGATTGATCAACACAACACATATCCCATTAGGCCAGTCTCAGTGGCGAGTTTCACGGCGTTGTTTCCAAGACTGCCACATCATACGAAATGAAATGAAACTCGTATGAAACACACGTCCACAATGGAGAGTTTCATTCTCTAGTTTCATAGGCATTTAATTTCATGACTCAGAGAGAGTTGGTAATCGTGCCAAGAGAGTTTCATCTAGATGAAACTCATTTCTTCTCTCTCTTCTTAAATACATTGCCATGTCATCAAATATGCCTATGTGGCAGCCTATTTAATACAAATGAAACTCTCATGACACTCCCACTGACATTGGCCTTAGCGCGCGCGTGGATCAGATGATGATTTCGTCAAATAATCTCATCCACCGGATGGATGATGTTGGCGACAAATTCATGATTAAACTCAACGACCATTACTATCTGCTTCCAAAAGTGCTGATGCTCTGCCTCTGCACGACCAAATTTTGGGAACAGACAACGCGCCGTGTCTGTGTGCTTGCTTCGAGAGGACTCGAACGAAGACTGTATGGTAAATGGTAATGGTATACACCCACCGTCCACACGTTTCTCACGGATCTTGGAATGCTACGTATATACGCCGCTCATATTTCCGCTCTCATCATCAACAAGCTAGCTAGGCTCCAGCTGATTCACCGACACAACGTGCTCTAGTTGTCTCTCGTGGACCTCGGGGGATATGTATATATGTGCACGTTCCATCCCCCTGTCCAAATCCTGCTGATTTGTTCGCGTGTCTACGCTAGGCGACTATTTAAACTAAGAACACGAGAATGTAAAGTGAACAAGAGACGGCAGGAAATTCTTCAGTCCTCGCTTCCTTATAATAAATTAAATTTTTAGATTTTTAGACTTGTATCAAGTCAAATTCTTTTATGTTTGACTGGATTTAATTGGAGACACACGCACGAGAAACGGATACCATTGGAGTCTGGAGCGAGACTCCAATGGACACGATGAAAAGTTCAGTAGTGCTAATTGATAGCTAATTGTCTACTAATAAGGCTCCCATTGATCAATGTTCCTCTTGTAATCGGTGGCGGAGCCACAGGGTGCCCCGGCATACCCTGTTTGACCGACTAGTTATTAGTAGTGTTATATATATACACACACATACATAAATACTATCCTTAATAATAAAGAGACAATATGTCCTGTCATTTTTTTCGTCCATCCATTTTATTTTATTTTTTTCGTCTCCCTCTAACTACCTGACAAGAGTTTTTTTTCCTCTAACTACTGGACGATGGAGAGTTTTTTCTGTCTCATCTTATATATATGTAACCCGTGCTCATACTAGGAATCCTTCGTTCCCCCGTAGAATATGTTTATACTTTCCAATTTATAATCTATCTAGCTGGAGTCACAATGTGTCCCTCCTTCAATTCGAATCGGACAACAATAGCACACACACGGTGCCATCAACAGCCTCATATGGACAGGCAACTCTTTTTTGGACGTCAAGTCCCAACCCAACCCGTTCAATCGACGTGATCCCACTTCCACACGACGTTCTAAATCAAGGCAAATTCCTCTCTAAAATTTCTGGCACAATTTTTTTCATCTAATTCTGATCTCTATTCGGATTCTATTTTTTGTTTGGTAATCCTCTTTTCAATGTCCCGTTCAGTTTGGATCTAATCTTTAATAATTTTTCTTCCCTTGATTTGTGTCTCCAACTCCAATGTGATGGACTTTCATACGAATCCAATAGGAGAAATCAAATAAAATACAACTCAATAATAAATTGAATACAAATTGGATTAAGCTGAACATCAGTAATTAAACCATATAAACAAGGCACCGTATCAACGCAGGCGAAGCGGCACGAAAAGCCTATAAAAAAAGAAGTGGCACGAAAAGATGCTAAGGTTGGAACAAAATGATGACGCGAGGCCCGAGACAACGGCGAGGTCAGGCGATGGAGGGGCAATCTGACGAGACGGCGACATGAGCGAGACCGAGGCGAGGACGTGCGACGGTGACGACGCGGAGCAAGGTTGAGGAGAGGGAGACGGCGACGTGGGCGAGGGTGCCAAGTCGTTGGGGGCATGCAGCCGCCGGGGCTCCGTCGCATGGACCTTCCAGGCTACGGGGTGGCATGAGCTGCCGGGGTGTGGTTGCGTCGGTGCTCCGTGTGGCCGCCGGGGTGCTGTGACGGTCAGCCCGTTAGGACTCCATGGTCGCCTTGGCAAGGCTTCAGGTGGATGGAGGCCTCGGGTGCGAGTGGATGAGGCCTTGTGACCCTGAGTCCGAGCTCAGAGATAAGAATGAGAAAGAAGAGAAAAATAAAAAGAAAATAAGAAAATAAGAGATAGGGTATTATGGAAATTTTACGGTTTTTAACTACCATAAGGAGCTGTTTAACATCTCAATCATTAGAGCTGCTCGTGAAGCTGAAGTAAAAAAAACAGCCGCTTCACTGGTGATATACCTTGTTGATTAATTGTGTGCTATTGGTCTCGACTTTAACAAAAAAAAAAGCACGATGAAGCGTTTATACACCATGTAAATTCACTTGTATGTTACATTTGTTGATTCTTTGATGCTATAATTAGAAGTGGAGGTGAAAGTGTGCGCTCGTGGCCCTTCGTGTTCGTAAAAGAGTCCCTGTGCTATGGCATAGATGCAATTAATTACTTAAGTAGAAGAAAATATATTGAGTCAAAATTATTTATATATACGTTTTTAAACATAATGTCGAGTGCAATAAAAATATAATGATGTAAATGAAAAATTGTTGCTTTCAAGACAAAACAACATATAGATGTCAAAACTTTGGATGACGCTATACCTTTCTTTCCGTTACGACGCACGGGCACTTTTGCTAATGTGTATTTATATAAGAAAAGGAAAAAAAATCACGGCGATCATGCCATCACGGAAGTATGAAGGTCCAGGATGCGACCCACGCGGCAAGAGTCAAGTACCCGCATTCACTATTTGGCTTTTTTTTTTTTTTTTGCTCAAAAACTCTATTTGGTTTTTCGTTTTCTAATCTCGATCTCGATCGCCGATCGGAGATTTGGAGGCTGAAAGAAATCACCGAACAAGCCGCTGCCCTGACGCCCTGACAGCCGACGCCGACGCCGTGCCGGTGAGGCGCGACGCTGTCACGGTGACTAAGACATTTGTAACCGAACAAGCCGCTGCCCTGCTGTCCTCATCCTCCGATCGCCCATCTTCGTTTACACAGTTTGCACGGCTGCGCAGTGACGGAGGCTTGCCGATTCGCTCTCTCTCGTAGGTAAAATTTAATTTTTGGCTCTTTGTCTTTTTTAGAAAATTATTATCTGCTTTTGTAGCTATTTGCCAACGTCACAAATAATAAATTGATTAATTATTTAGCATTGTGGTTTTTCATATTTGTGTAGTTATGATGAGAACCTCAGATATTGCATCTCTTTTGGATTATTTTGTAGACAATTTCATTGAGTGCGATATTTTTCTGAACTTGATGAAGAGTGTATAATCAACACGTTCATGTCCCTTTGAAAACATCAAATAAAACGGTCTAGCATTGTAAGTTTCTGGTACTCTTTTATGTCTATATTTGAATTATCATAATGGCTTTTGAATTATTTATATTGTACTTAGTGGATGGTTTCGACCTAATCCATGAATTTAAGCCTTATATCGTGTTACTTTTGTTTTACTTTCAATTAATGTCTGTAGGGGCTTCAAAGCCCCTCCAGTTTGGTCAAAAAAAAATTAAGCCTTATAACGTGTTACTTAGTGCATGTATTCCGAATCATGTTGTCAATTTTACAATTATATTACTGAATTGCTAAAATGGATTTACCAAATTATATATGAAAATTTTTTGCTGGCATATATATATTGATAACTACTCTAAAAATAAGTAAAAACTCTATGGAAAAAATATATGAGGAGAATCTCGGTAGTGGCATGGCACTAAAATTCCATTAAAACCTAGTGAGAAATAAGAAGAAAATGATATGACATGTAGAAGGAAATGCTATGGTGAGCACATCCGATCCTCCGGACCCTCCCATTCCCGGGCCGCAACACCTGTTGTCTCCATTCGCAGAAAAAATCACCGCAGCTCGAGCGGACATGCTCAGCTGCAACCGTGCTCTGCCGCGCCGCCCCGACGTTCTCCACAGTGCCTGGGGCCGACGACCAGGATCTCCACCGTGCTCGAGCGCGGCCGTCCGCCTTGATCCCTCTCCATCGCGCCTCCCGGCTGCCCGCCTTTCTCGCTCTCCACCGCACCTCTGTCCCGCCATGGCCTTCTCTAGCTCGTCGGCCGCCTTCTCCACTGGAGCAGCGACAGCTCGTGCCGGACCCGCCATGGCCTTCTCCACCGGAGTGGCGCCAGCTCGCGCCAGCACGAGATCGGGAGTGCCACCGTCTAGCGCCGCATCAATCCACCTCGCCCATGGCGGAAGGGGAAGTGGGGGAGGCCTGCACCTGCGCCCCCGTCCACCTTGCGCCATCAGTAGGAAGGGGAGGTCTGCGCCATCGCAGTTCCTCACCAGGTAAATCATGGCCGCGCGGCGATGGTGTGTTTTAAGTGTTTCTGGACGTTTTTCAGACATGTTGCAAGCCTATATTTTAAGTGTTTCAGTTATTTCAGATGTATGTTTCAATTGTTTCATGCAGATGTTGCAAATATAGATTACGATGTTGTATGTGTTGCAATGATTGTACATGTATGTTACAAGTGTCTATCTCCAATGTTTTATTTATTTTATTTGTCTTTTTTTACACGTATGTTGCAAGTGTTTCAGACGTATGTCTCAAGTGTTTCATTCGTCTTCTTTTGTATGTTGCAAGTGTTACAACTGGATGTTTCAAAAGTAGATCAGGATGTTGCACATGTTGCAACAGTGTTTTAAGTGTATGTTCCAAATGTTTCAATAATTTTAGACGTATGTTGCAAATGTTTCATCTAGATATTGCAAAAGTAAGTCTAGTGTTTGAATGTTATAGTGGGACCCACCTGCCACAACCTTGTTAAAAGTTAAACATGCCTGTGTAGTTCTACGTGTGCATATATACCTTGTTAAAAGTTAAACATGTTTGTAAACCTTAGCCTAGGTTATGAATTTTTTATCACAAGCAAAACATGTGGTCTGGGCCAGCTCTAGCTAAGTGGGGGGGGGGGGCAGCCAGTGCGACCACTGGGGGCCATGGGACACGGGGCATCAACATATATGTAATATATGTAATTTGTATATATGTTAGGCAGATGTGATTTGAAGGCCAAACAATTAGCCCAAAGCTTGCAAGCATCGATGTTTCATATTTTAGGCCGATGTGACTCCTCTCGCCTTCTCGGTTCTTGCCATTGTCGACTACCGAGACCACGAGACACTGACTCGGCTTGGCAATTGATGCATGTCTCGACCAATCCGATGCCACTACGAGCCCGAGACGTGATCACGCGAGGATAGGCAGACGCCCAACGAAGACACGTGCATGACAACCGGTTGCATCAAGAAATACCCGAATACAGTTTTTTTAAATGTCACCGGGGATTACTCCCCACCTGAATATGTATTATATAGCCCCAAACGGCTCGTTATATGTTTTACAAACGTTCAGAAAGGAACAACATCAACACCAAGATGCCCTAGCGCTAGGGCGAAAAGTAGCAGAACCACAAATACACAAGCGAGCGTCCACGCCTGGACAGAGGGACGTAGGTGATGCCGGTCGCCGCCACACCGCGCGGAGCTGTTTCTGGACTCGCCTGCAACGATGGGAGGCGTGCACCGGCAAGCGTCCGCGCCTAGACGGAAAAGGGGGGTGCTAGCCGCCGCCACACCACGCGGAGCCGTTCTCGGACTCGCCCGCGTAGGTGGGAGGCGCGCACCGGCAAGCATCCACGCCTAGACTCGGGGGGGGTTGGCGGCCGGCGCCACACCGTGCGGAGCCATTCCCGGACTCGGCCACGACGGTGGGAGGCACGCACCACCTAGACGGAGGGAGGAGTGCACCGGCCGCCACCACACCACGTGGAGCCATTACTGGACTCGCCCGCGATGGTGGGAGGCACGCACCGGCAATCGTCCATGCCTGGACGTGGGAGGAGGGGGGTGCTGGTCACTGCCACACCATACGGAGCCATTCGTAGACTCGCCCGCGACAGTGGGAGACACGCACCGGCAAACGTCCGCGCCAGCAAGGCGAGGGAAGAGGATCGAAGAGGACGCCTCCAAGGAGGGAGCGGCGTCCACAGACGTCGCTATCCGGGCTTTTGCCCTAGCCTCAACCAACCTGCTTGCTTAGGGACGTGACCGCGTCGGCTCGCGATGCGCCGTGCTAGAGAGAAGGTGCGCCAGCCGCCACACGGGGACGGCAAGGAGGCGTGAGCGACCATGGAGGGTCGCGGTGCGCCACGCATGGAGAAGAGGTGTCGGGCACCGCCACACGAGGAACTGATTTGGCCAGAGGCCAATTATGAATGGAATCACCTACGTCTCCAAGATTTTAAATCTGTGGCAGACTATAATCATGTTGTTCATAGAATTTGTTCTAAATTGAAGTTTTGCGAGAAAGAGCCATCAGATGCAGACAAGATAGAGAAAACACTCTCTACTATGCTCCCATCTGATAGAGTATTGCAACAGCAATACAGGGCTCATAATTACCAGCAATATTCCCAGCTTATTCATACATTGTCTCAGGCAGAAAAACATGATGAAGTTCTTATGAAAAATCATCATAAGCACCCTGTTGGTTCGGCGCCTTTGCCTGAGGTTCACAATGTACAGAAACAGCCTAGGAATAAGAATAAGTTCAATCGACCTGATCCAAAGAACAGAACTGGTAAACGCAAACACAATAAGAGACAAAGACCTAATTCAAATAAGAGGAAGAAGGAAAATGCGAAACCCAAAAATGACAACAAGTGTCATAGATGTGGGGATTTCACGCATTTTGCCAAGAATTGCCGTACACCTAAGCATTTGGTAGCTTTGTACCAAAAGTCTTTGAAAGAGGCTAAGCCAGCAGGAGACACAAGATATGAGGCACACTTCAATCTTGCATCTAAGGCTGTTGTGGAAGAGGGTTGTTCTAATCAAGCCCCTAAAGAACAAGTGAACAAAAAACCTCTAAACTTCGAAAAAGACCTTCCATCATCGGACAACATGCTCATAGATTTCAGTTCTGGAGACATGTTTGGAGATTTCGAATAATCTCGGTCAAAACATTGATCACTATAGACTATTGTTGTAATAGTATACGTCATACATCCATATAGTAGTTCGGATTGTATTAATTAGTGTGCGCATGAGTTGTATTGTTTATATTGTAGAACTCATAGATTTTGTAATATCATACTTTTGTATTGATAGTTAATATATTATATGTATAAGTTCTATGTGTTAAATTTGAATATTTATTTTACATTCATTTTATATATAGATGTCTGTTGACCTCAATCCAAAGGAGGAAGAATTATGCCTTGTGGACTCATGTACTACAAACTCTATACTTAGAGAAATAAAATATTTCCAGACTCTTCAGAAAAGAGAAGGAAATATTATGACCATTGCGGGTCGAGATGCGTTAATAGTTGGCTCAGGACGAGCCACTATTACTCTCCCCATGGGTACGCAAATTACGATAGAGGATGCATTGTTGTATCCTGACTCTACTCATACCCTTCTAAGTTTTACAGACGTCCGTAAGAACGGTCTCCATGTGGAGACACATATAGATAATAAAGAGGAATTTCTTCTCTTTACCAAACTGTCACACCCATTTTTAAGGACAAAAATAGGATGCATAAAGTACTCATGTGCGCCCCAGGACATGATCGCACACATAAGTAGACAAATTACATAGTATCATCACAGTGCTTATTACATAGCGAATAAGAATTTAAGACATAGTCTTGAACTATAAATAATAATAACTAATAGTAGATCTCCAGCGGAAACTCTAAACACAGGGACACGGTTGACTGGTTGACACCAAGACTAGTACTCATTACGATAATCTTCCTCATAATCTTCATCTGTTATGGTGGAAATAGCAAGGGTGAGTCCATGTCGAACTCAACAAATATAACATAGGGTTCATGAGGCTCAAATGGCTAGACACTGTTTGACTGCGTTTAGCTTTTAACCATCATATAATTAGCAATTTGAGTAGCATCAAGATAATCCAATCCCATTAATGAATCAATGATCAATTGTAATAAGGGTAATGAATAGCATTAACATAAGCATAATAATAACCAACAATAATTAAGCATGATATAACAATTATAATCAACTATTCCATAAGAATCCCCAAGGCCGCTCGTATCCGTGAGCACGGCTAGTATACCAATTTTTAACTCTGCGCAGAGGTGTACACTTTCACTGTGAGTCATGATTTCTAAATGAGTGGGGAGATCAAGCCCAAACACCGGAGAACCATATAAAGCAATTCAAAAGTTCGTCTAACAAGTTAGGGCCTTTAGATTCACTCGGCAGGCAGATGTAGAACCCCCCTTCCCAGTGGCACAACAACCGTAGCCTATACACACTAGGCCAAGGGCTCGCCCTACACCCAACGTGGCAAGCCTTTCTTACGCCATTTAAGGTAACCACTAACAAGCTAGAAAAGGTCTTTTAAACAACTAAAGCTAGAGCCATATAGCCCTCACAGCTGTACTGTATATCCCGGTTATCACTTACAGATAAGTCCTTATGGAGAGAAACCAGAGCATCAAAATAATACACATGCTCTAGCCCCCTTTTAACAGTAATAAAATCATCTTAATGATTGATTGCTTAATCCATTAATCAAATTACAAGATCATTGTTCATAGTTTAAGCACTAGCAGTAGCTACCCATATGCATTCCCAAGGTTGATAAGGAATCAAGATAACAAACACTAAATTATAATCTCTAGGGTTGTCAAGGTAAGCACATGCACATGTATGATAATTTCAATGTATAGGTAACAAGGATAGTCCTATGTTATACTTGCCTTGATCAAAACTCTCCGAGTGATACTGCTGATCTGGCTTGAAGTAATACTCCTGATCGTCCAGATACTGCTCACCTTCTATACGCGATCATCAACCAACAACACACATGCATCCAATCAAACATACACAAAGCAAATAAAGAGATATAATTAGAACAGTATACCAACAGTAGCAAAACAGTAATAAAAGTTTATAAAACTCTTCTACACGTTTCTACGATCACACAGACGCAAAGATCACCAAATTCGGAGTTAAAACGTGAAAGTTATGAATTTTCTAAGATTTCCTATAGATAAATAAATACTTAATTATAAACTCAAAAAATAAATTATCAAAATTAACTGTACAACTACACTAACATGTAGAGCTCGCAAATACAAACCTAACGCAACTTGAACGGATCAAATCGGAGTTAAAACGAAGATTTTATGACCAAAACAATCCTAGTGGTAAAACTGTAAATACCTGAAAACGTATTTTTGATTTAACCGGAAAAGAATACGCTTTCAAAACGCGAAAACGTATTTCCAGCTTTACGTTTTGGACAGCGGGTTAAATATTAAAAAGTTAAGGGGCTCTTTAAGAATTTTGCCACGCGAAGAGGTAAGTTCTAATCTTGGCCGTTTATCCAAGATCGGACGGCCCATGTTTCTTCCAGAGGAGACCGGCGGCGCTTCCACCGCCCCGCCCCAACCCCACGGCGGCGCCATGGCCGGCAGCTCGCCGGACATGCCAAACCCGCCCTAGACTTCACCAAAAGATGCGCGGGTGGTACCAATCGAACGGGAAGCTCAATGCGATCTCACCTAGGGCTCCAAGACGGTCAATCACGGCACGGGAACGACGGGCGGCTCCAAAAGGCGGGCGGCTTAGCTCCTTCACACGGTAAGAACACAACACGGCCTTAACTTCAAAATTGATAGCACAAATTGAGTCACAACAACGAGCTAAAGCTAATAGAACAACTTACAGCGGCTAGAACACGAAGTGGTCGACGAATTTGCCCCCACCGCGGCTTCTAGGGTTCAAAGGCGCGGCTAGGGCAACTACAACCCAAAATCCGAATAAAAAGGGTAGGGCAGGTGCGGTTCTAGCTTATATAGGATAGTGACGTGATCAATTTGGAAAGGGACCCCCTTGATTCATGGATTCGGTTGCGGTTCGAAGATGGGATTCGTGACCGGCTCGGTTACGTGAGATAGGAGAAGCATCCGACAGCCGGGACCCACTTGTCAGCGGAAGAAAGGAGGGAGGGGCGCGGCTGCTGGCTCGGCCGAACTGGGCTGCTCGTCTGCTGGGCCGGCCCACCCGGTCACGGCGCGGAGGAGAACTCGGGCCGTCGGGCCACCAGGCGGAAAGAAAGGCCTCAGGCCGATTCTGAGAAGGTAAGTTGTTTTTTTTCTTCTTTTCTTTATTTGCTTATTTTCAAAAGTATCTCAAATAAAATTTTCTAATCCAAAATAGTATAAAATAAATCCACACCACATAAAAAAATGCAACAGCATGAATGCAACACCAATATTCTTTTTAAAATTTTAATTCCCTTTATCTAAATTATTTAAAATTCATTACTCCTAAAATTTAGGTGTTACACAAACTTACTGGATATGGCAAACAGATCTGTGAAAAGATTTCTTCACTCCAAACTGGATTGTACTATACATACATCAAGCCCATAGCACATGTTGCTTATAAGATAATTTTCCAAAATGTCGATACATTCCGAAACTGGCATGATCGACTTGGGCACCCTAGAATAGGGATGATGAGGAAAATTATCAGCAATTCCGTAGGTCATGATATGGAAAACGCTAAATTTCCCCAAAATAAAGATTTTTGTTGCACTGCTTGTGCAACAGGGAAATTAATTTTAAGACCATCATATCTTAAAGTTCGAGACGAACCACTTAAATTCCTTGAAAGGATTCAAGGCGATATTTGTGGTCCGATTCAACCATTATCGGGGCCGTTCCGGTACTTCATGTTTTGATATACACATCTACTAGATGGTCTCACGTGTCCCTTTTGTCGACACGAAACCATGCTTTTGCCAAAATAATGGCCCAACTTATTAAGTTGAAGGCACATTATCCGGAACATCGGATTCAATCAATCCGGATGGACAATGTCACTGAATTCTCATCCCGTACTTTTAATGATTATTGTATGGCATTGGGAATTCAGGTTTAGCATTCAGTCCCTTATGTACATACACAAAATGGTTTGGCTGAATCGTTGATTAAAAGAATCAAGCTCATTGCAAGACCTATGTTGACAAATTGCAAATTGCCTACGTCGTGTTGGGGTCATGCAGTTCTGCACGCTGCTGACCTAATCCAACTACGACCAACTGCATACCATGAAACCTCCCCATTGCAACTAGTATGTGGGAATCCTCCGAGTATTTCCCATTTGCGTAAGTTTGGGTGCGCTGTATACGTACCTATCTCACCACCTAAGCGAACTTCGATGGGTCCTCACAGGAAACTAGGGATCTATGTTGGATACACATCTCCATCTATTATTAAGTATTTAGAACCTCTTACGGGAGATCTATTTACTACCCGGTTCGCTGATTGTATTTTTAATGAGGATCACTTCCCGGCATTAGGGGGAGAATTATACCAAAATGAATGCCAGGAAGTTAATTGGAATGCAAAAGACATTTCATTTACTGATCCACGTACTGCAGAAACTGAACTACAAGTTCAAAGAATCATTGATTTGTAAAATATTGCAAACAATCTGCCAAACGCTTTCTCTTATTATAAAGGTGTCACAAAGTCTCTCCATCCTGCAAGGAATGTGCCTGAACGAGTGGAGGTACCTAATAAAACCACTCAACCCCCTATTGGCAAAAAGAGGGGGAGAAGCACTTCCAAGATGCAAGATGTGATTGCTGGCAAGCAAAAGAAGACTGGAAATGCAACTCAACTTTTGGTTGAAAGACACCTAGAGGACATACATTGTCCGGTGGATAAAAGTAATCCACAATCCAGCTCAGTTATGCACATAAACGTTGAGGCTGGAATATCAGAAGACCCTAGATCCATTGTTTCGGAAAGTCATGATGAATCTTTAAGGGTAGACGAAATTTCTATAAATTTCGCTGAGACTGGAGAGTCTTATAATCGTAAGTCCATAATAGTCGACACATATTTCTCTGAAGAAATTGCAAACATCCTTCTAACCGATTCGGATCCCAAGTCAATGACTGAGTGCAAGAAGCGTTCAGACTGGGATAAGTGGAAGGTTGCAATTGAAACAGAGATTGCCTCGCTTAATAAAAGGAAGGTTTTTTCGGCTGTAATGCCAACACCTCCTGGTATCTTCCCTGTGGGGTACAAGTGGGTTTTCGTCCGTAAAAGGAATGAAAACAACGAAGTGGTGAGATATAAAGCAAGGCTAGTGGCACAAGGTTTTACGCAAAGACCTGGCGTTGATTTCAACGAAACTTACTCTCCAGTAATGAGCGGTATAACGTTCCGATACTTAATATCGTTGGCAGTACAAAATCGTCTATCTATGCAGTTGATGGGCGTAGTGACTGCATACTTATATGGGTCATTGGATTCTAAGATATACATGAAAGTTCCCGATGGAATCAGTATACCGAATCCTAAGGCAAATCGCAACATGTATTGCGTTAAGTTGCAGAAGTCGTTATACGGCTTGAAACAGTCGGGCCGAATGTGGTACAATCGGTTAAGTGAATTCCTTAAACAAAAGGGATACACAAATAATGATGACTGTCCCTGCGTCTTCATTAAGAAATCGTCAATAGGATTTTGTATCATATCAGTGTACGTTGATGATCTTAACATCATCGGCAACGAACCTGATATTAATGAAGCACGTCATCATTTAAAGACGGAGTTTGAGATGAAAGATTTGGGTCAAACCAAATATTGCTTAGGTTTATAACTTGAGCACTTTCACTCAGGTATATTTATATACCAAGCTACCTATGTCCAAAAGGTATTGGAGAAATTCAATATGGACATGTCATATCCAACAAAACTCCGATGGTAGTAAGATCCATAGACATTGAGAAGGATCCTTTTAGACCACCGGATGAAGGCGAAGAGATATTGGGGCCACAAGTCCCTTACCTAAGTGCCATTGGAGCACTAATGTATCTTGCTAATAGCACCCGACCGGATATTGCATTTGCAGTAAATTTGCTAGCAAGACATAGTGCTAAACCTACCAAACGACATTGGGTAGGGGTTAAAATGGTATTGAGATACCTCAATAGCATTAGAGATTTTGGATTATTCTATAGCAGAAATCAAGATCCAATTTTGTTAGGATATACAGATGCTGGTTATTTATCAGATCCCCACAATGACAGATCACAAACAGGCTTTGTTTTCTTGTAAGGTGGAACAACAATATCTTGGAAATCTTCAAAGCAGACTCTAGTATCTACATCTACCAACCATTCTGAAATAATAGCTTTATATGAAGCATCACGCGAATGCGTATGGCTTCGCAGAATGGTAAACCACATAGTACAATCATGTGGTATTGGTGTACTTGACATACCTACGATTATCTTTGAAGATAATTCGGCATGTGTTACTCAAATAGAATCAGGTTATATTAAGAGTAATATGACTTAGAGATCCCCATGAACTCCAAAAGAATGTAGAAATAGAAATCCTGCAAACTAAGTCGTGTGATAATTTAGCATATTTATTCACAAAGTCTCTGCCATATTCCGCATTTCGTAAATGTGTTAATGGTATTGGTATGAGAAGACTTAGAGACTTGCAAAAATCAGGGGGAGAAACTCTCTAAACATAACCTATTCCAACTTTACATTATACTCTTTTTCCTTTATATGAGTTTTACTCCTTTGGAGTTTTCTCACATAAAGTTTTTAATGAGGTAATGGTAACACATAATAAATGTCATATTATCTATTTTCCTCATAGAGGTTTTTCGAAGATAATTATGACATATTGATCCTTGATCAAATTGTTTTTGGGAATACCCAAGAGTCTATTAACATTGGAAGTTATATATATCATGGTGTTTCTCCTTATTTTCCCACTGGGTTTTAAGGAGTTTTGCCTGGTATATCGATATACTTTGGTTTTTCCCACAGAGTTTTCCAAAGCTTCAAGACATTTTCTGATGAACAAGCAAAGGTGCCTACACAAGATCAAATTGATCAAGGGGGAGTATTGAGATTAATTAGAAGATAATTAATTAGTGATCAATTATTGTAATTATGTAATTAGCATAGGCAACCTTAAGGGCTACGAAAGTGCCCCTTCGCACAGGCACCAGTTCGCCTGTAACAAACTGCCCATTGGGCAGTATATATATGTAACATAGGATCCGATTATTCATCAATCACAATCGTTACTAACATCGCTCATAGCCACTAGCAGTATCCATACGAGGTAATTTTTATCCCTCAGCCACCGGCATGTCGTATCCCTGGTTAGACTATTTTTTATTACTAATAGTACCTTATTTTTCATTAAATAATTCTCACCTAGCCTACTAGTGGTAAATTTTCCTCTACTATTTTTTATTACTAATAGTATTATTATGTTAAGCAATTAATTATCTCCTGATTTGTGAGCGATTAAATATCCCGTGCTAATCACTGGTGTGCCCGATCGCCGGCTAGACTAACTTTTTATTACTAATAGTATCAAATTGTTAAGCAAATAATTACCTCTTCGTACGTGAGTAGTTAAATTCCCGTTGCTAATCACTGGCGTCTCCGGTGACCAGCTAGGCTAATTTATATTACTAATAGTATCAAATTGTTAAGCGAATAATTACCTCCTCGTATGTGAGCGGTTAAATTCCATGTGCTAATCACTGGCATGTCCGGTTGCCGTCGAGGCAAAGTAAATCATTTAAGTCTGTAATAATTCCACCCAAATCCATGTGTAATAAAATGGGGGTTTTTTTACAACAGTAATAAAATAGGTTGGGTTGTGATAGTACCTAGACATCCTGCCTCTAGGCATAATGATTTTTCATTACTAATAGTACCATTCGAGTACTTGCCGAGATTTTTTTATTACTAAATAGTATCATTTTGTTAAGTACGTAATTCCTTCTCGATGTGTAAGCGGTAAATTTGTCTGAGCTATTCACGGAGTGTTCAGTCCGACTATTTTTTATCACTAATAGTATTATTTTGTTGAGTAAATAATCACTTCCACGCAAGTGAGTGGTTAATTTACGTGTCCTCATCACCGGCGTGTCCGGTTACCGGTCACACTATTTTTTTAATTATGAAAAGCATCAATTTGTTGACTATTTTTTTAATTACAAAAAACATCAATTTGTTGAGTAAATAATTCCTACAGGGCCTGTAAGCGGTAAATTTGCGTGTGCTAATCACCGGCGCCTTCCGCCTCCGGCTAGACTATTTTTTATTACTAGTATTATCTTTTGGTTTATCAAATAATTACTGGCAGGAAGATAAGTAGTAAACTTGGCTGTCGAGTTTCCATACAGGTCTGTCCATAGTAAAATTAGTTGTGCTAATTACCGTGGCGTCCGAACTGGGAATCTGCGCTGGACAGGCCACGCCATCACCGGGAGTGTCGTGCGCGCGAGTTGAGGGTGCACCGCCACCGCCGAGGCGCATCGTCTGCTCGAGGCGACGGCGCGCCACCACCGCCCGAGCACGTCGTGCGCACGGATCGAGGGCGCGCCGCCACCGCCGGAGCGCGTCGTGCACGTAGATCGAGGGCACGCCGGCACTGCCAGAGCGCGTTGCTTGCACGGATCGAGGGTTGGCCGCCTGGTGTGGTGAGATCATTGCGGAAAGGAAGGGAGGGAGCCGCGACGCGATTTATAAAATAGTACGGATGGGCTGCAGTAGACTGGCATCAATGCGGTCTTCACGGCGTGACATAAATTAAAAGATTTATTACACGGGGCTAGTAGTAAAGGAGGGCAGTATTAATTGTTGATTAGTACGTACTCTGCTGGTAGTACAGAGGCCGGAGGCTGGCGGCACTCCGTCGGGGTGCTGAATCTTATCTAAAGCCTAAGAATTTTAAATTTGAAATTTGAGTTCGAGGTTTTTTTGCATCAGTATCCCCCAATAGTGGTATCGGAGCCTGGTTAATAAAATTTAAATTTAATAGTCCAACTAAAATTATTAATAATGGATAATTTAGATTTAGACAATGAAATAAAATATTATGAACAAAAGTTAAGCAAAGTTCGTGATGAATACAAAAATTCTATGATATGTGAATGGAATGTTATTAGAGATAAAGAAATCTATTTTATAAGAAAAATATATTATCTTAATAATATCAAGGAGGAAAGAAAGCTAGAGAATAAATATGTTGAAGCACCTGTTGTGATAAAGGAACAGGAAGCTAAGGTGAATAAGAAGGAAGAAAAGAATAATAATATTAAAGAAGCTGTGCAGAATAATAGTTTAGATTGTACTACAAATGAAGAAGTGGTGCAAAGTAATAATACTGAATATATCATAGAAGAAGAAGAGCAATTGAAAGGTAGTCAACAGTTCTATTAGAAAGTTATGAAGAAGAAGATAATGCTCAAAGTTATATTGATTTCATAAATTTCTTAGGTGATAAAGAATTATGTAATCTAGATAATGCTACGGAAGGATTAGATATAATCACTAATGATATTAATAGTCAAGCAGAAGCAAAAATTGAATTAATGAATCAAGAAAGCTGTAAGCATGACTGGATAAAAGGAAGAGGTGACTATAATATAAAATGTATTTTTTTATATACTATCTTAGTCAAGAAAATAGGTTTACATGTAGTAAATGCTTAAAGCAAGCTTGTATTTCATGCTTAAAAGAAAATAATCAGAAATGGCGACAAGAGGTAGAGTTAGAACCAGATGATAAAATATTAGCAAGTAGAGTTAGAAATTTAGAAAATAGAATAAATAACTTAGAAGCAGAACTAGAAGAGCTAAGAATTAAGATAGAACTTAATGAGGAAAGTAAGACAGTAGAAAATGGTATTGGTAATACCGAGCTAAGGGATTAAGCACTAACCACCAGAAAAAATGATAAGACTATACAATTAAAAGATGCCATAATAAGCTTTGGAAGCAAATATATAGTTAAGCTACCATTTATAAAGATAGTAGGAATAAGAATACCTATAAAATTAAACTTAACTCCTACCACCACTTATAAAATATTAGCATTGGTAGATACTGGTTGTACTAAGAATATTATACATGATAAATGTTTTGCAAGATATTCATAAATAGTTCATACAATAGATCAAGATAAAGCAGAAATATCTACTGATATGTCTAAAATAAAAAGGGCTCATAATCAATTAGCTTATAATGTTGAAATACAAATAAATAATACAAAATACATAATAGATGAAATTACAATAAGAGATCTATCTATGATAAATGTTGATATGTGTCACACCCTAAGATTTACTATTTTGGGTTGTGCATGAAAAACACAAAATAAAATAAATAATTTCAATATTTGAATAAATTTATTAGATAAGTTAAGTTGCTGCTAATTTAAATATTGAAAATTATGGTTTTAAACTTTTTCATATTAATTTGATAATGTGGTGTTTGTGTGATGCTTGTCTTTAGTGTTGGTGAGTGCTATTATTTTCAAAATACCATAGGACAACGTTTGCTTCTCACCGGAAAACTTTTCGGTATTTTCTAGATTTAAAATTTCAATTTTCGTGAGCTTAATATTTTTCTTTGATCTCTTCATCAATCTTTTCATTAGCTCAAACCTATTTAGTTGAGTTCCATATCTCCCCAAGAGTCTCCAGGATTTTTCCTGTGATTTTTCTGAGCTCCGGGCTATTTTTCGCGGCTTAAAAGATAATTCTAGATTTTCTGAAATTATTTTTATTCGCGGAATTAAAATAATCCCGAAATTAAGAAATTCCGAAAAGTTTCCAAACCCTATAATTATATATATGCCGGCGTAGCCCTCGACGCCCTGGTTTTAGAAGTACAACCCTTATCACGAAGCGCCGCTCGTAGCTCCCTCCATCCCTCGCCGAAGTTTTTCATCTACAGTTTACGTTCCGGCGAACTTCCGGCGAAGGTTCGGCGAGCTTTTCCGGCCACCTCGGACATCTCCGGCGAATTTCGCTTCCACTCCGAGGTTCATCTCATCGTCCTCTTCACCGGGACATCTTTTTTTCGCGAATCCATCGTCCGTTCGTCATTTTCATAAACTTCTTCCTCTTTTTCGATGAGGAACATCCATCTGCTCATCTTCTTCGGGTTCTTCAGCCATCCTGCGCCTGCAACCGGCTCGTGTCGCCTACGGATTCACCGCGCCGTCACCCATTAGGCCTTGCGCCGCAGCTCCACACTGCCCGTTCCGCGCCCTGCTGCGCATGTCGTGCGAGCGCCTGCGGTACTCGTGGCCGTCGTCGGTGGCTGTGGCCACTCGGCCACCAGCCGCACCAGCCGAGCGAGCCTAGCCCGGCGCCGCGCCTCCATCGGTCCTGCCGGCCGAGTCCCTGGCCGAGGCGCCCCTCCCTGCCTTACTGACTTTCCTCAGTCAGCATGGCAGGGGTCTGTACGACGTGCACAGGAAAAGAGGAAGAAGATGCCGATAATTACAAGATTGCCATTGTTCGTACTATCTCCATTGTTTTCTTGTTTTACGTCTGATTCGAGTGATTCAAGTCGCGTTAGATTCGTGTAGTCGCGCTCTACGCGATAGTACCAACGTTGGTCATGTCTCATAATTATAAATTTATTGATTTAGAAACTTTTTGATTAATAATTATTTAATCACTGTTAATTAGAAAATAACTAAGGGTTACAATTCCATTCGCGTCGTGTCGTGTTTGTGTCGACGTAAACTATGTATTAGTAACGATGTTTATCATGTCACTTGATTATGAATTTATTGATTTAAAATATAATTTGATTAGTATTAATTTAATAGTTTTTAATTAAAAGTGACATAGGTTTATAATTTCGTTTTTGTTGCTTTTGACCGTGGTGATGTAAGCGACAAGTTAGCAACGCTGTTTTTCATGTCCCGCGTTTATGAATATAATTAATTTGATTAATGTTTAGTTAGCGAGTGCTCTCTTTAATTAATTAAAAAGCAATTTAGGTTTAACTTGATTAACATTATATGGTTCTTGATAATAATTTGTTTAGTTTAAATATAAAACATGAGATGGAATTTAGGTTTAACTTGATTAACATTATATGGTTCTTGATAATAATTTGTTTAGTTTAAATATAAAACATGAGATGGTTCGGTTAGTGCTTGTATATGTGTCAGGTTATATAAATTATAAATATTTGATTAGAATAATTAATGTTTATGCCATGCTCCTTTAAATTTAAAATGACATAGGTTCATGCGTCGGCACTTTCTTAAAATGTTAACTCGATTAATATTCACATTAATGCGTTTTTATTTATAAATTGTTTAGTAGATGTAAATCATGGCTACCCAGTTTGTACAACAGCAGAGCAGCCATGCGTGTCCATTGAACTCTTGTTAGCATGATGACATCATCCCGACATCACCCACACTTTATTGCCGTTTTCCTTTAGAAAAACAAATCTCGAAATACAATAGAAATACGTATACACATACAATCTTGTTTAGGCCATATCTTCCGCGTTTTAACTCCGATTTGACCCGTTCAAGTTACGTTAGGTTTGTATTTACGAGCTCTACATGTTAGTGTTATTATATAGTAGATTTGAAAATTTTAATTTTTGAGTTTATATTAAAATAATTATTTATCTATAGAAAATCTTAGAAAATTCATAACTTTCACGTTTTAAATCGGAATTTCATGATCTTTACATCTGTGTGATCGTAGTAACGTGTAGAAGAGTTTTACAAACTTTTTATACTGTTTTGCTACTGTTGGTGTACTGTTCTAACTATGTCTCTTTGTTTGCTTCGTGTATGATTACTCAGATGATTATGTGTTGATGCTTGGTGATCGATTATAGACAGTGAGCAGTTTCTTGACGATCAGGAGTATTATTTTGAGCAGTATCATCGGGAAAGCTTTGATCAAGGCAAGTATAACATGGGACCATCCTTGTTATCCTATTCACTAAAATTATCATACATATACATGTGTCCTCCTTGACAACCATAGAGATTATAACTTAGCTATTGATATCTTGTTTCCTTGTCGCCTATGAGTTGTGCATTTGGGTAACTATTGTTAGTGCTTAATTATGAACGATGATCTTATAATTGGATTAATGAATTAAGCAACCAACCATTAAGATGATTTTATTATTGTTGAAAGGGGGCTAGAGCAAAGGGTTATATTGTTGCTTTGGCTTCTCTCTGTAAGGACTTACCTATAAGTGATAACCGGTATTGACAGTATAAATGTGAGGGCTATATGGCTCTGGCTCTAGTTATTCAAGAGACCTTTTCTAACTTGTTAGTGGTTACCTTAATTGGCGTAAGAATGGCTTGACACGTTGGGTGTAGGACAACCTCTAGTCTATTAGTATAGCCGAGAAGGAATTATGCCATTTGAAAAGGGGTTCCTACATCTGCCTGCCGAGTGAATCTAATGGCCCTAACTTGTTAGACGAACTTTTGAATGGCTTTATATGGTTTTCGATGTTTCGGGCCTTGTAAACCCATGCATTTGGAAATCATGACTCACAGTGAAAGTGTACACCTCTGCGCAGAGTTTAATAAACTGGTATACTAGCCGTGCTCACGGACACGAGCGGCCTTGGAGATTCTTACAGAATAGTTGATCACCAATGTTATACCATGTTTAATTATTGTTGTTATTATTATGCTCATGTTAATGCTATTCATTATCCTTATTACAATTGATCATTGGTTCATTAATGGGAATTGGAATATCTTGATGCTACTCAGTTGCTAATTACATGATGATTAAAAGCTAAATGCAGTCAAACAGTGTCTAGCCTTTTGTGCCTCATGAATCCTGTGTTGTACTTGTTGAGTTCGACATGGACTCACTCTTGCTATTTCCCCCACACCTCAGTGTGTAGTGAGGTGCTGCTCAGAAAGACAATAAAGAGGTAGTGGAGTTTTTAGAAGTCTTTCAGAAGTGTTTGGCATACAGAGCCACCAGTCAACCGTCCTAAGAGGAATGGAGCCTGATGTTTAGTCATCGTTCCGCGATACTCTGATGTAAGTGCTATTCTAGTTGTGTGTACGTTAAATAAATAACATTGTTTCTGATACTTTTTCATTCTGACGTATGTGTAAATTTCCTGGGCACATACATGATTAGCCTGATTTTGTTCTTTAGAAAACCGGGTGTGGCAATGTGTTATTAGGATTAAGATTTTTACAGTATTCAATACAAACAACGATCATACATGAACAGGGAATTACATTCATTCCTCATCAAGATAACATTCCATATATGACAGAGATACGTAAATCTATACATTCAAATTTAGAAATTGAAGAATCTGAAAATTATATAGATGAAGAGTTAGGTGAAAATATAGAAATATTTCATATAGCAAATTCAAGTATAGAATGCATCAGATTGCAATCACTAGCACCAAATTGGTATAGGGATATAAAATCTAAAAAAGACATAGATAAAATAGTACAAAAATTAGAAGATATTCAAATAATTAGAGAAATACCAATGAAGCATTGTGATAAGAATGGTATAGTTTGTAGAATTAATATAATAAACCCAAACTATATAATTAAGACTAGTCCTATAGAAGCAACGCCTAAAGACATAGAAGAATTTAAAATGCATATAGAAGAACTACTAAAATTAGGAGCAATAAGAGAAAGCCGAAGTCCTCATAGATTAGCAGCATTTATAATTAGAAATTATGCTGAAATAGCTAGAGGAAAATCAAGAATGTTTATTAATTATAAAAGACTAAATGATAATACTATAGAGGATGGATATAATATTCCAAATAAGTAAGAATGGATAAATAGGATACAAGGATGTAAATATTTCTCAAAATTTGATTTAAAAGCTGGGTTTTGGCAAGTAAAAATGGCAGAAGAATCAATAGAATGGACGGCTTTCACATGCCCTCAAGGTCCATTTGAATGGTCAGTAATAACGCTAGGATTAAAAATGCCCCTGCTTTATTTCAAAGAAAAATAAAAAATATCTTTAACGAAAATCAAGAATTCATATTGGTCTATTTTGATGATCTTTTAATCTTTTCAAAATCCTACAAAGAGCATATAGCTCATTTAGAAACATTTTTTAGAAAGGTAAAACAGCATTGGTTGATACTTTATAAAAGAAAAATGAAAATATGCAAAGAAAAGATAAATTTTCTAGGTCATAAAATTGGAGACGGAAAAATTCATTTATAAGATCATATTGCAAAGAAAATTTTACAATTTCCTGATGTCATGAATGATAAAAGACTACAAAAATTCTTAGGAATAGTAAATTATGCTAGAAACTATATTAAAAATTTTGCAAAACTAGCTGGTCTGTTATATGCAAAGTTAAGAAAAAACGAGCAAAGGCATTTTAACTCTGAAGATATAAAATTAGTAAGAATTATAAAGGAAAGGGTTAAAAGTTAAAACCCTTAGATTTACCTTTAGATGATAATTATTTTATTATAGAGACAGATGCATCAGAATTAGGATGGGGTGCAATACTTAAACAAAAGCTACACAAATACTCATCAAAGTTAGAAGAAAAAATATGCAGATATGCTTCAGGTAAATCTAAGTTAAAAGCAATAAATAATACAGATAGAGAAATCTTGGTTGTTATCAATGCAATAAATGCTTTTAGATTATACCTAGGATTCAAAGAGTTTACAGTAAGAACAGACTGTGAAGCCATATGCAAATATTATAATAAAGTTAATAGTAAGAAAAGTTCAACTAGACGATGGGTTCTATTTGAAGATATTATTACTGGAAATGGTTATAAAGTCATATTTGAGCATATAAAAGGAAAAGATAATACTTTACCTGATATATTTTCACGGTCATCTATTTTGCAGGAATGAAGAAAGGAACAAGCCCTGTCGGCGGTGAATACTTCAGTTTTGGAACTGATAATAAATTAAGAATTTTCCCACCAAATACATTTAAATTTAAGCCACGATACCATATTATTTTAGATGAAATACAATAATACATTTTAGACAATTACTGGTTTTAATATAATAATAAGAGAGAAGATAGAGGATATATGCTAGCAATACTAAATAGCCTAGCTTTGCAGCCAAAAGAACCATATGGAAATATAGAGAAAAAGCCCATATATGTTATATATAGAGGAAAAACACCAGGAATATATATAACATCTGAATCAATCATAGCCCAACAAGTAGAAAGAGAAAATGACAGAGGAGTATCATGGAAAAAATATACAGATATTGGTCAAGCTCTTTCATATGCAAGAAGCATTTTAGGAATAAATTATTTCATAGAACCAGCAACAAAAGACTATATTAAAAAATACAAAAGGGCAAAAGATGTGAAAATAAATTTGTCAGGAGTAAATATAAGAGAAGAAGGATCTTCAAGAATACCCACATATAAAAATATTGTAAAAAAAGAGACAGAATTGCTGAATAATGAAATTATTGAGAAAAAGGTAAAAGAAAAGCTGGAATCAATAATTCCTCAGTTAAAGAAAAATATAATGGAAGAAGTATCACAGGAAGTAAGACATGAAATAAATGGGAAGTTTGAAGATATAAATCAAGATTACGAAGAAAATATAAAGAGAGATTATGAAGAATATATAAAGAAAGACTATGAGTCAAAAATAAATATACAAATATCGGAGGATGATAATAATGATGACATGTTGGATGATCACATGTTGGACATCCGAGGTCGTGGGCAACAACCAGAATATTAGATGAAGTCAATATAGCATCAATTCAATACCTATATATATATACAAGAAATATATTCTTTATGTTGATAAGGTGTTATCAACAATTTGACCGTGGGAAGATATTATACGCATGCCTTGATTTGTGATTTGATGTTTGCACATCAATCATTCGGGCGTGGAAGACCATACCCAGAAAATTCCAAAAAATACACGTGAAGATAAGCCTATCAGAGGACAGCGCAAAAGGAATATACAGTGACACTACTGTAGCCAGGATAATTATTGGAGACAGCAGCACCATCTAGCTGTCCAGGCAACAGTAGAAGAAGATAATTGAAGACACCGCATTCTTATCCTCTAGATGACAGAAGACTTCGACTCGAAGGAAGCCAGAGGATAAGCACGAAGGCACTCCAGAAGGCTCCTCCCAATCATTAAAAGGAGAAGTCTGACGCCTGCATTCAGCACCGAAAGATCGAAGAATCGACAGACGAGAGATCGACATCTGCATCGCCATCTTCATCAGCACACTAGGCCTCAGCATCGCCATCTTCAGTGCTCTCACACTCCACTCCACTTCCACTCCACTCACACATACACCATGAAGATATGATCTCAGAAGCTCTCTGAAGATCATCCACCAAATAGTAATACTCCACTTCCGTTATATTACTCCATCACCTTGTAAATTAGAGATTAAGGGAAGTCTCGTGATCTTCCTGAGCTTGTAAGGTAATCTCTAAGATTTGTGGTAGGGTTTCCCCAAAGAAAAAGCCGTATGTAAGCTTGTTCTGTGAAAATGAATTAAGCTTTCCTGTTTTAATCCCTATTTTCTTTTAAGCTCGTTCATATGGGGCAATGTCTCTATGCTAGGGATCCTAGAGGAGAAATCTCTACGTGTGTTGTTCTCATGTTAGCCCTGATAGTGGCGTTTGTAGAGAACCGTGTTTGTGCAGAGAAGTGTTTCCTTCGGGTGGAACTGCCTGGGGAGACGATAGAGCCTGAGTATTGTGTGATCGTGGCTGGGATAGCGAGGGAGAAGAACTGGTTAGCCCAGTTCTGAAGCGAGCTAGTGATGTATACGGTGAGTACCGAGTAGGACTGACACAAGCATAGTCGCACCACCAGCTGAATCTTTGGTCTCGTCAACCTACAAAAGATCCTGAGAATCATTATTTCCGCATACTGCATATTCGCTAATCACGCGCACTCGTTAATCACGCACGAATTCATTCAATAACGCATTCAT
Organism: Saccharum spontaneum; assembly: GCA_022457205.1. NCBI lineage: Eukaryota > Viridiplantae > Streptophyta > Magnoliopsida > Poales > Poaceae > Saccharum > Saccharum spontaneum. The sequence goes on along the minus strand of CM039600.1, from coordinate 21,700,646 downwards.
CCACCACTCACCCACGAAGTGCTCTGCATAGTAGTGCTAAATAGTAGCCTAAATAATAAAGCATTTGGGTGCCTGAGCCACTCAACCCACCCGGGTGAAGTGCGCATGCACTATTCATATTCCGAATTTGAATAGTACTAGTACTTTGAATAGTGCCACGAATTTGAATAGTAACCGCTAAATTTGAATAGTGCTATGAATAGTAACTCATGATTTTTAAATTTGAAGTTCGAGTTCGAAGTTTTTGCATCGGTATCCCCTAATAGCTGATATTATACGCATGCCTTGATTTGTGATTTGATGTTTACACATCAATCATTCAGGCGTGGAAGACCATAACCAGAAAATTCCAAAAAATACATGTGAAGATAAGCCTGTTAGAGGATAGCGCAAAAGGAATATACAGTGACACTACTGTAGCCAGGACAATTATTGGAGACAGCAGCACCGTCCAGCTGTCCAGGCAACAGTAGAAGAAAATAATTGAAGACGTCGCATTCTTATCCTCCAGATGATAGAAGACTTCGACTCGAAGGCAGCCAGAGGATAAGCACGAAGGCACTCCAGAAGGCTCCTCCCGGTCTATAAAAGGAGAAGTCTGACGCCTACATTCAGCAGCAGAATACTAGACCATCAGACCTCACATCGACACACTGAAGACCAGGCCTTAGCATCGCCATCTTCAGTGCTCTCACACTCCACTCCACTGCCACTCCACTCACACATACACCATGAAGACATGATCTCAGAAGCTCTCTGAAGATCATCCACCGAATAGTAATACTCCACTTCCATTGTATTACTCCACCACCTTGTAAATTAGAGAATAAGAGAAGTCTTGTGACCTTCCTGAGCTTGTAAGGTAATCTCTAAGGTTTGTGGTAAGTGCTTGGGGTTTCCCAAAAGGGAAAGTCATATGTAAGCTTGCTCTGTGAAAATGAATTAAGCTTTCCTGTTTTAATCCCTGTTTTCCTTTAAGCTCGTTCATATGGGGCGATGTCTCTATGCTAGGGACCTTAGAGGCAAAACCTCTGTATGTGTTGTTCTCGTGTTAGCCCTGGTAGTGACGTTTGTAGAGAACCTTGTTTGCGTAGAGAAGTGTTCCCTTCGAGTGAAACTGCCTGAGGAGACGATAGAGCCTGAGTCCTGTGTGATCGTGGCTGGGGATAGCAAGGGAGAAGAACTGGTTATCCTGGTTCTGAAGTGAACTAGTGATGCATACGGTGAGTACCGAGTAGGACTGACACAAGCATAGTCACACCACGTGCTGAATCTTTGGTCTCTCCAGTCTGCATAAGATCCTGAGAATCATTATTCCGCATACTGCATATTCGCTAATCACGCGGAATCGTTAATCACGCACGAATTCATTCAGTCACGCATCACTGCATCCACCACTCACACACAAAGTGCCTTGAATAGTGCTAAATAATAAACTGAATAGTAAAGAATTTGGGTGCCTGACCCACTCGGGTGAAGTGCTCGTGCACTGTTCATATTCCGAATTTGAATAGTACCCAATATTTTAAATAGTGCCACGAATTTGAATAGTAACCGCTGAATTTGAATAGTGTTGTGAATAGTAACTCGTGATTTTTAAATTTGAATTTCGAGTTCAAAGTTTTTGCATCGGTATCCCTCAGACCATACCTAGAAAATTCCAAAAAATACACGTGAGGACAAGCCTGTCAGAGGACAGCGCAAAAGGAATATATAGTGACACTACTGTAGCCAGGACAATTATTAGAGACAGTAGCACCATCCAGCTATCTAGGCAATAGTAGAAGGAGATAATTGAAGACGTCATATCCTTATCCTCCAGAAGATAGAAGACTTCGACTCGAAGGAAGCTAGATGATAAGCACGAAGGCACTCCAGAAGGCTCCTCCCGGTCTTTAAAAGGAGAAGCCCGACACCTGCATTCATCATCAGAGATCATACCAGAAGACTAGACCATCAGACCTCACATTGACACACCGAAGACCAGGCCTCAACATCATCATCTTCAGTGCTCTCACACTCCACTCCACTTCCACTCCACTCACACATAAACCATGAAGACATGATGTCAGAAGCTCTCTGAATATCATCCACCGAATAGTAATACTCCACTTCCGTTGTATTACTCCATCACCTTGTAAATTAGAGAATAATGGAAGTCTCGTGATCTTCCTGAGCTTGTAAGGTAATCTCTAAGGTTTATGGTAAGTGCTTGGGGTTTCCTGAAAGGGAAAGCCGTATGTAAGCTTGCTCTGTGAAAATGAATTAAGCTTTCCTGTTTTAATCCATATTTTCCTTTAAGCTCGTTCATATTGGACGATGTCTCTATGATAGGGACCCTAGAGGAGAAACCTCTGCGTGTGTTGTTCTCGTGTTAGCCCTTGTAGTGGCGTTTATAGAGAACCTTGTTTGCGCAGAGAAGTGTTCCCTTCGGGTGGAACTACCTAGAGAGACAATAGAGCCTGAGTCCTGTGTAATCGTGGCTGGGAATAGCGAGGGAGAAGAACTGGTTAGCCCAGTTCTGAATCGAGCTAGTGATGCATACGGTGAGTACCGAGTAGAACTGACACATGCATACTTGTGTGAGTCCTACTCGGTACTCACTGTATGCATCACTAGCTCACTTCAGAACCGGGCTAACCAATTCTTCTCCCTCGCTATCCCCAGCCACGATCACACAGGACTCAGGCTCTATTGTCTCCCCAGGCAGTTTCACCCGAAGGGAACACTCCTCTATGCAAACAAGGTTCTCTACAAACGCCACTACCAGGGCTAACACGAGAACAACACACGCAGAGGTTTCTACTCTAGGGTCCCTAGCATAGAGACATCGTCCCATATGAACGAGCTTAAAGGAAAACAAGGATTAAAACAAGAAAGTTTAATTCATTTTCACAGAGCAAGCTTACATACAGCTTTCTCTTTCGGAAAACCTCAAGCACTTACCATAAACCTTAGAGATTACCTTACTAACTCAGGAAGATCACGAGACTTCCCTTATTCTCTAATTTACAAGGTGGTGGAGTAATACAACGGAAGTGGAGTATTACTATTCGGTGGATGATCTTCAGAGAGCTTCTGAGATCATGTCTTCGTAGTGTATGTGTGAGTGAGTGGAAGTAGAGTGGAGTGTGAGAGCACTGAAGATGGCGATGCTGAGGCCTGGTCTTCGGTGTTTCGATGTGAGGTTTGATGGTCTGATCTTCTACTGCTGAATGCAGGCATCAGACTTCTCCTTTTAAAGACCGGGAGGAGCCTTCTGGAGTGCCTTCGTGCTTATCCTCTGACTTCCTTCGAGTCGAAGTCTTCTGTCATCTGGAGGATAAGAATGCAGCGTCTTCAATTGTCTTCTTCCACTGTTGCCTGGACAGCTAGACGGTACTGCTGTCTCCAATAATTATCCTGGCAACAGAAGTGTCACTATATATATATATACGTGCTATTATCTAGGTGTACAATACTATCCTACACCAAATTATTATACTCTATTAATTAGCGGCCTGCATTATGAATATTATTCATCACACCGGCCGCCGGAGTCAGCATGCACAAGTCGGTTGTTTTCATTCCGACGAGCCATAAAGTGCTTAATAGGTGACGATTTTAATTCATGTTTGCATGCATGGTTGGGGACATGAATGACGTGTGCCTGCTCCTTTAAACAATGTCGTCACAAGTGCATTGATTGGGCTGCCATTCACAGGTGCATGTTCACCGTTTTTGAGAATTTAATCCATGAAATTAAATTTAATTGGCATCGATCAGTACGGTCAAATCATGATGATTTTCTTCAACGGTATTTTTTTGAAAAAAAAGGCAGGCACCGGGTGTGATTGACCAGGTATTATTTATTACTAGTATCATTATTTGGACTCTGGTGAGGCTATTTTTTATTACTACGATTATTATTTGGGTATATAAATAATTCTTTCTAGACCGTTAAGCAGTAAATTTACATGCAGTAATTAGCTTGGGGTCCAGTATCCATATGAGGTAATTTTTATCGCTCATAGCCACTAGCAGCATCCATACGAGGTAATTTTTATCCCTCAGCCACCAGCATGTCGTATCGCTGGTTAGACTATTTTTTTTTACTAATAGTACCTTATTATTCATTAAATAATTCCGGCCTGGCCGTCGAGTGGTAAATTTTCCTCTACTATTTTTTTATTACTAATAGTATTATTTTATTAAGAAAATAATTACCTCCTGATTTGTGAGCGGTTAAATCTCCCATGCTAATCATTGGTGTGTCCGGTCGCCGGCTAGACTAGCTTTTTATTACTAATAGTATCAAATTGTTAAGCAAATAATTACCTCTTCGTACGTGAGCTGTTAAATTCCCGTTGTTAATCACTGGCGTCTCCAGTCACTGGCCAGGCTAATTTATATTACTAATAGTATCAAATTGTTAAGCGAATAATTACCTCCTCGTATGTGAGCGGTTAAATTCCCTGTGCTAATCACCGGCATGTCCGGTTGCCGTCGAGGCAAAGTAAATCATTTAAGTCTGTAAATAATTCCATCCAAATCCATGCGTAATAAAATTGGGGGTTTTTTACCACAGTAATAAAATCGGTTGGGTTGTGACAGTACCGAGATGTCCGGCCTCTGGGCATAGTGATTTTTCATTACTAATAGTACCATTCAAGTACTTGCCCAGATTTTTTTATTACTAAATAGTATCATTTTGTTAAGTACATAATTCCTTCTCGGTGTGTAAGCGGTAAATTTGTCTAAGCTATTCATGGAGTGTTCAGTCAGACTATTTTTTATCACTAATAGTATTATTTTGTTGAGTAAATAATCACATCACTGGCGTGTCCGATTACTGGTCACACTATTTTTTTAATTATGAAAAGCATCAATTTGTTGACTATTTTTTTAATTATGAAAAGCATCAATTTGTTGAGTAAATAATTCGTACCGGTCCTGTAAGCGGTAAATTTGCGTGTGCTAATCACCGGCGCCTTCCGCCTCCGGCTAGACTATTTTTATTACTAGTATTATCTTTTGGTTTGTCAAATAATTACTGGCAGGAAGATAAGTAGTAAACTTGGCTGTCGAGTCTCCATACATGTCTGTCCATAGTAAAATTAGTTGTGCTAATTACTGAGGCGTCCGAACTTGGAATGTGATTTTTTTATTACTATTACTGTTATTTGCTTCGATAAATAATTCTAGACGGACCTATGCAAAGTAAAGGTGGTTGTGCTAATTGCCAAAGCGTCCGAACTCCGATGACTTTTTTATATTACTATTAGTATCATTTTTCTAAGCAAATAATTCCCTCCTGCCATGTGAGCGGTCAAATAATTCTCCATTTGGGGTATTTTATATTTCTAATAGTATCATTTGGGTTTAGAAATAATTCAGTCTGAACCTGTGTATAGTAAAATTGGCTGTGAGAGTCAATGAGGCGCAATAATTTTTTTATTACTAGTAGTAATTTTTGTTTATTACTACTATTATCTTTTGGTTTGACAAATAATTACCGACAGGGACATAAGTGGTACACTTGGCTGTGGTGCTTTATGTAATAATTTTTCTTTCTGTAATAATTTTTTGTTACTACTGTAATCATTTGTCTGTAATCATAAGTGGTAGACTTGGCATGTGGAGCGGTAAAATTTATCTTTGCTATTCACCGGCGTGTCCAATCGCCAGGAAGTCTTATTTTTATTACTATTATATCATTTTGTTAAGCAAATAATTCCCTCCTGGTATGTGAGCGGTAAAATTTCCGAGTACTAATCACTGGCGTGTCTGATCCATGGTCAAACTAATTTTTATTACTAGTAACATCATTTTGATTAACAAATAATTCTGTCCTAACATGTGAGAGGTTAATTTTGTCTGTGCTTATCACCGGCGTGTCCGATCATCGGCAACACTAATTTTTATTACTATTAGTATTATTTTGCTAAGCAAATAATTCCCTCCTAGCATATGAATGGTAAAATTTGCATGTGCTATTCGCCGGCGTGTCCGGTCGCCAACAAGACTAATTTTTATTACTATTAGTATCATTTTGCTAAGCAAATAATTCCCTTGTGGCATGTGGAGAGGAAAAATTTGCTAGTGCTATTCACCCGTGTGCAGTAAAATTAGATGCAAAATAATTCTCTCTTGGCATGTGAGTGATAAAATTGGCGGTGATAATCATGGAGGCGTCCAGTCTCCATTTAAGGTACTTTTTATTACTAATAGGGTGGGACCCCAATGTGTGCATGCGAAAATTGAGGGCAACCACGATTAAGTAACATTTGCTTCCACGGGTCATGGCTTTGGATCCTGCGCTTAAATAATTCTGATGGGGACTAGTTACAGTAAAATTAGTTGTACACCGGATTTAGTTTTTTATTACTACTAATATCAGTTGCTTCCATAAATAATTATGGACAGGTCTGTCCATAGTAAAATTAGTTGTGCTAATTACCGAGACGACTGAACTTGGGATGTGATTTTTTTATTACTATTACTATCATTTACTTCGATAAATAATTCTAGACGGGCCTATGTAAAGTAAAGTTGGTTGTGCTAATTGTCGAAGTGTCCGAGCCCGGCAAGGCTAAATTTTATTATTATTAGTATCATTCTGCTAAGTAAATAATTCCCTCCTGCTATGTGAGCAGTTAAATTTACCTATACTAATCACCGTCGTGTCTGGTCGCCGGCAAGGCTAATTTTTATTACTATTAGTATCATTTTACTAAGTAAATAATTTCCTCCTGGCATCTGAACGGTAAAATTTGCATGTGCTATTCACTGGCGTGTCCGGCCGCCGACAAGGCTAATTTTTATTATCATTTTACTAAACAAATAATTTCCTCCTGGCATGTGGAGTCGTAAAATTTGCCTGTGCTGTTCACCGGCGTGTCCAGTCGCCGGGAAGTCTTATTTTTATTACTATTCGTATCATTTTGTTAAGTAAATAATTCCCTCCTGTCATGCGAGCGGTAAAATTTTCGAGTGCTAATCACCGGCGTGTCCGGTCCATGGTCAGACTAAATTTTATTACTAGTAGCATCATTTTGATTAGCAAATAATTCTGTCCTAGCATATGAGCGGTTAATTTTGTCTGTGCTTATCACCGGCGTGTCCTGTCACTGGCAAGGGTAATTTTTATTATTAGTAGCATCATTTTGCTAAGCAAAATAATTCCCTCTTGGCATGTGAGTGGTAAAATTGGCGGTGTTAATCATCGAGGCGTCCGGTCTCCGTTTGGGGTATTTTTTATTTCTAATAATATCATTTGAGTTTAGAAATAATTCAGTCTGGACCCGTGTGCAGTAAAATTGGCTGTGAGACTCAATGAGGGGCAATATTTTTTTATTACTACTATTATCTTTTGGTTTGACAAATAATTACCGGCAGGGGCAAGTGGTACACTTGGCTGTGGTACTTTCTGTAGTAATTTTTCTTTCTGTAATAATCTTTTGTTACTACTGTAATCATTTGTCTGTAATAATTTTTTGTTACTACTGTAATCATTTGTAGTAATTACAGGCGGGCACATGAGCTCATCAGATGTACAACCTCTGTACAAAAATCTAGTCTAGAAAACTAAAAACATTAAACATCTGTATAATGTTGCTCACGTTAAAAAAACTAAACATTTTAATGCTCACGTCCATCACTTCCTACAGATCCATCGCCACAGTTCGTAAGGGTGAGTTAAGATCCAACACATTTGTACAAACGTTTGGCCAAATTCATTAACAAAAATCCAATACAACATCCATCATTCCTAAGGTAGATAGCACATGCTCCTCGGTTGGCCACCAGGAGGCTTGATCCTCACCATGGATGTGCTTCCGCCTCGATGGATCCCCGGCCAGCATGGTGGAATAGGCACCAGAGCTTAGGGAGCGTCAAAGATTCAGAAAAGGAGACTCAAAAGAAATCAAAGATTCAGCACAATACATCCTCAATCCATCGATTCATGAATGTGATGTTGCCACCTGCAATTCTGTACTCCAAATGGAGAGAGAACTTCAGATGTATGGAAAGCAGAATGCCAGAAAGAATGTACGCCGGAGTCAGGGGAACGCAGGAGTCAGGACCGGCACACGCAGGAGCCATGACTCTGTATGCCGGAGAGGCCCATGGCCAAGGAGACCGTCAGGACCGACCCATCCATGCATGCTGGAGGCGGCCGTGACCTGCCGCCGATGAGGACCCACTGACGCCACTAGGCTGTACACCACCGGTTGCTGCTAGATGTGCAGGCGACTTCCGGAGATGTGCCTGGCGCACGCCCATAGTCACAAAGTTTCTGGGTCAATGGGGTCGCGGTACATGGTACGCTACTCGTGAGAGATTTTTACACTTCGGGTCGAAAATGAACTCGTGAACCTGGGTCGGGGTCGACGAACCCGGGTCAAGGGTCGAAGGTGGTAAACCCATTTTATGTGACTATGTGCACGCCATCGCACTCGCGTCCCGGCCGTCGTCGATGGTGGGGAAGGGGATGCTGCCGGCCAGTGGAAGGCAGCCGCCATCGCTGGTGAGGAAGGGAGTGATTCGCTTGGCAACGCGCCCACCGGGAGGCGGCAGGGTCATCGCGCCATCGCTCGATGCTGCGCCCTCACTTGCCGCCGCGAAGCCTTTGCCTGCCGCGTCGCCCTCACCGAGCCCACCTCGCCGCCGTGGAGATCTGCTGCCTCGTTGCTGTGGAGAAGAGTAGGCATATCCCTGTTCTTCTCCGGTGAGTAAAAGAGGATTAGTTCAAGATGGGAGCGCAGGGAAGCAGAGACGACGGGGCGCGATGCTAACCTGGTAGGCTGCGCTAGACGGGCCGCGCCATCACCGGGAGTGCCGTGCGTGCGAGTCGAGGGTGCACCACCACCGCCGGGGCGCGTCGTCCGCTCGAGGCGATGGCGCGCCACCACCGCCAGAGCACGTCGTGCGCGCGGATCGAGGGCGCGCTGCCACCGCCGGAGCGCGTCGTGCACGTAGATCAAGGGCACGCCAGCACTGCTGGAGCGCGTTGCTCGCATGGATCGAGGGTTGGCCGCCTGGTGTGGTGAGATCATTGCTGAAAGGAAGGGAGGGAGAGGCGACGCGATTTATAAAATAGTACGGACGGGCTGCGATAGACTGGCATCAATGCGGTCTTCACAGCGTGACATAAATTAAAAGATTTATTACACGGGACCAATAGTAAAGGAGGGCAGTATTAATTGTTGATTAGTACATACTCCACCGGTAGTACAGAGGCCGGAGGCGAGCGGCGCTCCGCCGGGGCACTAAGGGTGTGTTTAATTGCCCTCTAAAATTTTTAGAAGTACAGTAACTCTTTCGTTTGTATTTGGCAATTAGTGTTCAATCATGGACTAATTAGGTTCTAAAGATTTGTCTCGTGATTTACAACCAAACTGTGTAATTAGTTATTTTTTTACCTATATTTAATGCTCCATGCATGCGTCTAAAGATTCGATATGACGAAGAATCTTGTAAAATTTTTAGAATTTTGAAGAAACTAAACATTGCCTAAATCTTATCTAAAGCCCAGGATATAGAATAGTATATATATATATATATATATATATATATATATATATATATATATATATATATATATATATACTCTATAGCTAGCTACAAAATAAGTTATTTTGTAGCCATCTCTATTTACGATAATTTTATATACTAATTTACGACAATGTCAGTATATATTTACAATAGTTGAATTACTATAACACATAGGGATATTTACCATAATGTTATAGTAAATCACATAGTGTAAGGAGTTACTATAATCTCGTAAATTAGCAATTAGCATAACAATTATCGTAACTCAAAGTGGTTACAGAATAAGTTATTTTATAGTATATATATATATTATACTATAATGCACCAATCAAAATTATAATAGGTCTCCCCAGAAAAATCTCCCCCACTGAGAGTCTCTAACTATTATGCACACAGGAAAATGCACACAAAAATCCGTCTTTATTAAAATCAAGGGCTACTAAAATACCTAAACCAAATCCAATGGACATGATTCAATGTGTGTGATGCTCGGCTTCTCACCCGACTTCTCACCCCGCGCCCTCGATCTCCCCACGCACGCAAGGTTCGAAGTCTTGCCCGAGATTCCCTGCACCGCTCCCCCCACGCCCCTTTTTTCTTCCGTTTTTCTTCGGAGAGAAGGGTCGGGAGACGGGATGCCAACGCAGGGTCAGGAGAGGGTGGCGGCGGCTCCACGAATAGTAGCGCCTGCGCCTAGGGTTTGGGTGAAGGGCGCGGTGGCTCCACGCGTCGGATCTACCTCCACGACGCGCAGGCCTAGGCGCGAGGCAGCCGCCGGCTTTCGGGAGGCGTCGTCGTCTTCGGCAGCGGCAGCACGGGAGGCTGTTGCGCCACCGTCGTCGCGTGCGCCCGACGGCCGCGCCTTCGCCAGCTGCTGCTGCCTGGTCACGCAACCGGGCGCAGAGCCGCGAGGCCGCGCGTGCAGGCGCGGGCCGCACATGCTCAAGGTCACGCAGGCGTGCGCGGAGGTGATGGGGCTGCGGCGGCGCTCGAGGACGCGTAGAGATGTGGAGGCACGCGGGGGCCAGGACCACGGGGCTGCAGGACGGCAGGACTCGCAGAGCACGATTCGCCAGCCCCAGGACGGCAGGAATCGCCGCCGGCGCCCGCACGACCTCACTGGATCTTTGTGCTCCGCCACCTGCAGGTTCTTTCCTCTCCCTTCCCTGAGCCCCTTCTGATTCATAATCCAATACTGGTTTCTAATCCAATAGGCTTTGTGTTCTCCTGTCATGGATTTGTACTCCCTGAAGATGTTGGAAAGCGTCCTTTTTTAAGCCCTGAAGATGTTCGACAAATGGCAGAGTTGAATGGCGCACTCATGGTCAAGCAATGCATCTGCACCAAGGTACCTGGCACCAAGGTCATTGGATACTTCATACAGTTCTGGCTTATAATTTGTTTGAGCTTGTAATGCTTGGGCCTGTTCGGTGTGCAGCTGTAGGCTATGGTGCTAGGGTTCTTGATGGGTGGGAGCTAGATAGGGAAAACGCTTGCCCTTACTGTGTCTGCTGGTGGTGTCTGTGTGTAACCACAGTCTGCTTTACTGGTTGTCCAGGTGAAGGAGATCCTCATCGAAGAGTCGAACGTTCAGCTGGGTGAACAGCACCATGATGTTTTGCGGTGACATTCATGGGCAGTTCCATGACCTGATTAAGCTCTTTGTGACAGGGGTCACGTCCCAGAGTCAAACTATATTTTCATGGTGCGGACTGCGGATTGTCCAGGCCGTGGTTGTTGGGAAGGTTTGGCATGACTATTTTTTTCTCAATCGAGCTGTAGTTCAATCTCAGGGTGATTTTGTGGACCGTGGCTTCAACAGTCTAGAGGTCTTCACCATCCTATTGCTACTAAAAGTCAGGTATTTAATGTAGTCGAGATGACTCACTTTTTCACTTTATCTTTCCTAAATTATTGGCTGCTCTACGGATCAAATTATCTTTAGTTTATCAAGCAGTTAAAACTTAAATAATGTATGCTGCTTTGATTTCTGAGAAATACAAATGATATCCTGGAGTTGATCTGAACAGGTTTAACCATGGTTTGCACTAACCCAACATATGTGTTAGCTAAGTGAGTTTACTGTGTTTGAACATAGAAACAAAAATTTCCTCCCCTTTTTAGGCAGCATGAACCACCGGTGTGGAAAGAAACCCATTTCAGTGGTTGTTGCTTAAGGGCTTTTAGATGTTTGAAAGAATTTGCTTTCTGTTAGATCTGTCTGGACACCAATAGTTTGGTTTACATGTCTTTATCTACCTTCAAATTTAGGTTTGCAATTGATTTTATTGATATTACTTGATTTTTCGACTATGACATATAGTTTTTTATTTTAATATATATACTAGCAATGCACTGTGTACCTCCCAATGACTGGATACACTAATTTCGTGAAGCTAACCAGTTTTGAGGTGATAAAAGTCCGATATGTTAACAATTGTGTCAGTAATGCAGATTCTGACCCAATCAGAAAAGGGCAGCAGCACAGCAAAGCTTGTGAAGGTACAATTATTTAAATCTTTTGCCTATAGTTGCTTGCATCTTGTGGTTGTGTTTTTTTTTCTAAAGAACTGATTCATGCTTTCATTCTTTTTTTAGGTCGATGATGTCTGTTGTGCTTCCTCGAAACGACTAATTTGTCCACGCATTCAAGATGGAGCGGCTCCAATGGAACCAACAGCATGGAAATACAGCAGGCAACAGGAAATACAGCAGGCATGTGTGCTTGCTGGAGATGCGCAGAGCAGGATGGAGTTCAGGTGCATGGATTCGTGTTGAATGGATCCGTGTTGAATGCACCTTGGTAGATTTGTGACTGCACAGGCACAATGGCATGTGAACCTCCTTGATGCAGAAATGGGGGAGACCTTGGCGTGCAGAGATGCAGTGGTGGACTGCAGCGTGTTCAGTTGGAAACTGATTGCCTCGAGCTTATGCAGCTGTGGAACAAGAAGGAACTGCAACGGTCCATTCTTGATCCGATTTTATCAGAGATTGAAGAGGTTAGGCTTGCATTTATAGAGTTTGTTTTTAAGTATGTGTGCGTGATTTGTGTTTGTATGAGACTCCGGTCTTTTCAATATAAATGAAAGGCAAGCCTGTCACAAAAAAAAAAACCTTTGGAATTTGAAACGATGTTAATACGAATCTGTCTCACTTCCATTACCCGAGATTCTGTGAATTATTTATTTTGTGAAACTAATATTTGAAAGCAACCAAACTACCTGTTACTGTGTGTAATTGAAAGAAGTAAATCATATTCTTTATTACTTTATATAGTTAGAACTGCACACAGTTTGTAGGAGAGATATGGTAAGGGAAATTCCCTTTTTTCTAACTTGAATGGCATTGGAGTACATGCACTCCATGAATGTGATTCACTAGGACATGATGAAGCCGACAAACCTGTTTTTTCTTTTTGCAAGAATACATTCCTTTTATTCTGTGTTCCATCTTTATTAATTTGTAATTGATGAGGGTATAGCAGCAGATCAGTTATCCATAAATATTGTCATGTTATTTATATTAATATAGTCTACACATGATTTGGCATTTCTTTCACAAATGTATAAATAGTTGTTTTTTTGACCCAGCTTCAATTTTGATGCTTGGAACTGACTCCATACCTACATTAGTGTTTTACTATTGTGCATGTTTAATCGATGAGCTATTTGTTTTGCCATGACTGGATATACTTACCATTGCAAACTATGAATTTAACAAGGATCTTTGATTACCATTGTAGTAGTCACACTGCCTTAACTTTTGTTCTTCTGCAGTAGACTGAGACTTATGCAACCTATGTTGATATATAATTATTGGTGTGTTCAAAGAATAAGGCCCCCTGAAATGTAGACGCCTACCTTTTGTCTAAGCTTCTAAGCTTGTCATTCTTCATACAACTTCATTCTGTTTTCACTCATCCATAGTACTGATATAGCCATTGCAGGTTCAAAAGTTCATTAGAATGTTTCTGATGTCTAGACATCACCTGAAGCAAGCGACAACATTAGCAAATCGGTAACGGTAGCTAAAAATGATAATTTATGTTTTATAGCAAGGTAAATGTTCCTGATGTATTTTTTAAAATATTTTGCTATATAAATAACACACATTCTCTGAATGGCATATGTACAGGACAAATTTCTAAAATATACTGAAAATGATGCAATGATTTTGAATCTCTTTTAATTATCTTGTTGTACTCTATTTATGTGATGAATTACCACCGTAGTTTGGTTGTTTTCGTATGCATCCCTGAAATGAAACCGTGGCGTTAGCACGGACACTGTACTATATATATGAGAGCTTATGTCCATTCATCCGTTCACAAACAAGCTCAGCCACAGCCACTTCGGGACTGATTGGTTTCCTGGTTTTGGCTTGGCAAGGCCGGTGGGGTGCAGATTTGCCTTATTGATTGGTTGTCTCGACGAGGTGTTCGTCCTAGCCCGCGAGATGCAAAAGGCGCCGCGCTGCCTGGTTCTAGGGGGCGCGTGCGAAGCATCAAGCATGAGACAAAAAGGCTTTGGCGCATGGATGAACTGAGTAACCAATCAGCATCTGGCAGAAGGCTAGATAAAAAAAAATAAACCAATCAGCTTATTCCGACATACACTCAGCCTGATCAGCAAGGGCACTGCATCAAGCATGCAACCCAGGTCCATGGCATGGGAAGTCCGCCGTTCATCGTAGCTGATAAAACTAAAAAAAACTTCCACATAAATACTGAACTCGTATAAATAATATGTAATATTTTAGAGAAACATATATAAAATGTGGCAAAATACATACTCTCTATGTTCCTTATTTGTGTCGAAAACGTGGATAGAGGGGGGTCTAGATGCATGGCTGACGCTGTGAATGCAGACATTCAATTGCTATGCCACAACGACAGTCAAAGTGGGACATATGGAGTATGTGCCAAGTAAATTTAAACATTTTGTAACTATTTTGCACTGAAGCTCATTATAAACGTTTAGGGTCACGTAGAAATGACATGTTACGAATGTTTAGGGTTACATAGAAATGCCGTATAAATAAAAATAAACTCCACTGTTATTATTCCTATTCTAAAAAATACAAATTTCTCTATTTATTTCTGAACCATGAAATCAACTACGTTGCCAATAAAAGATGAGTGGATGAAGTTGATAACCTTTAGAGCCTAGAATAGATGGAAGACGGAGATCTTCTCAAATAGCCGAGAGGAAGAACTTGCTCACCCTAGAGCAAGAACGGAGCAAGAGAATGACGAGCTTTAGTAATTGTACTGGGCTCGGTCTGGGGACCAAGGAAACTGGATATATAACGTTGACATTTAGTCCCAGTTGATTGGGCCGTCCGGGACTTAAAGTCAATCTCTGGCCCGGGTTGGAACTGCCAACCGGGACTAAAGTTTCCTGCCCAACTATTGAAGCTCGTCAACCTCTGGGAGTATTAGGTCTGGTTAGAGCCACCAACTAAAAGTCAGCCTCTTCTAAATGTTTCAGCCGTTTCATCTGGATGTTGCATGTTTTCATCTGAATGTTGCATATGTTGCGGTGACTATACGCATATGTTGCAAGTGTATATTTCAAATATTTCATATGTTTCAGATATATGTTGCAAGTATTTTATCTGAATGTTACAATGTTGCAGTGGCTATACATATACGTTGCAAGCGTATGTTTCAATTTGTTTCACCTTGTTTTAGTATGCAGCAAGTGCTGCTCCCCACACGCTCTGATTCGTGGGC
This sequence comes from Saccharum spontaneum, assembly GCA_022457205.1. NCBI lineage: Eukaryota > Viridiplantae > Streptophyta > Magnoliopsida > Poales > Poaceae > Saccharum > Saccharum spontaneum. The sequence continues at coordinate 21,685,372 of CM039600.1, read as the reverse complement.
ACGCACGCGTTGCACGCACCCAGCCAGCACTACTCTGTCATGCGGGCCAACTCTAACAGTCGAACATGCACGTAACGGACGATCAATGCCCAAACGGCTGAGCACTCCCCAGTCAAAGGGCATGTGCGCATGCAGGAAGCTGAGAGCCATGTAGCTAGGTCAACACATGGGTACGCATACTGTGCTCCCTTTCTCTCGCATGCAGCTAGGCGGGCCCCACGCACATGCTCTCCCATGCAGGCGCAGGCCGCGCATCAGGCGCCGTGACACATGCGTAGGTGCAGCAGCATGCGCAGGCATCCGGACTAGTCGGTTTCCGGGACGCTAGCATGGCCCAAACTCCATAGCATACATTAGACAGGAAGGGAGCAACAATGGCTATAGGATTAGGAAGGCTAGATCGATCAAAATTCTCGACCCTCTCCTCTGGGTCCTTCCATCAGCCGGCTTGATGGCTTTTGACTTCTGCTTTTCACTCCGGCCTGATCTAAAATCCCAACCAAATCATAGCGATGTAGCAAACAACGGCGTGTACATCCTCCGTCATGCGCAACGCATGTGATTAAAGGGGACTGGCTAGCCAAACTACATGCCCTGTTTGGGACAGCTTTGCTGGACCACGCTTTGATTCAAAGCAGGCTTCCTCGCCAAGCTGGTTTCGATTAGAATCAAAGCAGCAAAAAGCATGGCGTATGGGAGCCGACTTCCATGGAGAAGTTGGAGGTGGGGAGAACTCGCAAGCGCGAGTGACTGTCGGATCTTGGCGTGCTCCTCGCACAGGAAGGAGGAACCGTTGAAGGTTGTGCTCGTGAGAGAGAGAGAGAGAGGAACTACTGTCGAAGAGGAGGGCACTCGTCGTGGTGGGAGGAGCTATCGCCAGAGAGGAGGAGCAATTGCTGGAGGGCGCGCTGGTCGCAAGGAGGAACGACCGGATCCGGTCGCGATCGTCATCAGAGATCGTGCTCGTCACTGGATCCAGTCATGTTCGTCGCCAGAGAGGAGAAGTGGCCACCGGAGAGGAGGGAGGAGTGACCGGGGTAGATAGGTAGAGGAGGAAGAGGAAGGAGATGAGAGCGGTAGACGGGAATCAGTTGGATTTCTCCCAATGCTCACCTCAGGCCGCTTCTGATTTTACATGAAAACATCGTGGGAGAAGAAGCGCGGGAAAGAAAACCGGATCCAAAGTGCTGCGTTTGGAAGCCTTTGGCTATTTTTTTTTTACCGTGGCTGAGAAGCTGTTCCAAACAGGTCAACAGCGGGGTGGCGCTCCCATCTGGGTAGTGCGTCTGCGATGTACATGTGGGCGACCCGTGGTTGGGGCAAACGAGCAAGGCATGCTGCGTGCGGCCGTGCTTATAGAAGGCGAGCTGAGGCAAAGCAAGTGAGCTTTGTGGTTGGGTCAAAAGTGAATGGACCATACAAAAAATTAGAGGAGAAATTTTAGCTTTTTTATATTAGGTATAGATAAAGATATAGATAGATGATAGACAACTAGACTCACATGTAATTATTATGTTTGGGAGTTAATTTGAACTTGAATATCTTATAATTAGGATTTTTTTGCGAATGCTTTCATATCTTATATCTGAAAAGACGGAGGGGAGTGAATTATTATCTTGGCTGGAGGCTTTACTTTTTTTTTTGAGTAGAAGCGGACCTTTATTATTTTCCATAAGGAATACAAACACCATCCGGCGGAGAAATTAACCAAACATGTCTACCATAATCAGCATAAATACTACTTCCAGCTAAATTATGGGCATCAACATTTGATTGCCTCCCTTCATGAACATAATCAGCATAAATACTACTTCTAGCTAAATTATGGGCATCAATATCGCCTCCCTTCATGAAGAAAATCAACAAAATTAAACTCGTGTGATCTAGCTCGGATCTCCTAGACTACATGTCCGTAAGTGCTCATGCTCCTTTTCTGAATGCTCCTGATAATCCCGGCATTGTCGCACGCTATTCTGAAATCCCACAGAACCAAGTCGCTGCCAAATGCGCGAGACCTTCACACGGATGGCCTCTTCCGTGTTCCATTAGGCCGGCCCTGGCTGGAGACTTCACTTTTTTTTTTTGAGTGGATGGAGACTTCACAATTGCCATCCTGTGTTTTGATGGATGCTGAAGAGGCCCAGTTTGTAATGGAATGGGTAACTGGGCCTTCTAGGCGTAATGGACATTGCAGAAGACTCCATTCAAGTCTTCAAGTCGTGGATCCCCGTTGGATTGGAGGAACCAAAATGCGCTCCTCCGTATCCCGGCCGCGCGGCCTTCTTGGACGGCGAAAGGTGATGGCACCCCATGCATTTGACCCTGTACCGGAAAGCACGACAAGTCAGCGACTAGAATTTGGTTCAGATACATCATTCGGTGCACCGCGTGACCGGGTGTTTTATTTTAATGTTGGACGGCGACACGAGCAAAGGCTAGCTGCCACACACGCACATAGGAGCTAGAGCTTTTATGTGCAAGCAAAAATGCGTACAACCGAATGAGCGGCGAGTTGGCGACCCTAATACTACTAGCTGCGGGATCTCCATCATCATCTCCATACGGTGTGGATGGGGTGAGCTGAGCATGACACACCACCACCAGCGTGTGGTTTCACACACGCCGACGCGCACGCGCCGCATTTCTAGCTCTAGCTATTTGCCTAGTTCTAGTTTGACTATGTAATCTTAAGATTATTTACTATGTCCAAGAACAAAAACTACAATTCTACATTCATTTTTAGTTAATGTGTCTAAATTCTGACCAAATATATAAATAAAAATATTGATGTTTATGACACCTAATAAATATAGTATGAAATAAATTTAATGATACTACTTTGATATGATAAATATTAATATTTTCTCTAGTTAGTTAAAGCCAAGATAGTTTAACATGGTACTATGCTAAAATTGCATTCTCTCTCACTGATATGGTAGGTTTTTTTTGGTGGGTTTCAATTTTTTTATAATAAGCCAGTCTTAATGAGGGTGTTATACACATTAAATAAACTATCAGCTCTACAAATATGCTGATATGGAATACTAATGAAGAGAGGATTAAAATTTTATAGGAGTAAAATGAGTTTTATAAAAACGCACTATTTTTCCAACACATGGAGTCTTATATAAACTGGAATGCCAAATCATCGTCCAATCGGATTGCTCAAGAATCATTTTTCGATTAATAGCCCTCTGTGGACAGGTTAGAAATCGGCCTAATGTTAGAGGAGGCAAAAGGTTTTGCTCGTCTATTGAATATTGGAAGACTCATCAAGAAAAAAGAGAATGTAATCAAGTAGCTAGTTCTTTATGTTAGCTAGACGGTTTAAGTATTCTGCGCTCTGCGGACCAAGCGATGCCGACCGGTGTTCGATTCCCATGGAAAGCGAATTTCCAGTATCGCACCCAAAAAAATTCCCTTACTGTGCTCACGAGCCTGGATCTGCGTAGGTCACGGTGTACCCGCGCCGGCCTATTGATTGGTCCGGTTCCGTCTAGCCCGTTAGGGCATGAGCCAGGGTTCGAGGGTTTTTTAGGCTGGGGTGATACGGTCTCCTTCTTAAAAAGCAGAGTCGTGGAAGCGGTTCTTCCCTTACCGGACCTAGTTTTTTTTTAGTATTCTGCGCCCTGGCTGGGACAAGCACCTGCGTGTGCCAGGAACTTCCTCAATACCAATTGTTACTCTCCTATGTCTTTTTTGGTGAACAGTAACTCTCTATGTCTAGTTAATATGAAGTTCTCTCTTTGCTACCAAATGGACTGGCCTTATTAATTTCACTAGAAGTAACATGTACGCCGGCCCATATGACCTGTCGATCAACACGCGACACCAACGCGCACACACACGAGGAGAAGAGCAGGCAACACCCGACCATTCGGGTCGCCGGGTTGGAGCGGTCGTCCAATGAAAATCCAAGACTTTTCGCTTACGTCTTCTTCCTCTGGTCCAGGTGTGTATATGTGTGCAGCCGTGTTGCCCGGTGAAACGTCATGGAAATCCATCCAATGCACATGATCGATCGGTGTAACAACTCACTGCCCAGTACAATAAGCGTGTACTATATTTGAGTCGTGCATTGCATGCAGCAACAATCGTACTGCGTGTTATTAATTGATTTGGACGGCGGCACGTTAGAATGCCAGATGCTCCTTGTGGCACGGTTGCATGATGGATAGAGGGGTCCACACAAGATGGAGCGCGTCAATGGACAGATTATTGGACCCAATCTACGGTTAGCTCCGGTCCATGGCCATGTCACCTAGAATAGAATGAAATAGGATGAAATACACATTTTCAATGGTGAGTTTTATTCTAAAATTTTATAGACATTTAATTTATGACTTATAAAGAGTTGGTATTCGTGCCAAAAGAGTTTCATTGTCATGAAACTCACTTCTCTCTCTTATTAAAAACCTTGCCACATCATCAAAAGCGCTTATGTGGCAGCTCATTAAATACAAATGAAACTCTGATGAAACTCCAACTGAGACTAGCCTTAGTTGGATAGTTGGCGTTGTTTCCAAAATAATAAAATTTAGATGAAACACCCACTTTTAATGCAAAGTTTCATTCTATAGTTTTATAGTCATTTAATTTCATGACCCACACATAGTTGATAATCGTGCCAAGAGAGTTTTATCATTTCTTCTTTTTCTTCTTAAATACATTGTCATGTCATAAAAAATGCCTATGTTTCAACTTATTTAATAGAAATGAAACTCACATGAAACTCCCACCGAGACTAGCCTAAGTTTTCTCGAGCCTACAACGAAACAAAAACACGAACTCCCAAGATATAATAAGCACTCATGATCGTAACTTGTAATGACTAATACGACTGAGTATAGATTAATCGATAACTAACCTTTAGGTTAATGAAGAACAATTTATTAGTAGACGATTCACAAAGATCATAATCAACTCGTGTACGGTTGTACAATATGTTCCCTAACGAATGGATTTGATTCTCAATTCAGAATTAGAAACCGAGGAAGTGTCACGATCCGAAAACACCCCCAAATAAAACGTTGCTAAAAAAACCCTTGTTAAGTAAAGTTGAGCTCTTGCCCTAATCTCATAAACCACAACCCGAGGAGCAACAGGGAAAAGAGCCCTTTATCCCTAAGTCAAACAGGGCTTTGATCTTCAGACTAATCTTCTGAAATATCTTTATTGACCATGCTCTTGTCCCACATGGTTATCCTTAGTTATTTGACCCTAATCATCACATACTCATACTTGATCTTCGAACATAGGAACCCCAAATGGAATGCATTTCCCAATGTGTTCAACAACCCACATGGCCCAGCTACAAAGCAAGCAGCCCTCACCATAAGGACTTATTAGCAACCTCGGGGAAAGCTAGGATCAAGTGCTAGGTGTAGTTAAGGCAAATGTCAGAGCAACCAACAAGGATCATCTTTTTAAGGAAGGAGAAACCCTTTGAGGCTATTTGAGATAAGGATTGACCAAGTCCCTAAGGCCCTTAAAAACTCATGGATGTGCCCTGCTAGGATCATCACCAAGTCAACTAATAAGCCACGAAGCTTGGCAACTAGTGCCTTCAGTGTTTCAGAAGACTGACTGTAGGATCCTAGCGGACTATCTATCAGTTAGCTAGTCAACAATTTGATGAGTTAGCCTATCTGTCGGTGTTTTGTAGACCGACTAGTAAATTTGTATGATCGTCACACTGCTCCAAGAAGACCTAGTAGCATTCAAAAGACACAAGGAATTATACTGGTTCAGGCTGGAGCCCTACGTCCAGTCTTAGAGAAGATCGAGTGCGTGTTCCTCAGTTGAATGCTCTAAAATTCTTACAATGGGGTATGCAAGAAGAGTGGAATGAGGTAGGAGAGTGGAGAGCTCCCTGAATGAGGGATTTGAGAGTTCGTCCCCTGGAAGGGTGCCCTGGCTGTCCTTATATAGAGTCCGGGGCCAGGTCACATACAAAGAGATAGGTTCTCCCGATCGAGGGGTCATGAGCCTGAGAGACAGAACCTAGCTAACTTGGCTTGCAAGGAACATCGTCTTGTCTTGGTGTAGCGCATGTCTGGACGTAGTTGTCGTCATGGTCTTGTGCCCACATCGTGGCATGGGGCGGTGTGGTGCTACTGTGCCGGTTGTGGTGGCACTGTGGACACAATATTGGTTCGCCAGCCGTCCTGTGTGACATGGCCTTCGCTGTGGCCTTCGTCATCGCCTCATGATCTCCCAAGGGCATCGTACGGGAGTTGGTAGCCACCCCCGGGCCATTAGTCGTCTTGTGCTTGCGGAGCCAACGGCCACAACCTCAAGCTTCGGGCTCGTGGCCTTCGTTGGCTGGGATGGCCCTGAAAGTCAAGGCTGCTATTGTGAACCCCATCCTGTAGTGGGTAGGATCATACACTCGTCTCATCGGGCTGTATTTGGATGGTGGGTCACCGTACTGACTGTCACTACTTGGTGGTGTCGTCTTTGTCTATGCTGCGTGGTGTAGGGATGGCATTTGACCAGGCTGAGGAGACTGTTGTCCCCTTGGTCCTTGTGGGGTCACTACGGTGTGCCTGCTCCTGTCAGAGCAGGTGTGCTTGGCAAGGTGTGATCTCTCCCCATTCCTCCTAAAGGTCGGACGGAGGAGAGGTCGCGTGGTGTCGCGTGGCATGCGTTGAAGGCAGAGGTGGTCATGGCCAACTCCCGCCTTGGTGTTTAGCCTAGGTCCACACAGCTTAGCTAGGCCTCAGTCGTTTGGGCTTATACTAGCTAGCAAGTGTACCGTGAGTCGCCTGAGCGGCTAACTAATCAGTGTCTTGAGGTACCCGGGGTATTATGACCCTGACACTATCGAAGCCCACAAGGCCCTGATGGACTATCTGTCATGTCAGGACAAACTGCCTATCAAGACATCAATGGCCCTACAACATGCAAATGTTGTGATGTCCTCTTCTTAACCCCCTTGGCCCTACTTTGTTAGCTTGCAAAGAAGCCCCAAGTCACCAGACCAGCTCTCCCACTCATCTCCTCACCACTCTCGTCCTTCCTCATATCCCTTTAGACCAAGAATAAGAACAAAAACAAAGAAGAAAGAACATGAGCAAGGAGTGTGAGGTAGATAGAGGATTGGAGGAGTGCTCATGCATGAAGGCATGGAGAAGAAGATGAAGCTCAAGAAATCAATATGAGCTAGGACAATATATCTAGTGTGATCTCATGATGATCTTTCTCTATCTCTTTCATGGTCCTATCCTAAACCCCTAATCCATATGTGCTTGCATGAAGGAAATGCCTCTCCCCAAGTAATCCTCTTCATCCTTGGTGGCCTCCCTCTCATGGGTGTAGGGACTCCATGAGAGGTGACCTCTAGCAAGAGTGTTCATAGCTCCAAGTCCCCATGGGTAAGTTCCTTATCACTCTCCCAACGTCTATGTTGGCTCAATCCTAGTGTTGAGCATGGACACCACACTTAGAATGCATGCCACTTTCACAAACCCTAGTTCCTTTAGCTTTATAGGCACTTAAATTTGGCACTAAGCACCCTTACACAACCTTAAGAATCACCACTAGCATGTAGTGTAGGGTTATGAGGGTGCTACGCTAGCCATAAAATCAAAATTTTTGACCTCATAAACCAAGATCTACTACTAGTTACAGGTTATGGGATTACCACTAGACGCATAGGTGCAGCGGAAGCGACTCGATCTAGTCGAACACGTCGTAGCAGTGTCGTGTAGTTGCGTGGTTGTCCGTCACGTCCACCCTCCACTTGCAGATCGTCCCTCTCTTGCGGTTCGTCCTTGTGCTCTAGATGCAGCACCTCCAAGGTATCCCACACGTACGGGGAGAAAGCGTTGCGCCTATGGACTGCTAGGTCCACAAGGAGCAGTAGGCGTGAGCGTGGGGGGCGATGGCGGCTGCCTAATGGCGTGAAACCCTTGGCTGCGCCCCCTACCTCTCTTATATAGGCGCCTCTAATCAGCCCCAAGTTGGACGCCCAATTAGGAAACCCTAAGCCTAGTCAAATTCGGGTCCAGCCCGAATTAGGCTTCCAGCCCCTTAAGTGTGCGACCCTATGGGTTCATGCACATGTAGACGTGGCCTGAGTACTCCTACTCGGCCATTAGTTGATAGCGGTCTCTAGCAAGACATGTCAACTCCTATGTGTACGCAAAGATCATATCAGACGAACCACCACAAACCATATACATGTTATTCCTTTTGCCACACGATATTTGGTCCAACTCATAGGTTAACACTTAACCTAAACACGGCCATGCATTTGTTGATCCAATCATTAGAGTGTTCCATTGATATCTCTCTCACATAGAGAGGGGCAAATTTCATCTTGATTGTCTATGTCTCACAGCATATTTCTTGACAAACCCGAAGACCACCTTTATAACTATCCAGTTACGGAGTAGCATTTGATAGTCTCTAAGTAGGTCCTTTCACATCTTGAGTACATACAATGATCTCAAGTCTAAGGACATAACATACATGATGTGAATCGTGATAATAACAACATCTCACGTTGGGTCAGTCTAGCCTACATGTCACACATGTGCTGTAACACCCCGGGTGTTATAGTGCTAATTAATCTGCCATGTCATCATAATGCATTACTAATTATCCCTGTTAGGTTAACCTTGTTATGCATCAACTAAAACAAGTTTACTTATCTAGGTTGAATGTGTTTCTCAGTGGTGTGCTCCGAAACCGAAAACCCTAATTTCGAATACCACCGCAAATACTTAGTCCATGCCCTGCGTAATTTGAGGTGCGCAACTGTGTTGCACACTAGTGTCAAGTGTAGGGTATGAGCTCAAGTACAACATGTAAAATGAAGTTCCAAATTTGAGTTTGAATTGGAGCCCCAAAACTTGTCACGAGTTTTCCGATTCGAATTCGAATTCAAATCTGGGAGAAATGTAAAGGAATTTCAGAAGCTAAATTGGTCAACCAAGAGTGGCATTTGGTCAACCATGTCATGTTGGTCTAAATGATGCCCTTGGGTGAGGTTTTGATCACTAAGTAATCACAAATCAAAGTAGCAACAAATTCCAATTTAAAATCCCTCCGAAAACCCTAAATTTCAAAACCCTGTTTTACCCCTTTTGAAATAATTCAAAATCTAAGTAAAATTTGGGAAAATGTTCAAAACCAAGTTTGTAGAACTTTTCAAGGGCTACAACTTTGGTGTTTTGAGTTTTCAAATTTTTAGTGTAAAATGTGGAGCAATTTTTAAAATAAACAAATTTCAAATTTTATTTATTTTTGTCCCCAAACTAAGATTTCAAAATGGAGGCAGAATTTGAAAAAGTTTTGAACAACAAAGTTGTAGGTCTGGTCGAGATGTACAACTTTGATGTTTGGAGATTTTGAAGTTTCAATATAAAATCAAAAGTAATTTCTAAATTACCAAATCTGAAAAATGTGTCCCTTTTTGAATTTAAACTCAAATTTCAAAATCCAGTGAGAATTTGAAAAAGTGTTCAATATCAAACTCGTAGAGCTTAAAAATCTGAAGATTTCATACATTGGAAGATTTTCAAGTTGTTATACAAATTTGAAAGTAATTTGAAAAAGCAGTTTGAATTTCAGAGTTTTGAGGGGGGAGCTACAGTGGGCGGCGAATCAGAGCGGGGCACCGCGCGGCATGGGCGCCGGCCGCCCGACCGCCATGGCCTTCCACGGTCTTCTCGCGCGCGCCTGAATCGCCAACGTGACGACGTAGCAGTGCTGCCCTGTAGCCGCCACCGATGCCTATATATACGAAGAGGTCGCCGTGTTTTTCTTTTTCTTCTCCGTTTCGCCACCGCAGCTCCGCCGCTCGTCGCTGCCGCCACCAAGCCGTCTCCGGCCACGCCAGCAGCACCCTTAGCTCCACCTCATCCTTGCGCACCTCGTGAACCAGTTGGGTTGGCCCAATTTCGCCTGAATCGCCGGGGAGCCGTCATCTTCCACCTCGGGTCGCCGCCGTTCCCGTCGAGCCCCGCCACCGTGGCCAGCCACCTCCAGAGCCTCTCAGCTTCAACCGATCACTCCGCCGTGATCGTGGTACACCCCTGATGCTCCCTGACCACTCGCTTTAATCGCTACCGCTTTGTACCGTCGAGTCACCGATCACCGCGGCCGTCGAGACGCCACCGTCGTCGGTGAGCTGTCGCCGGAGCTCGAACCGTGGTGTTTAGTAGCAAAATGGAACCGTGGGGTAGTGTAGATGATGATGGTGGTGTTGGTTTGTCGACCGAGGCACCGGTCACCGGCCGGACACCGCGAGAGAGGGCGCGGGCACGCGGGAGAGCGGGAGCGAGCGGGAGGAAGGAGATGACATGTGGGACCGCGTCGTCAGAGAGAGAGGCCAACGCGCGCGGGCGCGAGGCAGGCCGAGGCTGGGCTGGGCCGCGCAATTGGGCCGAGCGTGCATGCGGGCGCGGGCGCGCGTACGCGGGCCGTCTGGCTGGGCCGGACCGCGGGAAAAAGAAGAATCGGCCCGTTTTCGTTTTTGTTTTTCTTTTTCAAATAAATGAATAGTGCTATTATTTGTTTATTTCATTAAAAATTGTGTAGAGTTCCAAAATTCATGAAAATTTTTGTGTAAGCTTCTCAATGTATAAACTATCTAGGAAAAATATTAAATCATGAATTTGAATACTTTGTGCAGTAGAATTAATTGGTTCCAATAATGATTAAATGCAACTTCCAGGAATTTTAATAATTAATTTATTAATCCAAAAATTATGAAATTTATTATGGCACTGTTATAAATCATTCTTAACCCATAGAAAAAGTTTGAGCTTGTTTAGATAAAGTTTGATCAACTTTTAATTATGCCCTAATTATTTAAATACTAAATAAATGTTAATTTGAGAACTTTAAGTGTTGTGTGCCTTTTGATTGAGTGATGTCCTTAGGTCACTACCCTTTTGTGATCTCTGGCACCTTAATTTCATGATTGAGCTCGTTAGTAACTTGTTAGGTTAAAAGCTAGTATCGCGGGAAATCGTCGCTACTAGTTAGTAGGTTTTCTGTTTACGACTGTACCGTGAAGGGAAGTTGGACTCAAATCATAACCGTGGCATGTTATCATCAAGCATCATGTTTATCATCGAGCATCATGTTAAAGCATGTTATGTATTCGTGTAGTCACCGCTTTCGAGGAAGCCAAAGTCGTCGAGCAAGCTTTCGGAGAAGAGCGATCATCGGTGGGTTCCGGACCAGACGTTGGAGTCCCCGAGTCTGAGTCAGTCGTCGTGTCTGAGCAAGGCAAGCCCCGGTGCATTTAAACCCTACCTTGAATTTTACAAATGTTTTATTATTTATATTATGGTTTATTGCATTAAGTAATTAGGAGTTGAGTGATAACCTAATTGCTGCATTATCATCCTTGATTATTACAATATCAACCTTGATACCTGTTTTACAAAAAATGCGTAGTATGCTTCGCTATGCTTAGAAGTTAAGCTTTTAAATGAATGTTTACTCGGCCATGACGGCATCCTTAATGAATATTGAAATATGCGAATGAACTTATAAGATCGGGCGGGTGGTTTGGCCACTGCTAACGTGCATTGGGAGAGGAGTCTCAATGTATTGTTTCAGCCTTATCAGTTAAGGACCGTACGTTGTTGTCCCTCGCGTCATGGAGTTTTTATTAGTACTAGCCATGTGCCCATGTCGGGTAAGCCTTACTTTGGTTAGTCCATTACGAGAACGTCTAACCTTGCACTGGGAGTGGAGAGATGGCGAGAGTAGTGTGTAACCTCGGGGCTAGAATTTGGGCCGGGTTCGAGGAGTACTGTGCTCTCGGGTGACGATGGACACGTTCTGGTTTTGGGTTATTCGGGTAAGAGTTAATATATGCTAGATTCGGTTCTACATATGTCGTGTGGTTAGGAATCCCCAGCTGGGTAAATGAAGCGGTTCGAATCATCGTTGCTCCACGAGAAAGGAGTCTTGGCCTTGCACCAACATCGTAGTTAAGAACTGGAATTAAAAGAAAGAATAAGAAAGGTTTTGATGATAATTTCTTTGATCTAGATTAGGATCACCTAGATTTGGTTAATGAACCATCAATGGTAAAAGTAAAATGTTGAAGATAAGGACTTACCTTAGTAAGCTTTTCTGCAAAAGAAAATTTGATTCTTGATTACCCGTACCTTGATTCCCTAAAGCTAGCATACCCTTGGAGTCTTTGTCTTAGTCGGGTAAGTCTTGTTGAGTACTCTCGTACTCAGGGTTTGTTGAACCCCTTGTTGCAGGTGCGGTTCATGAACAAGTCTGCTTTGAGCCTTGTTGCATGACCGTCGTGGTTGAAGAAAGCGACGACGAGTAGACTGTGTGGCCTTTGGGCAAGGCATCTCGCTTGTGTGATGTAATAAAGTTACTACGATACTTCTCTACTACTGGTTTGTAATAATGTTACATGAGGTTTGAGATTTGAAAAACTGGTTTGTAACCTAAGTTATTGTAAGACTTCCGCTAGTTTACTCTATTGAATATTTTGAATAAACTGTTGTAATATTGCAATACTCCTATGATTGGATCCTGTTCGGAGGAAAGCAGGCCTTTTAAGTTGTGGTGAACATAAGTACGACTGTCAGAGGTTATTATGGCAATGACGTGTACTTGTGGGCCATCATAATTAGGAGGTTCTGTGACAGCTGGTACCAGAGCATAATCACTCGAGTTATTATAGTATTACTTTGCAAAACTTCAAAATGATTTGGGTCAAACAAACTTAATATTGATATTTTGGGTCCAAATTGCTTTTGCTTATCTTAATCTATTCTATAGTTTCCTTAGCTCATATTTGAAAGCTTCGTAGCGAAGTATCATGTATAGTGCCCTATGTTATAAAGCTTGCATGTGTTACGTAATCTTTCTGTTAGATCGTAAGAACGATGCATGCATCATGTTTAATTAACCTGCTTAAGTTACCTTCCCTTTTAAAGTGGTTTGGGTTAAGTAAGGTTCAATCCTATTCATGCTAACCTTCAGATCCCCCTATCTGTTCTCATCGTCCTAATTCTATCTTGCTTTAGGATGGCACGTGTGAAGACAACTCCTCGCAAGAAAATGGGTCCGCAAGGAGTGCCGCGTCACCAGTTGGCCGCCAGAGTTGATGGAGCAAGCAGTAGCCGTAATCCGAACCCGGATTCAGAATCAGAGGTTGTAAGGCTTACATCAGAAGTGGAGCGACTGAAGCGCAACATGCATTTTTGAAAGCAGTTCCAGAACAAGTCTCTGGAAAAGGAGACAGAAGCCAGAGCTCGTGTTCGTGAGTTGAAGCTTTATGTGACACACCTGGAGCAGTACAATACAGTTCTGCATGAGGAAGTCCATAGGCTAAATGATCTGATGAATCCCAATCATCAGCCCCAGGCAGTAGAAGATGATGTCGGTGTCGTGATTGTTCCTGGTGGAGAGGACAATGAAGGAGATCCGAATGAAGATGAACCCATGATGGAAAGTGGGGATGATGCAAGTCATGTCACTAGTGCGAGTGCTCCAGAGGTTGAGGATGGAGTGATCGTGATCAGCGATGATGATGAGGAGTGAAGTGTTGATATGGATGGCTATGTAATATAGTAGTCTTTCCTGCTTTCTAAGAACCTTAGTGGGTAGTTGCTTGCTTGAGAGCAAGTTTGTAATGAAATAATGTAAGATAAGTTTGTATGTGTATACAAGTACTGTACTAACTGCTTTTTAATTCAATAAAGCGATGTAAATAAATATGGTTTGTGTACAACAGATGGACGGTACTGGAACTTCCCAGGAAGGGGACAATACTCCAAATCCCCCACCGTTTCCACCCACCTTGGCAGAAGCTATTGCCGCACTGGTTAATGCCACTACCCTATTGGCTCAGAATCAGAATCAGAATCAGAATCAGAATCAGGGTCGTCGAGGCCGTAACAATGGAGGGGAAACCACTTATGTGGATTTCACCGATACCCGTCCACCAGTGTTCTCAAAGGCAGATGAGCCGATAGAGGCGGATGACTGGCTCCGTACCATGGAGCAGAAGTTTGAACTTTTACAGTGCACGGAGCACCAGAAGCCCGTGTTTGCAGCGCAACAGCTTAGAGGTGCCGCAGGGGCGTGGTGGGCGAATCTGGTCGCCGCACGGCCTGCTGGCCACCGTGTCACTTGGCAGGAGTTTCATGAAGCCTTTAGAGCACATTATATCCCAGATGGTGTCATGGCCATGAAGCTAGAAGAGTTTCTCTCGCTAAAGCAAGGGAACCAGACAGTTCTGCAGTATGTGGGTAAATTCAATCATCTGTCCTAGTATGCAGCGAAATATGTGAACACTGATGCGAAGAAGAAAAGTTGTTTCATGAGGGGTTTGAGTACCAGAATCTAGGAAGCATTAGTCACCTGCTATAATGCCACTTACCATGAGATAGTCAATGTGGCTATTGCGTCAGAAGAGAAGTCCCGACTGCACAAAGAGTCGAAGAAAAAGAAGCTAGTGTTTTCAAGCCCGTCTGGCGGCATTAAGAAGCGCCAGAAGTTTGTTTACCACCCTCAGAACCATTTCCGCCCAATTTATCGTCCACGGCAATACCAAGCTCAGCCGCAGACGTTTTTTCGTCCTGCCGCAACCCCGCAATATACACAACAGCCGAATGCCCCTAGTATTCGAAACCAGACTCCAGCCACCCATAACTTTCCCTGCTACAATTGTGGAAAGCCAGGCCACTTTTCTAAGGACTGCCCGTATCCAAGGCAGTACAATCCTAACTATCCCAGAGCTCCCGTACCACAACAGCAACAACCTCAGAGCAAGAACAATAATCTGAATGTTCAGAAGGGTAAGGGTGAGAAGAAGAAGACCAGACGTGTATTCTATACTCAAGCAAGTGCAATCCCAGAGGGAGAACCTGTTATGATGGGTATGTTCCCTGTTGCTAATCATCCAACAGTACTGTTATTTGATTCAGGTGCATCGCATACATTCATAGATCGCACCTTTGTTGTTAAGCATGACATTCCAATTATGGGAACGCAAGAAGATTTCTTTATCCAGTCGCCCGGGGGACGACTGTGTACTAAGGAGATGGTACATGACGTACCTATAGAGTTAGGTGGGTATATATTCCCTACCTCAATGATAATATTACAGAAATAGGATATAGATGTAATCCTAGGTATGAATTGGATGTAGCAAAGAGGAGCCCTTATAGATGCACTGCACAGAACTATAAGGTTGAACCTGCCAGATAATAAATCTCATCTTCTTATCCAACTTCCTATCCCAAAGAGAACGGTTGAAAGGTTATGTGCAACTTCAGTACAGGAGATTTGTGATATACCGGTAGTCTGTGAATTTCCAGATGTGTTTCCAGATGATCTACCAGGTCTGCCACCAGACAGAGATGTAGAGTTTGTAATTGAGTTAAAACCGGGTACTGCCCCAATATCCTGGAGAGCTTACAGAATGCCACCCAATGAATTGGCAGAACTTAAGGATCAATTGCAAGAGTTACGTGACAAAGGTTTTATCAGACCCAGTTCCTCACCATGGGGATGTCCAGCTCTGTTTGTTAAGAAGAAAGATCAGACTTTAAGGATGTGTGTTGATTATCGACCGCTGAATGAAGTAACCATTAAGAATAAATATCCGTTGCCGCGCATTGATCTGCTCTTTGATCAGCTTGCGGGGGCAAAGGTGTTTTCAAAGATCGACCTTCGATCAGGGTACCATCAAATTAAGATTCGACCTGAAGATATCCCAAAGACTGCATTCACCACCAGATATGGACTGTATGAGTACCTAGTTATGTCTTTTGGTCTCACCATTGCACCGGCACATTTCATGTATCTGATGAACTCAGTTTTCATGCTGGAGCTTGACAAGTTTGTGGTTGTGTTTATTGATGATATCCTGGCGTACTCCAAAAGTGAAGAAGAGCATGTTGAACATCTTAGGGTTGTTCTGAATCATTTGAGAGATCACCAATTATATGCCAAGTTCAGTAAATGTGAGTTTTGGTTAAGAGAAGTGCAATTCTTAGGCCATGTGTTGTCAGCCAAAGGAGTAGCAGTGGATCCTGGCAAGGTGAAAGATATTCTGAATTGGAAACCACCAATCTCAGTTCATGAAGTCCGAAGTTTTCTAGGAATGGCGGGTTATTACCGTCGATTCATACCTGACTTTTCAAAGGTAGCCAAGCCAATCACAGAATTATTGAAGAATCAAACTAAGTTCATATGGTCTCCAGAATGTGAGAAAGCTTTTAGAATTTTAAAGAAGTCATTGACAACTGCTCCAGTTTTGGCACAGCCAGATACAGAAAAGCCATTTGATGTTTACTGTGATGCCTCGGGTATTGGCCTTGGTTGCGTATTGATGCAAGAAGGCAGAGTCATTGCTTATGCCTCGAGACAGTTGAAGCGCCATGAAGAACATTATCTGACACATGATCTTGAACTAGCGGCTGTGGTTCATGCATTGAAAATCTGGCGTCATTACTTGTTAGGTAATACTTGCCACATGTATACAGATCACAAGAGTTTAAAGTATATCTTTACTCAGTCAGAATTGAATATGAGGCAAAGAAGGTGGCTTGAGTTGATAAAGGATTATGATTTGGAAGTACACTATCACCCTGGAAAAGAAAATGTTGTTGCTGATGCACTCAGTAGAAAGAATCATTGCAATTGTATGACTGTGAAGCCAATGGATTATAGTTTGTGTTACGAATTGGAAAAGTTGAATATTAAAATAATTCAACAAGGTCAGTTAACTAATGTCACAGTGGAATCAACAATCAAAGATCAGATTGTGTCTGCTCAGAGAAATAATTCCGAAATAGCTCACATCAAAGAAAAAGTTAGAACTGGTCAACAGACAGTTTTCAGTATTGATGATGCAGATGTGCTGTGGTTTAAGAACCGGCTAGTGGTCCCAAAGGTTTCAGAGTTACGTCAGCTCATCCTTGATGAAGCACATAGTACAAGGTTTTCTATTCATCCAGGGAGTAATAAGATGTATCAAGATTTGAAACAGAGATTCTGGTGGACCAAAATGAAAATTGAGATCGTCAAGTATGTTGCCAGATGTGATACTTGTCGCAAAGTGAAAGTTGAACATTTGAAGCTGGCAGGAATGTTACAACCCTTGCCCATTCCATCCTGGAAATGGGAAGATATCAGTATGGATTTCATTACTGGGTTACCCAAGACCTCAAGAGGCTTTGATTCAATTTGGGTCATTGTGGACCGTTTGACTAAGTCAGCTCACTTTGTACCTGTGAAGGTTGACTATAGAGCATCTAGATATGCAGAAATGTATGTTGCTCGGATTATGAGTTTACATGGAATACCCAAAACAATTGTTACTGACAGGGGTACTCAGTTTGTTTCGCAATTTTGGAGACAGTTTCAAAAGTCATTAGGTACTAAACTTCTTTATAGCACAGCCTATCATCCACAAACTGGGGGACAGACTGAAAGAGTAAATCAAATTTTGGAAGATATGTTAAGATCTTGTGCTCTCACCTATCAAGATCAATGGGATGAATGTTTATCGTTAGCAGAATTCTCGTACAATAATAGTTATCAAGAGAGTATCAAAATGGCACCGTTTGAAGCATTGTATGGCCGCAGGTGCAGAACTCCGTTGAACTGGTCAGAACCAGGAGAAAGATGGTTTTATGGAGTTGATCTGGTGAAGAAAACGGAAGAAAAGGTTAGACAGATACAGAAGAATTTAAAAGTTGCTCAGTCTCGACAGAAGAGTTATGCAGATAAAAGGTGTAGACCCTTGATGTTTAAAGTGGGAGATTATGTTTATCTGAAAGTGTCACCCATGAAAGGAGTTAATAGATTTGGAGTCAAAGGCAAACTCGCACCATGTTACATTGGTCCTTTTCAAATCATTGAAAAATGTGGGAAGGTGGCATATAGATTAAAGCTGCCTGAACAACTGTCAGCCGTGCACAATGTATTTCATGTATCACAAATGAAGAAGTGTATGCAAGTGCCTGATCAAGTTGTTGATGTGGAGGGGGTTGAACTTGAGCCTGATTTGACATATTCTGAATATCCTATCCGAGTTTTGGATCGAAAGGATCGTGTTACCTGGAGTAGAACAATTAAATGGTACAAGATACAATGGGATCAACATTCAGAAGAGGAAGCCACCTGGGAATCGGAGGATTACCTGTTGGAGAATTTCCCGGAGTTCTTTGCTTCTATCTAGGTTGCAATTTCTTCTTTAAACTGTAACCTATCCTTTTTAAAATCTTTGTAATGCAGAAAACCCTACCCGTTTTGTAGACAAGTCTTGGACGTGTTTGCTTGACACGTTTCCTTTTCCATTACTTAACTCAAGGCTTTAAATCTCGGGACGAGATTTCTTTAAGGGGGAAGGGCTGTAACTCCCCGAGTGTTATAGTGCTAATTAATCTGCCATGTCATCATAATGCATTGCTAATCATCCCTGTTAGGTTAACCTTGTTATGAATCAACTAAAACAAGTTTACTTATCTAGGTTGAATGTGTTTCTCAGTGGTGTGCTCCGAAACCGAAAACCCTAATTTCGAATACCACCGCAAATACTTAGTCCATGCCCTGCGTAATTTGAGGTGCGTGACTGTGTTGCACACTAGTGTCAAGTGTAGGGTATGAGCTCAAGTACAACATCTAAAATGAAGTTCCAAATTTGAGTTTGAATTGGAGCCCCAAAACTTGTCACGAGTTTTCCGATTCGAATTCGAATTCAAATCTGGGAGAAATGTAAAGGAATTTCAGAAGCTAAATTGGTCAACCAAGAGTGGCATTTGGTCAACCATGTCATGTTGGTCCAAATGATGCCCTTGGGTGAGGTTTTGATCACTAAGTAATCACAAATCAAAGTAGCAACAAATTCCAATTTAAAATCCCTCCGAAAACCCTAAATTTCAAAACCCTGTTTTACCCCTTTTGAAATAATTCAAAATCTAAGTAAAATTTGGGAAAATGTTCAAAACCAAGTTTGTAGAACTTTTCAAGGGCTACAACTTTGGTGTTTTGAGTTTTCAAAGTTTTAGTGTAAAATGTGGAGCAATTTTTAAAATAAAAAAATTTCAAATTTAATTCATTTTTGTCCCCAAACTAAGATTTCAAAATGGAGGCAGAATTTGATAAAGTTTTGAACAGCAAAGTTGTAGGTCTGGTCGAGATGTACAACTTTGATGTTTGGAGATGTTGAAGTTTCAATATAAAATCAAAAGTAATTTCTAAATTACCAAATCTAAAAAATGTGTCCCTTTTTGAATTTAAACTCAAATTTCAAAATCCAGTGAGAATTTGAAAAAGTGTTCAATATGAAACTTGTAGAGATTGAAAATCTGAAGATTTCATACATTGGAAGATTTTCAAGTTGTTATACAAATTTGAAAGTAATTTGAAAAAGCAGGTTGAATTTCAGAGTTTTGAGGGGGGAGCTACAGTGGGCGGCGAATCATAGCGGGGCACCGCGCGGCATGGGCGCCGGCCGCCCGACCGCCGTGGCCTTCCATGGTCTTCTCGCGCGCGCCTGAATCGCCAACGTGATGACGTAGCAGTGCTGCCCTGTAGCCGCCACCGATGCCTATATATACGAAGAGGTCGCCGTGTTTTTCTTTTTCTTCTCCGTTTCGCCACCGCAGCTCCACCGCTCGCCGCTGCCGCCACCAAGCCGTCTCCAGCCTCGCCAGCAGCACCCTTAGCTCTGCCTCATCCTTGCACACCTCGTGAACTAGTTGGGTTGGCCCAATTTTGCCTGAATCGCCGGGGAGCCGTCGTCTTCCACCTCGGGTCGCCGCCGTTCCCGTCGAGCCCCGCCACCGTGGCCAGCCACCTCCAGAGCCTCTCAGCTTCAACCGATCACTCCACCGTGATCGTGGTACGCCCCTGATGCTCCCTGACCACTCGCTTTAATCACTACCGCTTTGTACCGTCGAGTCACCGGTCACCGCGGCCGTCAAGCCGCCACCGTGGTCGGTGAGCTGTCACCGGAGCTCAACCGTGGTGTTTAGTAGCAAAATGGAACCGTGGGGTAGTGTAGATGATGATGGTGGTGTTGGTTTGTCGACCGAGGCACTGGTCACCAGCTGGCCACCGCGAGAGAGGGCGCGGGCACGTGGGAGAGCGAGAGTGAGCGGGAGGAAGGAGATGACATGTGGGACCGCGTCGTCAGAGAGAGAGAGGCCAACGCACGCGGGCGCGAGGCAGGCCGAGGCTAGGCTGGGCCGCGCGATTGGGCCGAGCGCGCGTGCAGGCGCGGGCGCGCGTACGCGGGCCGTCTGGCTGGGCCGGACCGCGGGAAAAAGAAGAATCGGCCCGTTTTCGTTTTTGTTTTTCTTTTTCAAATAAATGAATAGTGCTATTATTTGTTTATTTCATTAAAAATTGTGTAGAGTTCCAAAATTCATGAAAATTTTTGTGTAAGCTTCTCAATGTATAAACTATCTAGGAAAAATATTAAATCATGAATTTGAATACTTTGTGCAGTAGAATTAATTGGTTCCGATAATGATTAAATGCAACTTCCAGGAATTTTAATAATTAATTTATTAATCCAAAAATTATGAAATTTATTATGGCACTGTTATAAATCATTCTTAACCCATATAAAAAGTTTGAGCTTGTTTAGATAAAGTTTGATCAACTTTTAATTATGCCCTAATTATTTAAATACTAAATAAATGTTAATTTGAGAACTTTAAGTGTTGTGTGCCTTTTGATTGAGTGATGTCCTTAGGTCACTACCCTTTTGTGATCTCTGGCACCTTAATTTCATGATTGAGCTCGTTAGTAACTTGTTAGGTTAAAAGCTGGTATCGCGGGAAATCGTCGCTACTAGTTAGTAGGTTTTCTGTTTACGACTGTACCGTGAAGGGAAGTTGTACTCAAATCGTAACCGTGGCATGTTATCATCAAGCATCATGTTTATCATCGAGCATCATGTTAAAGCATGTTATGTATTCGTGTAGTCACCGCTTTCGAGGAAGTCGAAGTCGTCGAGCAAGCTTCCGGAGAAGAGCGATCGTCGGTGGGTTCCGGACCAGACGTTGGAGTCCCCGAGTCTGAGTCAGTCGTCGTGTCTGAGCAAGGCAAGCCCCGGTGCATTTAAACCCTACCTTGAATTTTACAAATGTTTTATTATTTATATTATGGTTTATTGCATTAAGTAATTAGGAGTTGAGTGATAACCTAATTGCTGCATTATCATCCTTGATTATTACAATATCAACCTTGATACCTGTTTTACGAAAAATGCGTAGTATGCTTCGCTATGCTTAGAAGTTAAGCTTTTAAATGAATGTTTACTCGGCCATGATGGCATCCTTAATGAATATTGAAATATGCGAATGAACTTATAAGATCGGGCGGGTGGTTTGGCCACTGCTAACGTGCATTGGGAGAGGAGTCCCAATGTATTATTTCTGCCTTATCAGTTAAGGACCGTACGTTGTTGGCCCTCGCGTCATGGAGTTTTTATTAGTACTAGCCATGTGCCCATGTCGGGTAAGCCTTACTTTGGTTAGTCCATTACGAGAACGTCTAACCTCGCACTGGGAGTGGAGAGATGGCGAGAGTAGTGTGTACCCTCGGGGCTAGAATTGGGCCGGGTTCGAGGAGTACTGTGCTCTCGGGTGGCGATGGACACGTTCTGGTTTTGGGTTATTCGGGTAAGAGTTGATATATGCTAGATTCGGTTCTACATATGTCGTGTGGTTAGGAATCCCCAGCTGGGTAAATGAAGCGGTTCGAATCGTCGTTGCTCCACGAGAAAGGAGTCATGGCCTTGCACCAACATCGTAGTTAAGAACTGGACTTGAAAGAAAGAATAAGAAAGGTTTTGATGATAATTTCTTTGATCTAGATTAGGATCACCTAGATTTGGTTAATGAACCATCAATAGTAAAAGTAAAATGTTGAAGATAAGGACTTACCTTAGTAAGCTTTTCTGCAAAAGAAAATTTGATTCTTGATTACCCGTACCTTGATTCCCTAAAGCTAGCATACCCTTGGAGTCTTTGTCTTAGTCGGGTAAGTCTTGTTGAGTACTCTCGTACTCAGGGTTTGTTGAACCCCTTGTTGCAGGTGCGGTTCATGAACAAGTCTGCTTCGAGCCTTGTTGCATGACCGTCGTGGTTGAAGAAAGCGACGACGAGTAGACTGTGTGGCCTTTGGGCAAGGCATCTCGCTTGTGTGATGTAATAAAGTTACTACGATACTTCTCTACTACTAGTTTGTAATAATGTTACATGAGGTTTGAGATTTGAAAAACTGGTTTGTAACCTAAGTTATTGTAAGACTTCCGCTACTTTACTCTATTGAATATTTTGAATAAACTGTTGTAATATTGCAATACTCCTGTGATTGGATCCTGTTCGAAGGAAAGCAGGCCTTTTAAGTTATGGTGAACATAAGTACGACTGTCAGAGGTCATTATGGCAATGACGTGTACTTGTGGGCCATCATAATTAGGAGGTTCTGTGACATGTGCCCACATTATTAGTTCGACATCTCTATGCCTATGACTTGTGAAACATAGTCATCAACTAATAATGTGCTGATCTAATATTCATGTGCGTCCTAACATGAACTCCGATCAGGGACCATTCTACAATAACCATACTAGTAAAAGAGTTTCACAAACAATTCACATAATTGCTAATCGATACAAGTTGTCTTTAATGGATATTCAATGGACCCATAATATGTCATGGATACAAGGCAATACAATCATCTCTATGATAACCTCTAGGGCATACTCCCAATAATCTCCCACTTGCACTAGAGTTAATCTCGAAGATATCTAATACCCATAGCTCTCACGTGCGCCTCATGCTTAGGTTGTGGAAGAGCCTTTGTCAAAGGATCTGCAACATTTGAATCCGTGTGTATCTTGCACATCTTGATCTCATCTCGTCTAATAAACTCCCGAATGAGATAAAATTTCTACAGTACATGTTTGTTCTTCTAGTGATTCCTTGGCTCCTTAGCCTGCGCTATCGCCCCATTATTATCACCGAAAGGGTCAAGATGTCCAAGAGGGGGGTGAATTAGGCTTTTCTAAAAATTTATTGCAAGAATTAAATCCTACTAAGCCATAATTCACCCCTAGTGCCTACAAGTGTTCCTACTGATTTTACCGATAAAAGTTTTGCACCCTAAGTTCTAATCCTAGTCTAGCATGGCAATTCTAGGAATGTAAACCAAGCAACAAAAGTAATGCGAGAAAGTAAATTGCTTGAATGTAAAGGATTAGGAACACGGCGATGTTTTCCCGAGGTATCGGAGAGTCGCTACTCCCAACTAGTCCTCGTTGGAGCACCCGCACAAGGGTGTAGCTCCCCCTTGATCCGTGCGAGGATCAAGTGCTCTCTACGGGCTAATTCTTTGATACTCCGTCACGATGAATCGCCCACAACCGCTCACAAGATGAGTTGGGTCATCCACAAGCTCCGCCGGATGATCACCAAGCTCCCAATGACCACCAAGCCGTCTAGGTGATGGCAATCACCAAGAGTAACAAGCAAGAACTCTCACTTGACCACAACAAACCTAATGAGAAGGTGTATGCACACTTGCTACTCTTTAGTCACTAATGAGGGTCCTTAATCTTGGATTCCAAAATCTCAATCCTCACTAGAGCTCTTGCACTCCCTTGCACATGAAAGGTGTTTCTCAGCTGAATAAATGAGCAAGAGCACCTCAAATGGAGGGGTAGGGAATGTATTTATACTCCCCCTCAACTCTCCCAACTGTTATCTTCAAAAATAGCAACTTTCGGGGCCAACAGACGCGTCCGTCGCCACCGAAGTGCGCGTCTATCGCGTGTAACAGAGTCCAAATAATCGACTAGCCATTAGGGGCCAACAGATGCTGGGCCACGTAGCACCAGACGTGTCTATCGCGTGATCAGAGAACTCAGGGCATTCTGGACTACGTCTGATGCACACTAGACGCATCTGACGCTGTGCACTACGGGCGTCTGGCGCGGGCAACAGGGAGGGACGCGTCTGACGCCCTTCACCCCCGCATCTGTCACTCCAAATTCACTAAGGCCTCGCAAGTTCCATGCAACAGACGCTGATGTCAGTGTCTGTCGCTTTTGCCTTCAGCGTCTGTCACCTATTTGAATGCCGAAATGACTTCCGATTCAAACACTTCTTGAACGGCTTTTGTTTGAAATAATCTCAGGGCCATCTTGGAGCTACCTAGTGCTAAGTTTGACAAGTGTGCACCACACCTAGCCATTAGACTCACCTAGGTCAAGCTACCCATCCATGCCCCCTTAATAGTACAGCCAAAGGAGAAAAACAAAAGTCCTGACGACTAATCCGAATGTCACTCAACTCCTCGACGTCCAGAACTAACTGTCCTTAACCTTCATCCATCCTTTGAAAACCAAAATAATTTCCATCGATAAGGGGCATGATCACCACATTGCCCATGCTTGCCATTACCATGACCTAACATTCTATCATCTCTGCAAAACACATGTTAGTCATGATAATTAACCGTTGTCATCAATCATCGAAACTCACTCTAGGGGCCTAGATGGTTTCAATCTCCACCTTTTTGGTGATTGATGACAACCATGAGTATGAAGATAGGAATTTGAGGTTTTCAAACATGCTTGGTTCACATAAGCAATTGAAAAAAGAACAAAGAAGATAGGATTGCTTATGTGCTCCAAGCCAACAGGGTGTACTCATAAGATGAAACATGAAGAGTTAGTACACAATAGCATAGCTCATAAGAAATTGGAGTAAACTGTGAAAGCAAGACAATATGAGCTAGAACCAATCATGTGACATAATATAAAAAGTAGACAAGATAACCAACATACTACCAAGTATCTCACAAGCACACATATCACACATTGCAAGTGCGGGGAATTAAACATGATAATGCATTTACCACACAAAAGAACCAAAACCCTCTCACAAAGCTCCCCCTAAGTCTACATACTCTCTCTCTCCCCCTTTGGCATCAAGGACCAAAAACTAAGGATTAGAGGAAGGAGGAGTAGACGAGTCAGCCATAGGAGTGCGGTGAGCAACGATAAATTGATCTGGGGCATCATCTAGACTGCTCTCAGGAGACGACTGAGGCTGAACTGTGGAGCCTGTCGGACCCTCAGAGACTAGAAGTGCAGGAGAAGCGGTCTGGGTCTGCTCAGCGGTCTCGATGGCTGACGGTGGAGGAGGTAGAGGACCGGTATGTTGTCCCTGTGACTCTGAAGCTATAGCAATCTGAGTAGTGGTCACTAGGGGTGCGGTCTGTGTGATAAGAACCAAAGGTGGATTCATCGAAGCAACAGATGATGGGATTGACTTGGTAGTGCCCATCCCTGTCACGCCCTCAGGAGCTAGAGCTAGATCTAGCTGTGGCTGCGCTGCTGACACATCTGAGACTGAGGTAGCTGCTGTAGTATAAGTCGGTGTCGACTGCCCGGTAATCTGACTATAGCTAGCATGGAACTGACTCGAACCGGGTAGGAGCAGCTGTGACTGTGTTAAAGGTGTGAATCTTGTCTGAATAGGAGTGAATCCTAGAGATACAAACAACTGAGGCACCTAGTGAAGTGGAGAGGTGAAGGCCTATGCCTGACTACCGAGCTGAGACTGACTCTGAAGCCCACTGGGCAATGACGCTGGAGTCATCGGAAGGAGGCTCTGTGGTAGCTGAATGCCTGCAGCCTGGACTAGCTGAGTGATTAGGCCTAAGTACTGCTGCTGACTCTGCTACTGCTGTCGCTATAGCTCAAGAACCTGCCTCTGGAACTCGTCCTGGCGAGCCTGTACCTGTGCTAAGGCAGCTACGATCTCTTGATGGTCCTGCTGATGATGGCGCTCTGTCCGCTCCTGGTTCTCTGTCAGTCTAGAGAGAATGGAAAGTAGAGCAGGGTCGATGGTTGACCTTGAGTCACTAGCCTCTCTGTTGTGCGGACGAGGAGAACGATAGGTAGGCAACAACTGGTAGTCGTCATCCGAGCTGTCTGTGGGGTCTGAGTCTAGCTCAACTTGTGCTACCCCTGCTCCGTGAGTCTCTAGCTGTTCTAACTCAGCCTCTGCAAGGCCCTGCACTTTAGCATCCTGCTCTGCAGCTATCTCTGAGACTGCTGGCCTGTGACTCACTCTCACTGTGTCACACCCTAAAAATTTAAGTTTTGGGATGTGACTAGAAAACACTGAAAACATAACAGAAGATTTTTTCTATTTTTTAAAATATCCAACTTTACTTAAGTTGTCCACAATTTAGATGTTGGATCATGTGAGTTTCTAATTTTTTTTGGAATTTAAATAAATGGTTTGTGGCATTTCATGTCTTTGCATAGTGTCTTTGTATGAAAAATGAGTTTAAATGTTTTTAAACGCGCTTAGGGTCTGATTCAAATCAAATCTCTCAAGATCTTTGATCAAGTTTCCATAACCTTAGAACCATGATCAAATCCTTAGAAACCATTCATCTTGATCCTTGTTCCAAAAACCTTGGCGGGTCTTCAACTTTGATCTTGTCAAAAGCCTAACTAGCCCGGTCTCTCTTTCTCTCTTTTCTTCTCATTTTAGAGCTTCTAATTATTTCCGACCAAGTTTTCTCCAAAGCACTAAATCTATGCTTGATGGCCAATCATTGTATGTCATCACTCTCACATAATTCTACCATCACATTCGAGTAAAATCACTCACATGTCACATACCCAAGTTAATCTTATTTCTTCCTCTTATCAACCCAATGGCAGCCCTAACAATGTTATCTCTTTCTAATGGGCTTATTCTTTTCTCTCCTTTCCTCACCTTGGGCAACATCATCATGGACTCTTTTCTCTCTACCTTTTCTCCTCTTGATCAAAGCCCACAATCCAAGAAAGACCACAAGCAACCAGCCCCGTATTACTATCATCGCTTCGGGCCAAACCCGGTCCAAACTTTGCCTTAGCTCTCGCCATGGGTCAAAGCCCAACCATCCTCCTCTCCTTTGGGGTCCAACATCAATCCCAACCAGCTCTCTATCTCTTCCTCTCCCCTCTCCCACGTCACCTCCCTAGAAGACCTCTCCAATCTTGCAAAAATATCAACCAAGACAAATAATATCAAGCCATGACCCTTTGCCTTTCTACCTCTTCACCTCCCATCACTTCCCCTTCATATATGCCTCCCCCATCTCCCCCTCACGCCTCCCCCTTCATTTCTCACGTGAAGAACAGGGGAGGGACGCCCCTACAGCTCCTCCTCCTTCCCCATGGCTGCCCCGGTCAACCGCAATGCGAGAAGGATGCCCCGTTGTACTATATCATCGTCACCGGCCGTTGTCGATGCATCTTCTTGATCCACCACACCCTTCCCCTTGGTGAGAACACTCCATCATCTCTCCCATCATGTTTTCATGGTCACCTCTGCATATCAAGTACCATAGATGATGTATGGTTGATCCCCGACGAAGTTTACCCGATGTATGTGTTGCTGTCCTCGCGGCCAGTTTTGCTGCTGCTGACGGAATCCGCGTTCCTCGCTGTTTCGTGACTCCAATCATCAAACCCTTTGGTCAAATTGTAGCTAACATCCTTGAACATGCCTCTGTAAGATGGTTTTACCATAGGAGTTCAGGAACTAGAGATATCATCATCACCGCGCCCGCTGTTCCTGCTGTTTGGTCAGATTGCAGCTCTGAGTGGTTTTGGCGTTCCCCGCTAATCCACTATCCAAATCATCGAGCCCTTGAACCTACATGTTCATGACATCCCTGAAAATGATCCCACAAGTTGGTTCTGCTATGCAATCCCCGATGGCCGAGATATGGAGATCGAAGTGCCTACTACCCCTGCTGTCCAAACAGCAGACACCCTGTGTTTGGCAATGACGTTCCCGTTGATCCAGTGAACCCTAGGATGCATTCTTTGGCTATACCATCATCTATATAGTTGCACATGCCTCTGCAAATTTTCATGGCGATATGATCAAAGATGAAATATATATGTTCCTATCTTGTGCTCACTGTCCCTGCTTCCCCATAGCCGTGCTGATGCCGGTTGGCATGCGTGTTCCCGATGTTTCGCCACTACGGTGGTCAAGCCCTTCGACCACAATGTGCATCATATACTTGCACACATATCCGCAAGTTTTCTTGGTCATATGAACCACAACACTGAGGATATAAGCATCACCATGTCGCTGCTCCTGCCATGTCAACAGCCACGTAGTGCCACCTTGCAATCTTGTTCCCCGCCTAACCGACGGTCAAAACATCATGTCCTTTTGTCACAATATGTTCCATGCAGTGCCTTGCAACCCCATCCAACAAATCACCATTTTTCTTTGTTATAACCATGCAATCGGTCATCATAACCACCGTTGTCCGCCGACGTGTATGTTTTGGATAGCTCGGCAATTCGCCATGTTCCCCGCTAAACCACTATATGATTCGCTGAGCCCTCTACCATGACCGTGTGTTTCCTAGTTGCACATGATCCTACCAAGTTCTATGCCAATAAGTTCAATGCATCTCTACCTTCTCATGGCCACAGCCGCTGCTACCCGCCGCTGTCCACCACCGGGTATGCTCAACTGATGCACAAATCGCCATAATCGTGTTTCCCTTTGATCTATCATCCACCTTAGTGCACTGGTTTATCATGATATGTTCCCAAGTAACCTATACACATGTCCAACCCTTTTTGTTCTAAATATGTATCTTCAAGTCCAAACTCCACCTTCTCATATGAATTCAATCCTTCCCATCTATACCTTTCAACTATCATATCTTTTAATCGTGGCTCCTACTTTGGTTAGTTTTTGCACTGTCACGGTCTTAGAACAAGCCCTACTTCTTTAATAAACTTTATATCTTGTTTTATATATAATGATTGATGTAATGCTTCTAGGTTTGTCTATGATGCTTGTGATGGTTGTTGCTATCGTTAGATGAAGCTATACAAGGATGATCCAGAAGGAGAGTTGGACAAATTTGAGCACTATTTGAGGCAAGTGTAGCATGAGTTCCCTTGTTACCTAATAACCTTATAATCACTTCATATGCATGTGTCTAATATGATGCTAAGGACTTTACCTAGTACTTTTGTACCCTCTTCCTTGTTACCTTGGGTTCATGCATATGGGTAGTTTTGCTTAGCTTGCCATCACCAAATATTATAATGTTAATCCTGATTAATGACTTATGAAATCATTGGATAAAATGGTGCTTTTTGGCAACATGGACAGAAAGGGAGTTAGAGCATTGGGCCTTGTTGGGTGCTCTAGTCTGCCCTCTGTAAGGACTGAATCTTAAAGCGGCAACCCAGGACTTCCGTACAGTCTTGAGAATCAAAATGGACACGATCTTAGTCGTATAGCTAGTTTTCTCTAGCTTGTTAGTAGTTACCAAAAGTTTTCGGTGCAAGAGAGGGGACTAGGTTGCAGAATGGCCTCTTGCCTGTCAAGGTGAGTACTGGGCTGCGGTCATGGTGTGCCACTCTTGAAGGGGGGCTCCATTCGCCTAGACGCTGAAACCTCGCGGCTACTAACTTGTTAGGGTAATTAGTGAAAGGCTTCGTAGTGAACCCTGCCGACTTACCTTGGAAGTGAGTCAAGAGGTTGGCCACCTCGGGCACAGGGGTATTCACGACTCAAGGTGAAAGTGTACACACTCTGTAGAGTTTGATCAAACTGATATATCAACTGTGCTCACGGTCACGAGCGGCCTGGATCCTTTTCGAGATAGATGGTTCTATGGATGGTTTGGGATATGATTAATGTTGATGGTGATAACTAATTATATTCACATGGGAGCCATAAGTATAACTTAGAAACATAGGCATAATAAATAAAATATGACCAACTAAAATTGCTTACCGCAGTACAACCGAGTCAAGCCTTCTTGAGCCTTGCATAACCTCATGGTATACTTGCTGAGCATGGTGAGCTGACACTTGTCGTTGTCACCAATAAAAATCCCAGATTGGTACTAGATGGTGAATCAAGTGAAGAGTTTCTTGCGGAGTCCATGAGTACTAGGCGAGTGCTTCCCCCAGTCAACCGTCCCTGTGGAGTATGAAGCCCCGAAGAGAAGATCAAGAATAGTTTCTGCTATGCTTTTATAATAGTTGTAAGTCCTGTTGTAACTATGGTCGATCTATAATAAAGCATTGCTCTTGATATTCTCCATATTTGTCACTATATGTGTTGTGTGGACATCCTGGGCACACATGTAGTTAGCGCTTGGTATTCTTCGAAAAATCGGGTGCGACACACTAGTGTAGCTATAACTGAGCGGACGAGCTGTGAGTAGTCGTAGATGGGATACTCGAAGGTAGTAGAGCTCCACTCCTGAACACTAGCCGCAGGCATAGGCTGAACTCCCCTGAAGATAAGAAAAGAGATCCAATAGGCATAGTTCATGTGCCTCTTCTCACTGAAACTCTCATAAATAGTATCCTCCAGCTCGCATAACATAAAGTCCCATATATCAAATGAAATCCCCCTCACAAGGTGTGACAAAAGTCACTGCTGCAGTCGAGTGGTCCCGTCCCTGAAGTTCGGATGAGGGAGGATCGTCTGCCTGATGATAGCATTGAGCAAGTGAACTAGTGGTAGCATATCAACAAGTCTCCTGCTAGAACCCTCCCTGAAGTCACTACCAAACAAGCACCTGACAACATCAACAAGTGGCACAATTCCGCTGTGAGCGTGCCTTGAGGGGTCAATGGTAGGGTAGCACAGCTGATGGAGACATATTGTCTAGAGTGGAATCCTCAACAGCTCTCTAGCTCTGGCACTTGAAATCTCTCAGTGCTCTCCTAAGAAGCTGAACAAGATCTCGGTGTGATCTGGGGAGATCCAAAGTGTGGCAAAGAACTCTCGCACCCAAGAAAACACATAGGAGCCACTTCTCTGGACTAGGTCAGTCAAGCCAGGCACTGTCTGCAGATATGTGTGAACCTTCTCTCCAACCAAGTCAACTATACTCTGAAGTAGAATGACCCTGTGAGCTGTGACTGGTACATTTGCATTTACATATGCCATGTGAAAATCCTCCTAGCGAGCTCTGAAGAAGTAGTCAACTCCCGTCTGCCTCTAAAGTGGGAACCACTCCTCAAGACTGACTCTGCGGAAACTCTATATCTGTCTAGCGGTAGCCCTTAGCAGGTCGTAGTGAATGACCTTGGACTGACGAGGTCTAGGAACTGGACGACCCCCACGTCTAGGTCTCTGTGGTGCAGCTGCTGGTGTCATCTGAGAACATGTGGTGTATCTCGAGCAACCAAGAGGTGAAGACTGTTGCTCCTACTCCTGTGGATCCTCTGCCTGAGCCTCGGTCTCCTCAGTGGCCTCTGTGCCAAGTACACGGTCCGAGAGCGGGACGCGTGTGTGAGTTTCCGATCAGTATCCCACTACCCCTGCCACCCTTCTTAGCTCTATTTGCTGCTTAGGCAACTGTTAAGACCTCCTCTACCTCACGCTCCTCTCTGGAATGCTTCTTCCTATTGAGAATCTTGCGCTTTCCTCGAGCCACCTCTGTGATACGAGGAGGACTGTCACCCCTGTCACCTTCATCATCTCTAGGAGGGGCACTGGAAGAACCCCTGACGTTCTTGCACTGAGCCATGGTACGAAGAACAAAGAGACCACTATTGTTGAAAGAAGCAAACAATGAGAAAAAGCTCCCCCTATCTCACTGCCCTGACAAAAACTCACTGTTAAGAACAACTGCCAATCTCTAGAGCACAACTGACACACTGACACTCTGAGAGATGGTGAACTAACGCCTTGTGAGGCTTGGCCTCAATCCAAACCCGCGGGCTTGGCCCTGGGTTCACCTGCCACTGTCAACTACAAGACAGACCAAATAGCCACACAATTCACTGACATGGCTCGCTGCAAGAATTGGAATAGGAAGGTTTACATATGCGAGACATAATTTTAGCTAGAGATGAGGTCGCACTTGTAGAAGCAAGCACTTAGGGTAAGAATGGAGTGAAAAGTCTACCTTAGGAGAGTAATCCTATGAAAAGGTAAGAAGTCATCGACCACGGGGCACCACACACCACCAAAGGAAGGATCACTGAAAGAAATGAAAGATTGAAAGGAAGGGACAGTGAGCAAAAGATTAAGGAAGTGGCTTTGGCATTTTGGTAAACACACAGTGTGCAAGAGGATGGCTCACCCTCGGTGGATAGAAAGTGAGCAAAAGGCTAGCCGGAAAGAGCATTGTGCGCACCAGAAACGATGGGGGCACGTAGGCTCGTCGAAGAGCAAGGCTGGAGAGCGATGCTGGTGATAAGAAGAACTTTGGGCACTGGTGGTTAGAGCAGGCGGCGCGAGATGACCCCAGACGTGGCATGGGAGAGGAAGGGGTGGCACGGACGCGCAGGCATGACGGTGCGGTGGAGAGGGCAGCGGATGGGCAAGACGGCGAGGTGGAGAAGGCGGCGCGCGGGCACAACGGTGAGAGCTAGGGTTAGGGCAGCGGTCGGTGGCAGTGTACGAGGTTAAGGAAAAAATGACCACACGCGATGACTATGAAAGAGAGGGTGAGGGACCCACGAGTCAGACAACTTTTAGAGGTTGAAAACGCTTTCATCCTAAGCGACAGACGCGGTGACGCCAACCGACAGACGCTACACAGTAGCCAACAAACGCTCCACAGAGAGCAGTAGTTCAACCTGACTTGACAG
Source organism: Saccharum spontaneum (assembly GCA_022457205.1). Lineage (NCBI taxonomy): Eukaryota > Viridiplantae > Streptophyta > Magnoliopsida > Poales > Poaceae > Saccharum > Saccharum spontaneum. Next base: position 21,652,731 of record CM039600.1, on the reverse strand, counting down.
ACGTGTCTGTCAGATGGCCATCAGACGCAGGCCAACATCTGTCGCTTTTGGGCACTTCTTCTTTGGTTCGATAGACGCGATCATGTTCCAGCGTCAGACGCGGCTCGGGTACTGTTCCCACATCTGTCGACCCCTTAGCTCCTTGAACATCCTCTGCATGTGACAGACGCGTACCTTGCAGACTCCTGGCGTCTGTCGCAGCGTTTGACATCGTAGAAACAACATTTTCTCCACATTTCTTCATGACTCTTTCTCCCAACCAAGTTCCAAGACAAAAGAAACCCAAATAACCACCGATTGGAACTTGATATGAGTGACCTCTCTCAAACCCTTGATTTGTTCTAAATATTTTGCCTTAGGCTAGTATTAATTTTTAAGAAGATAAGCTATAAACACCCGAGGAGTAACGTATGGCCAAGCAATGGAGTTTGTAAACCCTTGGGAGCATCAAATGCTCTCTCCATTCATGGGTGAACACAGCGGTTGCTCAAAGCATAACCGAAAAGAAATGACAAAGCAACACCCATGCATATGCAATGAAGTACGAGAAAGTAAAGCTAACTGCTTATCAAGTTTGATCCACGGTTAGGCTTCTTCACTCCTCCCAATGAGGGTTATCGTAACCGTGTTAGACAAGCCCTAAATGCATTACAAAAATTTAAACATGACATATATTACAATGCAATGCAAGGGACAACACAAGCTCATTTCTTAAAGTTACTTGAGTCAAGCACATTGAGCTCACTCCTCAACCTACAAAAGGTTGCCTCATCCAAAGGTTTTGTGAAGATATCCGCCAATTGATCCTCACTTCTACACCCTCTAGTGATATATCATTCTTAGCAACATGATCTCTTAGAAAGTGATGACGGATATCAATGTGCTTAGTGCGTGAGTGTTGTACCGGATTATTAGCAATTTTAACGGCACTTTCATTATCATATAAAAGTGGCACCTTATCAAGAACAACACCATAGTTTAGAAGGGTTTGCTTCATATATAAGATTTGTGCACAACAAGCCCCTGTGGCAATGTATCCCGCCTCGGCGGTGGATAAAGACACACTATTTTGCTTTTTAGATGACCAAGATACTAAAGACCTCCCAAGCAAGTGGCACCCTCTGGATGTGCTTTTTCTATTAATTTTGCAACCCGCATAATCTAAGTTGAAATAGCCAACTAGTTGGAATCTAGCTCCTTTGGGATACCAAAGACGAATGCTTGGGGTGTGCTTAAGATATCTTAGGATTCTTTTTACGGCACTTAAGTGAGGTTCTTTAGGGCAAGCTTGAAAGCAAGCACACATGCACACACTAAACATGATATCGGCCCTAGATGCGGTAAGGTACCAGTTTACCTCCCTCATCTAGGTCGAGATGTTCATTTGATGGCATTGGGGTCTTGATTGGCTTACAATCATCCATCTTGAACCTCTTGAGAAGATCCTTGGTATACTTCTCTTGAGAGATAAAAATCCCTTCTCTCATTTGCTTGACTTGAAAACCAAGGAAGAATGTAAGTTCACCAATCATGGACATCTCGAACTCTTTCGACATCAATTCACTAAATTCCTTGCAATATTCTTCATTTGTTGAGCCGAAGATAATATTATCAACATAGACTTGACAAATGAAGATCTCCCCATTAAGCTTCTTGGTGAATAGTGCGGTGTCGACCTTCCCAATGGTAAAGCCCTTCTCAATGAGGAAGTCCCGAAGGCGCTCATACCACGCTCTAGGGGCTTACTTGATCCCATATAGCGCCTTGGACAACCTATAAACATGATTAGGATACCAAGGGTCTTCAAACCTGGGAGGTTGATCAACATAGACTAGTTCATTTATGAAGCCATTTAAGAATGCACTTTTAACATCCATTTGATATAACCTCATTTCATGATGCGATGCATATGCAAGAAGGATACGAATGGCTTCAAGTCTTGCAATGGGTGCAAAGGTCTCTCCAAAATCAAGGCCTTCGACTTGAGAGAACCCCTTTGCAACTAGTCTTGCCTTGTTCCTCACAACTATGCCTTGGTCATCTTGCTTGTTGCGGAACACCCACTTGGTTCCAATGACCCTTGCACTTTTTGGATGCTCCTCAAGTGTCCAAACTTGATTGCGGGTGAAGTTGTTCAATTCTTCGTGCATTGCATTCACCAAATCCAGATCTTGAAGAGCTTTATCTACATTCTTAGACTCAAGACAAGAGACAAAAGAGTGATGTTCAACAAAAGAAGCAAGCTTTTGAGATTAAGTCATTACACCCATTGTTGGACTCCCTATGATAAGATCTTGTGGATGTGCTTGAAGTAGTGGTGAGTGTCTTCTATCAACTACTTGAGGACTAGGTTGGGGAGCATCAACATCTTGTGCTTGTGCCATGGCTTGTTCATGAGAGACATGAGTATCTTCATTTTCAACTCTCTCATCTTTATCATCATGTTGTGGCACATTAGATAAAGAAGGTTGATTGATCACTTGATTATCATCTTTATCATCCTTAGGCTTGATGTCTCCCACAGGCATGTTTTTCATGGTCTCTCTCAATAGTTCATCACCTACATCATCACAATTCTCAATTGCTCCTTGGGAGCCATTAGATTCATCAAATTCTACATCATATGTTTCTTCAACCAAACCGGTGGCATGGTTAAATACTCTATATGCTTTGGACTTTGATGAGTAGCCAACAAGGAAACCAATGTCACAATGTCTTTGGAACTTCCCTAGGTGTTGTTGTTTCTTGTAAATGTAGCATTTGCAACCAAACACCCGAAAGAATGAGACATCTAGCTTCTTCCCATTGAGTAACTCATAGGGGGTCTTGCTAAGAAACTTTTATAGGAAGAGGCGATTTGATGCATAACATGCGGTGTTGATTGCCTTGGCCCATAATTTTTTTGATGTGTTGTACTCATCTAGCATTATTCTTGCAAGAGTGATCAAAGTCCGGTTCTTTCTCTCAACTACACCATTTTGTTGAGGAGTGTAGGTTGATGAAACCTCATGCTTGATCCCAATCTCATCATAATAAGCTTCAATGTTTGTGTTGTCAAATTCTTTACCATTGTCACTTCTTATCTTCTTGATCTTGACTTCAAATTTATTTTGAGCTCTCTTAGCAAACTTCTTGAAACAAGTGGCCACTTCAGATTTGTCATGAAGAAAGAATGTCCAAGTGTATCTTGAGTAGTCATCAATAATCACAAGACAATAAAGATTTCCACCCAAGCTCTTGTATGTTGTTGGGCCAAACAAATCCATGTGTAGAAGCTCTAACACTCTTGATGTTGATATGTAAGCTTTTGTTGGATGAGTATTTGCAACTTGTTTACCGGCTTGACATGCACTACAAGGTTTGTCCTTCTCAAACTTGACGTCTTTCAAGCCTCTCACTAATTCTTTCTTCAATAGCTTGTTGAGTGTGTTCATTCCAACATGAGCAAGCCTCCTATGCCAAAACCACCCTAGTGAAGTCTTGGTGAACAAGCATGTCATCAAATTTGCATCTTCAGAGGTGAAATCAACAAGATAGAGATTGTTGTATCTAAAGCCTTTGAATATCACTTGCTTGTCATCCATCTTTGATACAACCACTTCATTTGGAGTGAATAAGCATTGGTAGCCAAGATCACACAATTGACCAACGGATAGCAAGTTGAAGCTCAATGAGTCAACATATAGCACATTTGAAAGAGAGTGATCATTTGATATAACAATCTTTCCCAAACCCTTGACTTTGCCCTTTGAGTTGTCCCCAAATGTGATCTTCTCATGACATTCTCCATTTTCTTCTAGTGAGGCGAACATACGAGAATCACCGGTCATATGTTGTGTGCAACCACTATCAATAACCCAATGTGATCCACCGGTCTTGTAGTTCACCTACACACATAAGAGATTAAGCTTGTTGCTTAGGGACCCATATTTGAGTAGGGCCCTTGAATTTCTCAACTAGTGACTTAGCAACCTAAATTTTCTTAGGCCTATTCTTGTTTGGGGGACCCAAGAACATGACTTTCATCTTTCCACTAGAATCCTTTCTTAGTATGTAGTGACCATTGAAGGCAAAGGGTCTAACATGCTTGAGCAAGGGTTGTGGTGGTGGAGTTTGATATTCATGTGCAAAGTGACCTTCTTGTCCACACTCAGCATCTCTTTGGCTTGGGCTTTGATTTGTGTTGTTGTTGGGCTTTGGCCTTCTTCTCTTGATTTGCCAAGTAACCAATACCACTTCTATCCATCTTTATGACGGTGTTCATGAGTAGCTCACTTTGTAAGTATTGACCTCTTGTAAACTTGCTCAATCCAGTCTTAAGATGCTCTTTCTCTTGCTTTAGTTTCTTGTTCTCCTCAATGAGTGACTCATTTGATGTTTGCTTTTCAAGAGTCATTAACCCTTTTAGCTTCTTGTTCTCATCTCTAAGCATTTCATTTTCACTCTTGAGCTTGACATAATCATCATAATTTTCAGACTCAACCACTTTCTTGCCTTTGCCACTAGAACCTTGCTCAATGCTCTCAACAATCAAGTCATCATATGATGTGGCTATATTAATCTTAACAACTTGGTTAGTAGCATCATGTGTCTTAAGAGAAAGCTCATTAGCAACAACAAGACTATCATAATTGACTTTCAATGAAGTGTAGTAATCTTTTAGCAAGTTGTACCTAGTGTTGAGCTCATCATGCTTCTTCTCAAGTTTATCATGTTTATCTCTAAGCTCTTTGTTGGAAGTTTTGGGCTCCTTAAGAGTAGAAGACACAATTTTATTTTGATCTCTAAACTCATCACTAGTCTTTTGTGCAATCTCAAGCTTAGATGAAAGTGATTCATTTTCATTTTGAAGCTCATCATTTTCATTTCTAGTCTTTCTTATGACTTTAGAGTATTTGTTGAGCAATTTTACAAGTTCATCATAAGAAGGTGCATCAAATTCATCATCACTATCACTATCATCATCATCATCACTTTCATTATTTTGTACCTTTCGTTCACCCTTGGCCATGAGGCATAGGTGAGTAGTGGATGATGACGGTGACGATGACGGTGAAAGTGGCGGTGAAGATGTTGATGAAGACAATGATGACCCAATCACAAACGCGGTGACCTTCTCTTTCTCATTGTCGCTCTCATCACCGGAGGACTCACATGATGACTCAATATCGGTGAGCTAATCACCAACAATATAAGCTTTGCCTCCCTTCTTCTTTTTGTGATATTCTTTCTTCTTGTCATCCTTCTTCTTGTATGGCTTGTTCTTCTTCTTTTCATCTTCCTCATCACTAGATTCATCTTTCTTGCCCTTGTTCTTGTTCTTGTATTTGTCTTTTGGAGGCTTAGGACATTGATGAGCTAGATGAACAAGTTCACCAAAATTGTAGCAATCCATTTCGGATATGGGCTTTCTTTTGCTACTTATGAAGAACTTCTTCTTCTTCTTGCCATCAAACTTGATGCCACTCTTGTTAAGCTTCTTTAGCATCTTGGTGGTCTTTTTCACCATGAGAGCAAGTGATGCATCATCAATGTCACTCTCACTTGAGCTTTCATGAACAATCATGGCTTGGCTCTTCTTTTTCTTGCCATGGCTAGCTTTGAAGGCCAAGTCCTTCTTCTTGGAAGATGATGAACCCTCTTCCGGAGTGATGTGCATGTACATCTCATGAGCATTGATCTTTCCCAATACTTGTGTCGGTGTTGCGGTGGAGAGATCGCTTTGGTGAAGCACGGTGACAATATGGCCATACTTCTCAACGGGAAGAACACTCAAGATGCTCCTTGCAACATCCGAGTGACTCATTTGAGTGAGCCCAAGAGCATTGAGATCCTCTACAAGAACATTCAAGCGAGTGTACATGTCATTAGCACTTTCTTTGGGAAGCTTCTCAAATGAATTAATCTTCTTTAAAGCAATATGATAGCGTTCCTCACGCTCACTCTAAGTTCCCTCAGAGAGCATAAAGGTTTTCCCATAATTCATGAGCATCTTTTGCATTATGCACATGATTGAAGATATCCTTTCCAAGGCCTCGGTAGATTGCATTTTTTGCCTTTGCATTCCACCGGTCGTACTTCTCCTCATCACCAACAGGGTTAGCGGGATCCTTGACTTTAGGAAGCCCTTCGGTGATGGCTCTAAGGCACCTGACATCTATGGCTTCGAGGTACGCCTCCATGCGGATTTTCTAATATGGAAAATCATCTCCCTCAAAGATGGGAAGTGATCCTTCCCCATTAGACATCTTGCTTTAGGCGGTTAAGCCTAATTTAGGAGCAACTCGGCTTCGATACCAATTGAAAGGATCAAGATGCCTAAGAGGGGGGTGAATTGGGTTTTTCTAAAAATTTATTACGAGAATTAAATCCTACTAAGCCATAATTCACCCCTAGTGCCTACAAGTGTTCCTAGTGATTCTACCGATAAAAGTTTTGCACCCTAAGTTCTAATCCTAGTCTAGCATGGCAATTCTAGGAATGTAACAAGCAACAAAAGTAATGTGAGAAAGTAAATTGCTTGAATGTAAAGGGTTAGGAACATGACGATGTTTTCCCGAGGTATCGGAGAGTCGTCACTCCCCACTAGTCCTCGTTGGAACACCCGCGCAAGGGTGTAGCTCCCCCTTGATCCACGTGAGGATCAAGTGCTCTCAACGGGCTAATTCTTTGACACTCCATCACGGTAAATCACCCACAACCGCTCACAAGATGAGTTGGGGTCATCCACAAGCTCCGCTGGATGATCACCAAGCTCCCAATCACCACCAAGCCGTCTAGGTGATGGTGATCACCAAGAGTAACAAGCAAGAACTCTCACTTGACCACAACAAGCCTAATGAGAAGGTGGATGCACACTTGCTACTCCTTAGTCACTAATGAGGGTCCTTAATCTTGGATTCCAAAATCTCAATCCTCACTAGAGCTCTTGCACTCCCTTGCACATGAAAGGTGTTTCTCAGCTGAACAAATAAGCAAGAGCACATGAAATGGAGGGGTAGGGAATGTATTTACACTCTCCCTCAACTCCTCCAACCGTTATCTCCAAAAACAACAACTTTCGGGGCCAACCGACGCGTCTGTCACCACCGAAGTGCGCGTCTGTCTCATGTAACAGAGTCCAAATAATCGACTAGCTATTAGGGGCCAATAGACGCTGGGCCGCGTCTATCGCCCTAGCATCAGACGTGTCTGTCGCGTGATCAGAGAACTCAGGGCATTCTGGACTGCGTCTGACGCACACCAGACGTGTCTAACGCTGTGCACTACGGGCGTCTGGCGCGGGCAATAGGGAGGGACGCGTCTGACGCCCTTCACCCCCACGTCTGTCGCTCCAAATTCACTTAGGCCTCACAAGTTCCATGTGACAGACGCTGACATCAGCGTCTGTCGCTTTTGTCTTCAGCGTCTGTCGGCTGTTTGAAGGCCGAAATGACTTCCGATTCAAACACTTCTTAAACGACTTTTGTTCGAAACAATCTCAGGGTCATCTTAGAGCTACCTAGTGCTAAGTTTGACAAGTTTGCACCACACCTAACCATTAGACTCACCTAGGTCAAGCTACCCATCCATGCCCCCTTTAATAGTATGGCCAAAGGAGAAAAATAAAAGTCCTGACAACTAATCCGAACGTCACTCAACTCCTCGATGTTTGGAACTAACTGTCCTTAACCTTGTCATCCATCCTTTGAAAACCAAAATGATTTCCATCGATAAGGGGCATAATCACCACATCATCCATGATTGCCATTACCATGACCTAACATTCTATCATCTCTGCAAACACACGTTAGTCATGATAATTAATTATTGTCATCAATCATCGAAACTCACTCTAGGGGCCTAGATGCTTACAATCACAATGTAGATTCAATGGGCTAGACGCATTAGGAAACACACCAAGCTCAATGAGGAACCTCCTCATCCAAATGCCTACCTTTGCAGCTCCAGAGGCTGCAATGTACTCGACTTCTGTTGTAGAATCGGTCACTGTCTCCTGCTTGGAGCTTTTCCAACTTATAGCACCACCATTTATTTTGAACACGAAACCTGATTGAGATTGTGAATCATCCATGTCAGTTTAGAAGCTAGCATTGATGTAACCATTTACAACGAGCTCCTCCTCACCTCCATAGACTAGGAACACATCTTTAGTCCTTCTCAAGTATTTAAGGATGTTTTTGACAAGTGTCTGGTGACTCTCACCTGGATCAGCTTGGTACCTACTCGCAAGACTTAGAGCATATGAGATATCTGGGTGAGTACATATCATGGCATACATGATAGAACCAATAGCCGAGGCATATGGAACCTTACTCATGCACTCCTGCTCTTCAGCTGTCGAAGGACACTATTTCTCGCTGAAGCGCATACCATGTGACATAAGCAAGAACCCTTTCTTGGACTACTCCATGTTGAACCATTTCAACACCTTGTCAATGTACGTATCTTGGCTTAAACCTATAAGCCTCTTTGATCTATCTCTATAGATTTTTATGCCCAAAATGTATGTTGCTTCTCCTAAATCCTTCATAGAAAAAGTATTATTCAGTGAAGTCTTTACAGATTGAAACATAGGAATGTCATTTCCAATCAATAGTATGTCATCCACATACAAGATTAGAAATGCTATAGCCTCCCACTTTCCTTCTTGTAAACACAAGGTTCTTCAACATTCTGACGGAAGCCAAACCCTTGACTGCCTCATCAAAATGAATATTCCAACTCTGAGATGCTTGCTTTAACCCATAAATAGATTTCTTAAGCTTGCATATTTTTCCAGCAATATTAGGATCAACAAAACCTTCAGGTTGTATCATATACACGTCCTCTTCCAAATTTCCATTTAGAAAGGTTGTTTCAACATCCATCTGCTAAATCTTATAATCAAAATAAGCAGCTATTGCTAGAATGATCCAGATAGATTTAAGCATCGCTACCGGCGAGAAAGTCTCGTCGTAATCAATTCCTTGAACTTGCCAAAAACCCGTTGCGACAAGTCGAGCTTTATAGACATGAACATTTTCATCCATATCCTTTTTCTTTTTATAAATCCATTTGCACTCGATAGGTTTAACCCCATCAGGCTGGTCAACCAAGTTCCAAACTTGATTTTCACTCATGGAATCTATCTTGAATCTCATGGCACTTTGCCATTTCTCGAATCTGGGTCCATCATTGCTTCCGCGTATGTCGCAGGTTCGTCATCGTCTAACAATAACAAATCGTCATGTAATGCATGGATTCTAGCTGACCTTCGTGGTTGTGGCAGTGTCTCTATTGCCATATGTATGTCAACTTGTTCTGCTACATTAGCATCACTCATAGAATCATTCCCTATTGGCTCATCCTGAACTTCTTCAAGATACACCTTCTGTCCAGTTTTCTCTCTTTTGAGAAACTCTTTCTCTAAGAAAACATCGTTTTGAGCAACAAACACTTTGCCCTCTGATCAGTTGTAGAAATAATACCCTAAAGTTTCCTTTGGATATCCCATGAAAAAGCACTTGTCCGACTTGGGTGTTAGTTTATCTGATATAAATCGTTTGACATAAACTTCACAGCCCCAAATTTTTAGAAAAGACAAACTGGGACTTTTACCAGTCCACATCTCATATGGTGTCTTAACTACGGACTTAGACGGTACCCTATTCAGTGTGAAAGCGGCTGTTTCTAGAGCGTATCCCCAAAACGATAAAGGAAGGTTCGATTGGCTCATCATAGACTGAACCATGTCCAACAAAGTCTAGTTACATCGCTCGGACACGCCGTTTCTCTGAGGCATTCCAGGTGGCGTAAGCTGTGGAACAATTATGCAACTCTTTAGATGATTGCTAAACTCGTGGCTCAAATATTCGCCTCTATGATCATATTGCAAGGCCTTAATTTTTTTGCCACGTTGATTCTCTACTTCCTTCTGAAATTCTTTGAACTTTTTAAAAGTCTCAAACTTATGTTTCATTAAGTAGACATAGCCATATCTACTAAAATCATCAGTGAAGGTAATGAAGTATTGAAATCCGCCTCTAGTTGTCGTGCTCATTGGTCCACATACATTAGTATGTACAAGTTCCAATAAGTCTACCACCCTCTCAGGAAAACCTGTGAAAGGCATCTTGGTCATCTTTCCCATTAAGCAAGCCTTACATGTCTTGTATGATTCAAAATCAAACGAAGTTAGAAGCCCATCAGAATGAAGCCTCTTCATGTGATTCTCACTTATATGACCTAAACGACAATGTCACATATAAGTAGGACTTAACTCATTAAGCCGAGGCCTTTTAGCATTAACATTACAGACAGGTGCATCATCAAGATTTAAAATAAATATCCCATTCACAATGGATGCAAAAGCCACAAACATATCATCCTTGGGTATTACACAACCATTGTCTTTACTCGCAAATGAATAACCATCCTTCATCAAACATGAAGGTGACACAATGTTTCAACTTATACCAGGAACATAATAACAATTATTCAATTCCAAAATAAATCCTGACAGTAGGTGGAGTTGCATCGTCCCGACGTTCAACGCAGCAACTCTTGCATTATTGCCCACGCGGAAATCAACTTCTCCTTTTTCCACACTTCTACTTCTTATTATTCCCTACATCATATTGCACATATGAGCAACCAATCTGGTATCAAATACCCAAGAATTAATATAAGAGCTAGCGAAGAAAATTTCCGTAATACAAACAAGTGTATGAGCAGCGGTAGTACCTTTACCACCATCCTTCTTTAAGGACTCCAAATACAGCTTGCAGTTCCTCTTCCAGTGACCTTTACCTTACAATGAAAGCACTCTTCATCAGCAGATGGTCCAGCCTTAGGCGCAGGTGGGTTTGGCTTAGAGGTCTCACCTTTGGCCTTGTCCTTGCCCTTTTGCTTCCTTCAAGCATTGCCCTTCTTCTTAAAGTTAGGCTTGTTCTGGACCGCCATCACATGGCTAGTGCCAGCACCTTTCTTGATATCAGCCTCAGCTGTCTTAAGCATGCCACACAATTCATTCAAGCCCTTCTTCACCCCATGCATATGGTAGTTCAAGATGAAGTTCCCATAGCTGGGTGGAAGAGACGCGAGAATGAAATCAGTAGCCAACTCTGGACCAATTGGGAAGCCTAGCTTCTCCAACCTCTAAGTGTGACCAACCATTTTGATCACGTGTGACCCGACGGGTGCGCCCTCTGCAAGCTTGGTTTCAACAAACGCCTTAGAGACATTGAACCTTTCAGTCCTAGCTTGAGTCTAGAACATATCACTTAGCACCACGATCATATCATGCGATGCATGGTTGTTGTCAAACTACATCTGCAGATCTGGTTCCACACATGTAAGCATAAGGCAACTCACTTCAAGATCAGCATCACATGCCATTTTGTAAGCGTTTTTCTCAGCAGCGGGTGCATTATTAGTAGGTGCTTTAGGTAATGGGTTGTCTAGAATTTCTTCCTTTTTCTCAACCCTAAGAACAATTCTCAGGTTGCAGATCCAATCCGCATAGTTTGTTCCATTCAACTTATCTTTCTCAAGAATTGAACGCAAAGTAAATGATTGATTGCTAGGCGCCATTTATCTACAACAAAAGTAATGCAAAATACTAAGACAAAGTATCCAAGACAGAGTAAATCATATTAAAATCTTAATAGAATCTAAAATCAATATCCCTCAATTGAAACTTAGTGATTCAAGACCCACAGCTAACAAGTTGACTAGTGAGCTTTAGCATCACCGCTAGAAGACATGGTAGATCGGTAAGCAACTCTTTGCTAATCATATGACATATGACTCTTGTTGTTGGGTAGCATCTCTTGCTGAACGCCTAACTACTCATGCTTCAAGGTCCCTAACCATTAGGATGACCTTGTTCAAGTAACCAACCCTTCCGTTGTAAGTATCTAAAACGAACCTGCCTAGTCAAGGAAAATCAGTGGCACCCTAATTTCATAGACCCACCACCAATTGTACAAGACATGTGATAGTGCAAGGTTTAGGGAAGCATTATAACTTAAACATTGTTGAGGGATCGTTCTACTTCACTATCGCATATGTAGACAAAAACATTATCACGTGAAAGTAGAACATAATAGTAAGAACGACATTATCACATATATGACTTGGTATAGCCCATTGTCACTTTGGGGATCTTCATCTCCATCAATCTATACATCATGATGATCTCCATCTCCATGATCCATGTATGCCGTCCATCCGTGATGAATCCACCAAGACTATCTATCACTAATGCAGGGCAGTGAAATATAATTACATAGTCGCAGTCATCACAGATTGGCACGCAGGCCATTACATTAAATTGACAATATCTACTTGGCTCCGGCCCATATTGTCTTCCTCATGACATGCAAGCCATGAATTAATTACATACATGCATCATATACACATAAGGGCTATACCAGTCTTGAAATCCTGTAAAACAGAGTTAACCAATTCCGACGTCCAATCTTAAAACATCGAAAACACCATCTTCCTAGCCTTTTTTGCAAATCTAATTTTGGCAAACCTGACAAAGTCAGGGAGAATCAGATGTAAAATTTTCTGTAGATCAATTGTCATATAAAATGTGTCTCAATCTGAGGTCGTATGCAAAAGTTATGGCTGTTTTATCGAATAGCACTTTTCCTGCACCCCGGCGCCCGACAGTAGATCCAATCTACCACCGCTGTGCATCATATGCGCTCAACACTTGACCTAGGTTCGATTCAATCAATCTGATTGATCTTCATCTCGCCATAACTGGGTTTACATGTATCACTTAACTTGGAAGGTAGAATTCCAACCGGTACAAGTAGATTGTTACAAGACCAACACAGCAAAATCACGAACCATGATCAGAGACTCATCTACAACCGTGCATATCTCTATATGCATATAACCGAACCTATAATGAGGTAGCTACAGCTCCGATACCACTGTAGGGTTATGAGGGTGCTATGCTAGCCATAAAATCAAAATTTTTGACCTCATAAACCAGGATCTACTGCTAGTTACAGGTTACAGGATTACCACTAGACGCGCAGGTGCAGCGGAAGTGACTCGATGTAGTCGAACGCATCATAGCAGTGCTGTGCAATTGCGTGGTCGTTCGTCATGTCCACCCTCCGCTTGCGGATTGTCCCTCTTATGCAGTTCGTCCTTGTGCTCCAGATGCAGCACCTCCAAGGTATCCCACATGTACGGGGAGGAAGCGGTGCGCCTCCGGACTACTAGGTTCGCGAGGAGCAGTAGGCATGAGCATGGGGGGTGATGGTAGCTGCCTAATGGCATGAAACCCCTAGCCGCGCCCCCTACCTCTCTTACATAGGCGCCTCTAATCAGCCCCAAGTTGGAGGCTCAATTAGAAAACCCTAAGCCTAGTCAAATTCGGGTCCAACCCGAATTAGGCTTCCAGCCCCTTAAGCGTGCGACCCTATGGGTCCACGCACACGTAGACGTGGCCCGAGTACTCCTACTCATCCATTAGTTGATAGCGGTCTCTAGCAAGACGTGTCAACTCCGATGTGTATGCAAAGATCATATCAGACGAACCACCACAAACCATATACATGTTATTCCTTTGGCCACATGATATTTGGTCCAACTCATAGGTTAACACTTAACCTAAGCATGGCCATGCATTTGTTGATCCAATCATTAGAGTGTTCCATTGATATCTCTCTCACATAGAGGGGCAAATTCCATCTTGATTGTCTATGTCTCACAGCATGTTTCTTGACAAACCCGAAGACTACTTTTATAACTACCCAGTTACGGAGTAGCGTTTGACAGTCTCTAAGTAGGTCCTTTCACATCTTGAGTACATACAACAATCTCAGGTCTAAGGACATAACATACATGATGTGAATCGAGACAATAACAACATCTCACGTTGGGTCAGTCCAGCCTACATGTCACACATGTGCCCACATTATTAGTTCGATATCTCTATGTCTATGACTTGTGAAACATAGTCATCAACTAATAATGTGTTGATCTAATATTCATGTGCATCCTAACATGAACTCCAATCAGGGACCATTCTAGAATAACCATACAAGTAAAAGAGTTTCACAAACAATTCACATAATTGCTAATCGATACAAGTTATCTTTAATGGATATTTAATGGACTCATAATATGTCATGGATACAAGGCAATACAATCATCTCTATGATAACCTCTAGGGCATACTCCCAACACCTAGGACATCACCCACACTTTTGCTTTGCAACACAAAGAAAAACCACACTACATAGTCTTTGTGAACCATCAGCAATCTGTCTATGGTGGTCACATAGACTGTATGTGGAACATGTGCATTGTAGCCCTTAAGGGACCATAGGGCATCCGTCGAACCATCAAAGAAGGCGATGACCCAATAAAATAGTCCATCAAACTTTGCACTCAGCCACACAACACTTTGGCCTAGCCCAGTATACTATCCATCACACCTCAATAGAGTCCATAGCCATTCCTAGAGGCACAAAAAACTTGACACCCTCTGTCCTAGATGAATGGACTGTCCATCGACCCTTTTCTAGAGGCCCTGCACTTTGACACTATGTGGGGGTATAAACCCCTATACCCTTACGACTAGACATGGGCAAGGCTAGACCAGACGGTCCGGCCCATTACATGACGACACGCGATCTAGATCATCAGGATGGAGTCTCGCGCAAGGCATCAAACCAGACTTGGGAATCAAGCAAGGTCTTGGTCGGTGAGATTAGGAATCCTTATCCGGCACTATATGGCAATTGTAACCAGCTAAGATTACTTTCCAGATCTATAACCCTGCCTCCCGGGCTATATAAGTAGGGCAGGGGACCCCCCTCAAAAACATCGAAACATACTCTATGGCAATCTAGCTTGTAATACATTGTTCAAGACAGCAATAACAAAGCAGAGTAGGACGTAAGGTATTACGCCCACACGGCGGCCTGAACCTGGGTAAACTCGTGTGTTGTTCTGCATCACCATCTCGTTCGTGGCTTGCACACCTGTCTACCGACAATCTAGTACCTTGGGTATACCCCTCAGTAGACTGCCGACCAGGTTTTGTCGATAGTGGCGCGCCAGGTAGGGGGTGTGAGTACTGCTTTTCAGGTGTGCGAGATGGTCGTCTTCCCCAATTCCATGGCCACGGCAGTGGGCCTCGCGTTCACGATTAGCCAAATCACCTGGACCACTGGCTCTAATGACTTCGTCGTCACAACCATGGAGGAGGTGCAGATCCGATCTACATCGACTACTCCCCCGACACCGGCATCGACTACGACTACGCTGGCTCCGGCTCCGCCTGCACTAGCACCGTCACCGACCACGCCGGCAACTCATCAACTTCTTCCTCGCTATCAGGGGAGGAAACTCGACAACACCGACCTGATTGACTCCATCGACCAGCTCGGTGGCAAACTCTCATTTACCTTAGCTTTGGTCGATTCGCTCCAAGAACAGTTTACCTAGCAGAACTCGAACGACCACAACAGATCTACTCGACCTGCTCAAGCCACCCGTTTTCAACAGTTGGGTACAGATCTAGTGGTCACTTCAACTCCTGAAGGGCGCTCCGCTCGACCTCGACTACGCAACTTCGTCAATATGGTGGGCTCTAATCAAGTTTTGATCCATACCACCCAGATAGATAGCCGTTCGAGCTCCGGATCGAGCACTGCGTCTGACGAGACTACTCAAACCATGGTATTACACCATGTGAGTAGCAGTGATGAAGAGAGGCTACATCCTCCAGGCTTTCCTCGAATCCCGGCCTTCCCTCCAAGGCGTGGCGCCATAGTCAACGTGGTTAGCCAAGATGAAGATCCACCTACTGGAGGCGAGACCGATCAACAGTGACAAGAGCGACAACAGCGCAATGCCAACCGAGCTCAACGTCGCATAGATGAAGATGCACACCTAGCACAACAGCAAGCAGACCTCGACCAGCAAGAAGCTAATGATGCAGCTAGGCATAATCGATTGCAAGGGCGCAACCTCAATGATGCTTTCGACATGGTGGGGAACAGACCAGTATTTAAAATCCCAAGCGCCAACGTGGTCGTCGCCATTGAAAGCCTGAAGCGGTTACCAGATATGCCGGAAATCCAAAACATCCAGGAGGATTTGCTGGCTTATCTCCAAGCGGCCATGGTTCAGACCAATGAACGTGTCATGGGGCCATCGGTGTCTGGCGTGACTAGCAGGAGCCGCCAGCACTCCAGTCGACCTTTCAGGTTTGGTCAACGTGGCTTACGCGCACCCGCTGGCACAGACAACCGCGTTATGGACAACATAGCTCATGGTGTCAATCCAGGAGCTGATAGAGGCAACGACGGTAAACACAGAAACCCTCCCCACGATGATAACCGCCATCTCGGCCACCGCCACAATAACAACGATGACGACCAGCGCAGCGACAACCGACGTAATGACCACTGGGACCACCGTCGTCAAGGACAACAATACGGTGACGAATGAGATCGCCATGATGGCAATCACGATCTCCGTCGTGACCTCAACAACCGTGACCTACGTCCTCGCATTAAACAGAGAGCTCGGGACCGTGCGTCCCATGAAACCAGTCGTCGCATGGAGTACGATATGGTCCATGGTCCCCCGGCCCCCAAGCAATTCACCAACCACCTACGACAGGTCATCTGGCCTAGAGGTTTTAAACTTGAAAAGCTTAACCATTACAACGGCAAGGTCAATCCCGAGCTATGGGTTCAACTTCATGAGACCGCCTGCAGATCTGCTATGGGCGACGAGCATGTCATGGCCAACTACTTTCCCATGGTGGTTGGCCCGGTGGGGCACCAATGGCTTGTCAGTCTCCTAGAGAACCACTTCGACTCCTGGTATGCTTTGCGTCGAGCCTTTGTCGAAAACTTCATTGCTACATGTGAACAGCCAGGCAACAAGTACGACCTTCAGCGCATCCGCGACGCCAAGGACGAACCATTGCGCGAGTACATCCGACGCTTCTCGGATATGCACATCAGGATTCCTAGGATCACCGACAACGAGGCTATCGAAGCCTTTATCACAGGTCTACGCTACCACAATGACCTCAGGGACAAGCTCCTTCATAAACGGCCTATAACGGTGGTCGACCTCCTCACCACCGCCAAGAAGTATGCGGATGCCGACGACGCTAAGAAGCTGCTGAACGAGGGCACCGACAAAGCACCTTACTCTCCATGACATGATGACTACCGCGACAACCACCGCCGCGACGACTTTAGAGGTCACAGCAACATCAGGGACCACCGTAACGACAATCGTGATCAGTGCGACAATAGAAATCAGCACAGCGATCGCCATGACAACTTCAAGGGCAAGCGTGCTCGCGATGACGACGGCAAGGTCAACGCCGTGAAAAAATTTGGTGGGCGTCACAATTATGAAGAAGACTACACTAAAGCCTTGAAGGGGCCTTGCCTAGCTCATCCTAAGTCCAACCATATGTTGGGAAACTGCAAGGTCCTCAGGGAGATCTACCGTCGCAAACAGGCTTCAAAAAATGTCGACAAGCCTAATGACGCAACAGACCAGCGTAACCGCAGGGACAATGATGAGGACGATCCTGACAAGAACCCCAAGCATCATTATCAGGAACTGGTGAGACATGTTGCAACCATCGTCGGAGGCAAGGTGTCTGTTGAAAGCAAACGCGAGCGGAAGCTGCTCGCTCGTGCTTGCCTGAACGTGACCAAGACAGACGACCTCATTGCAGATCCAAGACTACCCCCTGGTCACACCGAGAAATCAACTTTAGCAGGGCGGATCAATGGGCTACCATCCTCGAACCAGGTCGTTTCGCTCTCGTCCTCAGTCCCTGTATCAATAAAGTGAAATTTGACAGGGTGCTCATCAACGGCGGTAGTTCCATCGACATCTTGTTCAAGAATAGCCTGTCAACATTGAACATATCTGAAGCTAACTTAAAGCCATATGACACTGTAACAGAACCGCCCAATTATACGAGATTAAGTCAGAAAATCATCCAACGGGCGGACAATTTACCAAACTTAAGCCCGTATAACCCGGTAGTCCGTGAAATCTCGACGGATTTCAAACCATTTCACATCACAGCCAAGATCGTAATAAGTTCAGCGATTACCTTCATAAGTTACACAGTAGCTTGCGGCACAAAATACATCGGAGTTTAAACATAGTTATTACAAACCAGTTTCAAATAGAGTAGCGGAAGCATTAGTTCAAAGCACACACACACGCACAACTTTCCAAAATAAAGTGCCAGCTCGCGATCATCTCCCACAAAAGCATCAGGCGAGGAGTAGTGAGTGACCATTGCCCATGGTCCTAGGCTTCGCCCATCGCAGGGTAGAGACAGTTGATACAATAACCATAGTACATCTGTCCATCTGCAACAAGTGGGAACAAAGCCCTGAGTACGAGAAGGTACTCAGCTAGACTTACCCGACAGAACCAAAACAAAAGACTCCAAGGATCATGATAGGCTTTGTGGTGGGGTAGCTGACTCATTTGCAAGAAAAGCATTTTTAGCTTAGCAAATCATTTACAAAAGCATGTCATGTTTTAATTCTTTACTCTCCTGTCAACTATGTCGCACTTTAAGCTAGAGTAACCATGTAATTAAGCAAGCAAGGATTACCATTGATATTTAACAATAATTACCATGTCATTTCCCACATAACTATCCAAGTGTTGCTTCCATATTACTACGATGAAGTAACTCAAGTCAAGTGTTCACTATCCAGTGAACGATGGCGATTCGAATCGATTATTGACCAGCTGGTAATTTATTCCTCACACAAACCTCACTCACCCGCTAAAGTGAGGTATTGGTCACCGAGTCAACCATTCAGGTAAAGTCGCGAGCTTGCCAGGAACCACATGTACCCGGGGGCCGCCCGACTGCTCTTTGGCCTTATCATCGCGCCCCCGTTTCCTGCCACTACTGCTCCGGTACAGTGCGTTGCGGGCAATCTACTCGGCCCGAATAATCTCCCGGCTTCGCGGTCGAAAGGTACTTTATCCGGCCAGCTAAATGTGAGGCATGCGTTCAACATGACCCGAGGCCCGACATCGGACGGTCCTTAATCGACACAGACGGAAGACACTACAGTCCAGAACCCTGCAAGCTTCCGCCCGGTCTCATATTCATTCCCACACTTAGTTATTCTCACATGACATTTCTTTCACATAAAACCAGGTAATCCCCTATAGCTCGCGGATGACAGGCAATCACCCGACTTCTACCGGTCTAAGCAAGCTAAGCGAGTATTGACCGTGGACACCAGGGTGACAAGGATCGGGTAAAACAAGGTGAAACAAGGTATCATGCAGCAACGTTTGCAAACAACTCCTAAACTTAATGCATCAGATTAAGTGAAATTAATAAATAATTCTTTGCAAACCGGGGGAGAAATGCTCCGGGGCTTGCCTCGCTCGAAGGTACTGGGACGATGGTCAGGGCACTCCGGAAGCTCTTCACCGGACTCCTCTTCGGCTTCTGCTGGCTCCGGCTCCGTCACTTCGAGCTGCTCCTCTGCGTCCTCGGGAACAACTGTCGGAACCACCTCCTGCGATCCTGTATGATGCAGAAGTATGAGTGCAACATGCATAGGTGCAATGCAGAAGTGACATGAGATGATGATGATGCGGAATGCATGCGGTGTAATGAATGTATTACGTCATCGGATTATGTGGAACTTATGACTCTTCTACAAGGTAGTCTACGTCATCCAAGAACATGTACTCGGAAACTACCAACACCAGTTTCTACCATGCAAGAGTATTTGAAAACCGAGAGGCTTCAAAGATACACCAAAGTATAATTTTCCAACTAACTTTGCATTGAGAATAAATAGAAACCCTAATTAGTCCTAAGGTTGAACAGCAACACATATTTTAGTAGCTCAGAAAAATCTTATAAAATTACAGTGGTTACTAATATCAAGAATAGCTTGACATAAAATTTTTACTGCATTTGGATAATTAGAACTTACTATACAAAAATAACAAACTAAGGCCTAAAATAGCTATTTAAAATACTTTACATTATGAAAAGTATCAAACAACAGATTTAGGAATTTTTCCACTATCTACTACCTAAACAAACACTATGGAAAAATTATCACTTGCATGTTTTATTCAAATTTATTTAAATAACAAAAATAACAAATATTGGTAACAAAAAGCATTTGAACTGCAACTACAATTTTTATACAGAACACCCAAGATATAAAATTTTTCCTAGAAAGTACATGACACAAAAAGATTAATAAATTTGGAATCATATTTTTCTGACTTTTCTAGGATTTATTAAGTATTTATCAAGAAAACAGCCATTTTACTATTTAATTATAAACTCTACAGAAAAGTTCATCAAATTTGACATGCAACAATTTTATCTCATAGATCTGGTCCTAAAGAGTCCATAGAAATTTGTTTCATCAAATTTGGAGCTAAAATGAGCAAGTTACAATTTTTCTAAAGCATTTATACATTTTCTGAAAAATCATTTCCAAAAATCCTTTTTAAATCCAGCCGCTGAACTGCTAGATGCACCCGGTGATCTACACACGCGCGCGCACACAGAGACAGACAGGCGGGCCCGCGAGTCAACCGGGTCCCACGCGTCAGCCGCTCCGAGTCAAGGAGGGCGCTGACCGCGCGGATCTCGACGACGGCGAGGTCGCCGGCGACGAGGTCACCACCGTCGTGATCCCCAAGACGAGGCGAACCCGTTGGTACCATTTGCACGACCGGAGGAGCTCGAAATCGAGCTTGCCACCGGCCATGGCGGCTCGGCGGCGCTGCTCACCGGCGGGAGCTCCTCTCCGGCCATGGGGCGGCGCGGGAGATGGTGTCCGAGCACCGGGAGGAGGAGGTGAACAAGGTGCTTGCGCGAGTGAGGGAAAAGAAGAGGCGGAGGCGGGGTTTCCACGGAGCGGAGAACCACGGCGAGCTCGGCCGGAACTCCGGCGAGCGATTGGCGGGGCTGTGGGGCTTACCGCGGGAGATGGAGGTGAGCACGGGGTGCGCCAGAGAGAGAGGAAGCTCGTGGCGAGATGGAGAGGTCAGCGGTGGCCGGAGCTCGTCGGAACGCGCGCGTCCGGCGAGCGCGTGCGGTGGCGGAGGCGGAAATGGCAGCCGCGCTCGGTGAGGAGGCAGAGCGGAGGGAGGAGTGGCGAGGCGCAGCGCGGGGGGGGGGGGGGGTTAAGGCGCGGGCGCTCGCGTTGGTGGGGGCGACCGAGCGCCACCCGGCCGCTGTTGGCCGGCATGCGGCCGCCACGCGGCGCGCGAGCTCTGCCGGAGCGCCAGCGCGCGCGGCGAGTGCGCGGGCGGAGGAGGGAGACGGCCGACTGGGCCTGGGCCGCGGCGGGGCAGCGCGGGCGCGCGCGCGCGATGAGGCGGGCCGACTCTGGCTTTGGGCCGAACCGTTGGCGGCGGCCCGCGAAGGAAGAAAATCCATTTTTGATTTTTGATTTTCAAATTTAAATGCATTTCAAACTTCAAACCCAATTTTGAACAAGAAGAAAGCATTTTATGGATTTGGCCCAAAAATAAAAGTTGCTCAAAATTAAATTCTCTACAACTTTGATTAAGGGGCCATTTCAAAATTCTTAATAGGTTTTAAATGACAAAATAAAAGCTAAATTAGGGAATACTTTTGAATATTTTTCATAATTATTTTTGAACAAGTTTTTGACCAAATTTGAGCTCCAAAATTTGAACTAGGGTTCCAAGTGATGTAAAAATTATGGTTGCAAGGCTTTTGATATAATGTGATTATCATATTATTATAATCCGTGAAATGTAGCATGTTTAAGCTTTTATTTTAATCGAATTATACCATTATCATACATGATTATAATGATATGAATGCTATGCAATATGATTGCCATGCAAAAATGCATTGCATAACACCGGAGTGTTACAGCCTTCCCCCCTTATAAAAATCTCGTCCCGAGATTTGGGTTACGAACCATTTATTATAAAAATCTTCATAGGCGTTCTTTAAGTATTCACCCGTTTCCCAAGATGCATCCCCTTCATCGTGATGACTCCATTGTATCTTATATGTTTTGACCACACTGTTTCGAGTAGCCCTTTCCTTGGTATCCAAAACTCGAACTGGCTGCTCACGATACACCAGATCTGACTTCAGTTTTATACCTCGAGGTTCAATCCGTTCCTCTGGAACGCGCAAACATTTCTTGAGATGTGATACATGAAAAACTGGGAATATAGCACCCATTGACTCTGGTAATTCCAATTTGTAAGCCACAGGACCCTTCCGTTCCAGGATTTTGTAAGGTCCCACAAATCTGGCGGCCAGCTTTCTGCGCACACCAAACCTTTTCTTTTTCATTGGCGTAACTTTTAGATAGACATAGTCGCCAACTTCGAACACAAGCGGTCTCCTTCTCTTATCTGCATAACTTTTCTGACGTGACTGGGCCGCTCTCATATTCTGTTGGATGATATGAACTTTCCTTTCGGCTTCCTCTACGAAGTCAATACCATAATACCTTCTTTCTCCGGGCTCAATCCAGTTTAACGGTGTTCTACACTTTCGGCCATACAGAGCCTCAAAAGGTGCCATCTTGATACTCTCTTGATAGCTGTTATTGTATGAGAACTCTGCTAATGGTAACCATGATTCCCATGAACCTCTGGAAGACAACACACAAGCCCTCAACATATCTTCTAGAACAGCATTAACTCTCTCAGTTTGACCATCTGTTTGAGGATGATAGGCAGTGCTACGAATCAGACTAGTCCCCAAACCTTTGTGCAGGTGCTCCCAAAAGTGAGCAGTGAACTGTGACCCTCTGTCAGACACTATAGTCTTTGGTATGCCATGCAACCTCACAATCTCCGCAATATACTTCTCAGCATATTGAGGTGGTCTATATTCCGTTTTGACAGGCAGAAAGTGGGCTGTCTTAGTAAGACGATCCACAATTACCCAAATGGAATCGTGACCTTTTTGAGTAGTGGGTAGACCCGTGATAAAATCCATACTTATGTCATCCCACTTCCAACTTGGCACTGACAAAGGTTGTAGCATTCCGGCAGGCTTCATGTGAATTGCTTTTACTCTACAACATGTGTCACATCTGGCTACATACGCTGCAATTTCCTTCTTCATTTTGGTCCACCAATAACGAGGTCTTAGTTCTTGATACATTTTACTGCTGCCAGGATGAATAGACAACTTAGAGAGATGAGCTTCATCCAAAATTTTATTCTTAAGCTCTCTAACCTTTGGAACAACAAGACGGTTGTCGAACCACAACACATCCTGCTCATCTACCCTGAAGTGTTTCGAGGGTTCTTCTTGAATCTTCTTTTTGATGTGGAATATCCCCTTATCTGCTTTCTGACCTTCTATAATCTTACTCTCCAAGGAACAACTGACCTGAATACTTTGTAGCACGGCAGGGTGCATTAGATCGAAACCATCTTCAAGTAAGGGTTGCGCATTCAGACAATGTGACTTTCTGCTTAAAGCATCAGCTACCACATTGGCTTTCCCAGGGTGATACTGTACATTCAAGTTGTAGTCTTTGATCAGCTCTAACCATCTCCGCTGTCTCATGTTCAATTCTGGTTGGGTGAAAATGTACTTGAGACTCTTATGATCGGTGAAAATGTTGCACACGTTACCCAGTAAATAGTGTCTCCAAATCTTTAAGGCATGCACTACAGCGGCAAGCTCAAGGTCATGTGTCGGGTAATTGATTTCATGTTTTCTCAACTGCCGGGAGGCATAAGCAATTACTCTTCCTTCTTGCATCAGCACACATCCCAACCCTGTTTTTGATGCGTCACAGAACACATCAAAAGGTTTTTCGATATCGGGCTGTGCAAGAACTGGAGCAGTGGTCAACAGTTTCCGCAAGGTATGGAAAGCTGTCTCACACTCCTCTGTCCACGCAAACTTGTGATCTTTCTGTAACAGACTTGTCATAGGCTTGGCAATCTTCGAGAAGTCTGGGATAAAGCGGCGATAGTAACCAGCTAAGCCTAGGAAACTTCTGACTTCTGACACTGTGGTTGGAGCCTTCCAATCCATAACCTCTTGCACTTTACTCGGATCTACAGAAACTCCATTCTCAGATAGAATATGACCGAGGAAAGGAACTTTCTTCAACCAAAATTCACATTTGCTGAACTTAGCATATAACTTATGATCTCTCAACCTGGTCAAGACAATTCTCAGATGCTCTTCATGCTCTTTCTCGTTTTCAGAGTATACTAGAATGTCATCAATGAAGACAACTACAAACTTGTCCAACTCTGGCATGAAAACCGTATTCATTAGATACATAAAATATGCAGGAGCATTTGTTAGTCCAAATGACATAACAAGATACTCGTACAACCCGTATCTGGTAGAAAAGGCGGTTTTCGGAACATCTTGAGGTCTAATCTTTATCTGATGATACCCTGACCTTAAGTCTATCTTGGAGAACACTCTGGCTTTAGCTAACTGATCAAACAGAACATCAATATGAGGTAAGGGATATTTATTCTTGATGGTTACAGCGTTAAGAGGTCGGTAATCCACACACATCCTGAGAGTACCCTCTTTCTTTTTCTTTACAAACAAGGCAGGACATCCCCATTCAGACTTACTTGGGCAAATAAACCCCTTCTTTAATAACTCTTCCAACTGTTTCTTCAACTCAGCTAATTCATCCGGAGGCATCCGATAAGGTCTCCTTGAAATCGGAGCCGTCCCGGGGATTAACTCGATTCCGAACTCAACATCTCTATCTGGAGGAAGGCCAGGCAACTCGTCTGGAAACACATCCGGGAACTCACATACTACTGGGATCTGATGGATAGGAGTAACTTCCATGGCACAGGTCACACTCACAAGATCTGTTCTTTTAGGCAATGGTACCTGAAAAGTACCCTCTGCTTGGGGATCTTTAAGGGTAAGCATCCGACTGCTTGTATCTATGACTGCTTCCCAGTCTTTCATCCAGTTCATTCCTATTATTACATCCAACACTAGTCCAGGCATAACTACCAGGTTCACTCTGAACTTCCGACTACCTAACTCAAGGGTTGCCCCTCTAACCATCTTATTGGTTAACACATCAGCTCCTGCTGAACTGATGCGATAACCATAACTCAATTCTGTGCATAGTTGTTCATGCTTCCGTGCAAATGCTTGACTCATAAAAGAATGCGAAGATCCAGAATCAAAAAGAACAACTGCAGGGTGATGGTTCACAAGAAACTTACCGGCAGTTACAGGCTCTCCCTCAGGAACTTCATCAATGGCGGTGTGGTGCACACGGGCATTGTAAGTCTGTTGCTTCTTTTTAGGCGGATAAGGGCAGAACTTGGAAAAGTGGCCTGGCTGACCACAGTTGTAGCAGGGCCCTTTCACTGTACCAGCAGACCCTATTGCTCCCTTGGAGTTGCTCTGTTCTGCAGCTGCGTTGGTCTTTGTTGGCGGCACTGCCATCTTGTACGGTTTCTGTGGCCCCTTGTAGTTCTGGGTTTTGTGTTGCGGCGGCCTGAACCTCGCACCAGGTGCGGATGGACGATAAGATGAACGGTTGGCAGGGACAACTCTGGACTGGGATGGTCCTGACTCGAACACTCTCTTGCGGTTCTTGGATGCGGTGTAAGCATTATTGTTCTTCTCTTGCTTCAAACAGTCACTGATAAAGTCGTTGAATCTGTTGCGGGTATTGGTACCCACATGCTTCATCATCTTCGGACTCAACCCTCTCTTGAAACTAGCAATCTTCTTTGCATCTGTGTCAACCATGTCTGGAGCATAGCGGCACAAATTATTAAAGGCATGCAGATACTGTGTCACCGTCTTGGTACCCTGATTCAAGGCTAAAAACTCTCCAAGCTTCATCTCAACCAACCCTGGGGGAATATAAACTCCCTTAAAAGCTTCAGTGAAATCCCTCCAAGAGATCTGGGCATTAGGAGGAAAAGTACTGCGATGATGCTTCCACCACATTCCTGCTGGTCCTTGTAACTGATGTGCAGCATACTCTACTTTCATAACTTCTGTCATCCTTAACACACGGAACTTATCTTCCATAGTGTTAATCCACTCTTCGGCATCAAGTGGCTCTGCTGCTTCTTTGAAAATAGGTGGCCTCGTATCCATGAAATCCTTGAAACTGCTGTACTGGTTCACTCCATGGCCACCACCTTGATTATTTCCTCTTTGAACATTTTCCGCGATGGTACGCAGAAAGTCTTCCATATTCCTCTGTGATTGTTCAGTACTGCGTTGACTTCCAAGAAACTGTGTGAAGAACATTTCTGCGGTAAGCGGCGGCGGAGGGGGCAAATGTGGTTCTGGACGTGGTTCCTGGTGGTTGACATTGTTGGCACCACTTCCACCAGCTCCTGCACCATTGCCACCAGTCTCAGCGGCTTCATACGTAGCACGACGAGTGTTGGCCATCTGCATATTTCAGCAACAAGCACAATTGAGTGAAGTTGTAAAATTATGTCCGAATGAACAATTATGCCATACTGAATTCATTGGAGAGAACAAGTCATACAAGAAAACAGAGGCGCAATAATTTCATTCCAATTAAACAACAGCACCAATTCAGTTACTTCAAATGCAACATCACGTCCCATACAACCACGTTGCCAGCATACATACACTGGACTTTTATGCGTTCGGGTATCGCATACACAACCAAACTCCAAAAGATCGTCAGTCTCAAGGTCGAACCGGATACATCATGATACATGAAAACCAAACGAAGACCATCGCGTCAAGCCTAGCTACTAACGCAGGACACTATCCTACTCCTCGGGGCCATCGTCGATGTCGGAGGCGTCGCCATCGCTACCCTCAGCTGCAGCGTCGTCATCGATGTCCATCTGAGCGGCGTTCGGAGGAGCATACGGGCCCATCCCGTTGTAGAGGGCATGGAACTCTTCATGCAAGTTGGCATTGTACTCTTCTAGCTCCTCGACCCTCTGCCTCAGAAGGTCTCTCTCGTCCCAGGCTTCATTCCTTTCCTGTACTAGCTGCTCCAACAGGCGATCTGCATTCCTGTTGGCCTGGGTCAGCCTCTGCACCTGCTGCAAGGAACTCTCGCCTCTCTCGAGAGCTCGGTCCCGCTGCAAGCTCATATCAGCCAACTGCTCCTGCAAGCTAGCTATGGCACGCGCTTGCTTTTTCTTCTGCTTCCTTGCTTCAAGCCGATCATCACCACGTAGGCCAGTCAAGGTCCAATAGGTATTCTCCAGACCTTGGTATGCTCTGATGGCTGCATACATGGCACTCATGGTGTGATTGTCGCTAGCCCGTCCTTCACTGGGGCCTCTAACCAGGGCACTTCCTTGCGGCTGTACCCAAATGGCGTCGCGAGGATCATCTCTCGGGAAGGTACCGGCCAAAGCTGCTGCTAACTCATTGGGAAATCTGCTCATGATGTCTCGGATGACGCGAAAAGCTGCGCCCTCTGCACCCTCGACTGGAGTGCGTCCTTCGAACTCCAGATGCCAACCATCCCATTCTGGCGCATCACCAAGAGCAGGGACGGTGATCTCTACCACAGCAAGTCCATCTTCAGCTAGCTGGCTCTCGCTCCAAGAGTAAACTGGCTCTTGTCCCTCCGGGTACCCCACATCATGGAGCACTCTCCAAAGCAAGGTGGGCATGCCAAACTCGCTTAGAAAAGTGTCCGTGTTGCGGTGCTCCCGCGGGGCTAGCTGACGACGGGGTGCTCTTCCTCCAGTGGACTTGCGGGCAGTCTGCTTCGTGCGGGCCATCTGTAGCACAAGTTTTAAATTACCCGGTGAGAACATATTTTAGTTGAGGTCACTTTTATCAAAATGGGATAATCCTTTTATAAGGGGAGGAATGCATGCCATGAATGGAATGCATAAACTATATGATGCATGCACGAGTCTTACGTTCTCACAAACTTATGAAATAAAAGCATCTAACGGTGAATTCGGTGGCATACAACGATCTCTCATATACGTAACTAATTCGGTCTACACGATACGCTGTTATGTACCTGCAGAAAACTCATTTCAGCCCATTTCCCATGAATGCATGAAAGCAGTAAATCTACCTACACGCTTTACACGAATCCCCAGATGCGTGTACAACGGTAGTGACTACCCAAACACATCGTCCTATTGACGGCATCGCCTCAACGGACGGAACACCCACACATGCGACACTTTTATAAAAACATGTGTAAAACATGTAATTATCCAAGTATCATATAAGCACTTTCCCTAGATCGGCGGTGTATCCGATCATGCTCTCACAACTCACACTTACCGAAGCGTAGAGGTAACTGATCCATACATTACCACTCAATTAAGTGGCACTCATACAATAGCACGCCGTATGAGCAACGAAAAAGAAATATGGTGCAGAACCCCAAGTTAGTACTTAAATAGCCACCTAGAGTCCTTAACTGGGCATACAGGATATGACCACTGGCACACTTTTTAGTTTCAAAATCACACTTTTTAAGCAGGGTTTTGGTTTAAATACACTTATGAACAGTAATTACGCTAAACCATGCTCCGATGCCAGCTGTAACAGAACCGCCCAATTATACGAGATTAAGTCAGAAAATCATCCAACGGGCGGACAATTTACCAAACTTAAGCCCGTATAACCCGGTAGTCCGTGAAATCTCGACGGATTTCAAACCATTTCACATCACAGCCAAGATCGTAATAAGTTCAGCGATTACCTTCATAAGTTACACAGTAGCTTGCGGCACAAAATACATCGGAGTTTAAACATAGTTATTACAAACCAGTTTCAAATAGAGTAGCGGAAGCATTAGTTCAAAGCACACACACACGCACAACTTTCCAAAATAAAGTGCCAGCTCGCGATCATCTCCCACAAAAGCATCAGGCGAGGAGTAGTGAGTGACCATTGCCCATGGTCCTAGGCTTCGCCCATCGCAGGGTAGAGACAGTTGATACAATAACCATAGTACATCTGTCCATCTGCAACAAGTGGGAACAAAGCCCTGAGTACGAGAAGGTACTCAGCTAGACTTACCCGACAGAACCAAAACAAAAGACTCCAAGGATCATGA
Organism: Saccharum spontaneum; assembly: GCA_022457205.1. NCBI lineage: Eukaryota > Viridiplantae > Streptophyta > Magnoliopsida > Poales > Poaceae > Saccharum > Saccharum spontaneum. The sequence goes on along the minus strand of CM039600.1, from coordinate 21,623,653 downwards.
TAGGCTTTGTGGTGGGGTAGCTGACTCATTTGCAAGAAAAGCATTTTTAGCTTAGCAAATCATTTACAAAAGCATGTCATGTTTTAATTCTTTACTCTCCTGTCAACTATGTCGCACTTTAAGCTAGAGTAACCATGTAATTAAGCAAGCAAGGATTACCATTGATATTTAACAATAATTACCATGTCATTTCCCACATAACTATCCAAGTGTTGCTTCCATATTACTACGATGAAGTAACTCAAGTCAAGTGTTCACTATCCAGTGAACGATGGCGATTCGAATCGATTATTGACCAGCTGGTAATTTATTCCTCACACAAACCTCACTCACCCGCTAAAGTGAGGTATTGGTCACCGAGTCAACCATTCAGGTAAAGTCGCGAGCTTGCCAGGAACCACATGTACCCGGGGGCCGCCCGACTGCTCTTTGGCCTTATCATCGCGCCCCCGTTTCCTGCCACTACTGCTCCGGTACAGTGCGTTGCGGGCAATCTACTCGGCCCGAATAATCTCCCGGCTTCGCGGTCGAAAGGTACTTTATCCGGCCAGCTAAATGTGAGGCATGCGTTCAACATGACCCGAGGCCCGACATCGGACGGTCCTTAATCGACACAGACGGAAGACACTACAGTCCAGAACCCTGCAAGCTTCCGCCCGGTCTCATATTCATTCCCACACTTAGTTATTCTCACATGACATTTCTTTCACATAAAACCAGGTAATCCCCTATAGCTCGCGGATGACAGGCAATCACCCGACTTCTACCGGTCTAAGCAAGCTAAGCGAGTATTGACCGTGGACACCAGGGTGACAAGGATCGGGTAAAACAAGGTGAAACAAGGTATCATGCAGCAACGTTTGCAAACAACTCCTAAACTTAATGCATCAGATTAAGTGAAATTAATAAATAATTCTTTGCAAACCGGGGGAGAAATGCTCCGGGGCTTGCCTCGCTCGAAGGTACTGGGACGATGGTCAGGGCACTCCGGAAGCTCTTCACCGGACTCCTCTTCGGCTTCTGCTGGCTCCGGCTCCGTCACTTCGAGCTGCTCCTCTGCGTCCTCGGGAACAACTGTCGGAACCACCTCCTGCGATCCTGTATGATGCAGAAGTATGAGTGCAACATGCATAGGTGCAATGCAGAAGTGACATGAGATGATGATGATGCGGAATGCATGCGGTGTAATGAATGTATTACGTCATCGGATTATGTGGAACTTATGACTCTTCTACAAGGTAGTCTACGTCATCCAAGAACATGTACTCGGAAACTACCAACACCAGTTTCTACCATGCAAGAGTATTTGAAAACCGAGAGGCTTCAAAGATACACCAAAGTATAATTTTCCAACTAACTTTGCATTGAGAATAAATAGAAACCCTAATTAGTCCTAAGGTTGAACAGCAACACATATTTTAGTAGCTCAGAAAAATCTTATAAAATTACAGTGGTTACTAATATCAAGAATAGCTTGACATAAAATTTTTACTGCATTTGGATAATTAGAACTTACTATACAAAAATAACAAACTAAGGCCTAAAATAGCTATTTAAAATACTTTACATTATGAAAAGTATCAAACAACAGATTTAGGAATTTTTCCACTATCTACTACCTAAACAAACACTATGGAAAAATTATCACTTGCATGTTTTATTCAAATTTATTTAAATAACAAAAATAACAAATATTGGTAACAAAAAGCATTTGAACTGCAACTACAATTTTTATACAGAACACCCAAGATATAAAATTTTTCCTAGAAAGTACATGACACAAAAAGATTAATAAATTTGGAATCATATTTTTCTGACTTTTCTAGGATTTATTAAGTATTTATCAAGAAAACAGCCATTTTACTATTTAATTATAAACTCTACAGAAAAGTTCATCAAATTTGACATGCAACAATTTTATCTCATAGATCTGGTCCTAAAGAGTCCATAGAAATTTGTTTCATCAAATTTGGAGCTAAAATGAGCAAGTTACAATTTTTCTAAAGCATTTATACATTTTCTGAAAAATCATTTCCAAAAATCCTTTTTAAATCCAGCCGCTGAACTGCTAGATGCACCCGGTGATCTACACACGCGCGCGCACACAGAGACAGACAGGTGGGCCCGCGAGTCAACCGGGTCCCACGCGTCAGCCGCTCCGAGTCAAGGAGGGCGCTGACCGCGCGGATCTCGACGACGGCGAGGTCGCCGGCGACGAGGTCACCACCGTCGTGATCCCCAAGACGAGGCGAACCCGTTGGTACCATTTGCACGACCGGAGGAGCTCGAAATCGAGCTTGCCACCGGCCATGGCGGCTCGGCAGCGCTGCTCACCGGCGGGAGCTCCTCTCCGGCCATGGGGCGGCGCGGGAGATGGTGTCCGAGCACCGGGAGGAGGAGGCGAACAAGGTGCTTGCGCGAGTGAGGAAAAAGAAGAGGCGGAGGCGGGGTTTCCACGGAGCGGAGAACCACGGCGAGCTCGGCCGGAACTCCGGCGAGCGATTGGCAGGGCTGTGGGGCTTACCGCGGGAGATGGAGGTGAGCACGGGGTGCGCCAGAGAGAGAGGAAGCTCGTGGCGAGATGGAGAGGTCAGCGGTGGCCGGAGCTCGTCGGAACGCGCGTGTCCGGCGAGCGCGTGCGGTGGCGGAGGCGGAAATGGCAGCCGCGCTCGGTGAGGAGGCAGAGCGGAGGGAGGAGTGGCGAGGCGCAGCGCGGGGGGGGGGGTTAAGGCGCGGGCGCTCGCGTTGGTGGGGGCGACCAAGCGCCACCCGGCCGCTGTTGGCCGGCATGCGGCCGCCACGCGGCGCGCGAGCTCTGCCGGAGCGCCAGCGCGCGCGGCGAGTGCGCGGGCGGAGGAGGGAGACGGCCGACTGGGCCTGGGCCGCGGCGGGGCAGCGCGGGCGCGCGCGCGCGATGAGGCGGGCCGACTCTGGCTTTGGGCCGAACCGTTGGCGGCGGCCCGCGAAGGAAGAAAATCCATTTTTGATTTTTGATTTTCAAATTTAAATGCATTTCAAACTTCAAACCCAATTTTGAACAAGAAGAAAGCATTTTATGGATTTGGCCCAAAAATAAAAGTTGCTCAAAATTAAATTCTCTACAACTTTGATTAAGGGGCCATTTCAAAATTCTTAATAGATTTTAAATGACAAAATAAAAGCTAAATTAGGGAATACTTTTGAATATTTTTCATAATTATTTTTGAACAAGTTTTTGACCAAATTTGAGCTCCAAAATTTGAACTAGGGTTCCAAGTGATGTAAAAATTATGGTTGCAAGGCTTTTGATATAATGTGATTATCATATTATTATAATCCGTGAAATGTAGCATGTTTAAGCTTTTATTTTAATCGAATTATACCATTATCATACATGATTATAATGATATGAATGCTATGCAATATGATTGCCATGCAAAAATGCATTGCATAACACCAGAGTGTTACAGACACACAGTTCTAGGGGGTCCTGCCTAGACAGAGCTCTACGCCTCTCGGACAAATTACCCTACCTGTGCAGTTTGGCACAGCAGACCACTTCCGTACCAACTACGTCAACTTTGTGGTCGCTGACTTCGAGGGCACCTACCATGCTATCCTTGGTCGCCCTGCGATCACCAAATTCATGGCCGTACCTCATTACAGGTACTTGGTTGTTGACGGTCCTTAAGTACCAAATATAGTTATCAAATAAATAAAGAAAAGGATCCAAATGCAACCAACACCTAGACTTAGGGTTTTATCTGACAGAATTCCACGAGTTTTGGTGTTTGTCTGTTTCTGCAGTGGGTTATCAGAAAATACGGAGGAAAGGCCCACACGTCGGGTTTACATAGAGATAATAACGTGTTCACCGATTTTCTATCATCTAGAAGACTCCAGAAGCCACGAGAACGAACGGAAGGCCGAACGGGCCCGGAGGCAGGGCGCCCGCCCTGCTCCCTAGGGCGCCCGCCCTCGCCTGAGAGCCAATCAGGCTCCGTCTCGCGGATTATGCTCCACCGACCTAAGGGATCAAGGAAAACCGTGCGATTAATGTCGGTTTGATCCGACGGCCCACGTTCACTTGAGGGGGCTATATAAGCAGGACCCCTGGCCCCTGGAGGAGGCACTCCCTCATTCTCATTCTTCAAACCCTAATCTCAGGAGGAGAGTCTCTGATCAAGCCCTAGAGCCACCACATCAACTAGATCTCTAGTATAGCATAGCTACATAGGATTAGAACTAGAAGGAGTCAATCTTCGATTGGTTTCCGGATCTGTCAAGAGGATTCTTGGTAATTCCTCTACTGTTCTTCATTGTTCATCATTGTTCTTCAATATTATGAATACAACTTTGTTCTATTCCAATATATTGATTATGACTATGCTCTACTTGTTTATGTTTGCGATTATATTGTTCTTAGTTTATCGTAGTTATACGCTTGGCTTAGTTAGATTGGAATTATATACATGTTTAGGATCGTATAGCGTTTATCCATTGGATCCATGGGTAAATGATAAATATTGTGTAGGCGTGGTGCTTAGACCATATTTATCTGCGATTGCACCTTATATGCCGGATCGTGGGGTGGTCCGCGATGGTGACAGCTTCGTTGGTTCTTATATAGTCCCCCTCCCATGTGTAAGGCAGGCAGAGCAACATTATTACGGGGGAGTGATTGCTATGTTTCTCATCTTCCTTGATAATATCACTATGCATGGGCGTAGTCCTTTTTCGCAATGATTGCCAAGTGTACTTGCACTAACTATGATATGCTAGACTTTATAGTTAAGAATAACTTAGGAAATATCCTTGTAGTTCGTCCTAATACCATGCTAATGACTTGCTAGAATATCTGTTGAGGTGCTTATCATTATTATATGTGGCTAGCTGATCAGATTAATTATCTTTGTCACCATTCATACTTTATCTATATTTTATGTGACACTTACCCCTGTATGCAAGAGATAGATGAATGCTCTCACTTATACATGCAATGATTGATACTCATTCCTATATTCCATTCCATAATCAACATTGATGTTAGTAATCCCTTCCCAGTGGTAAAAATATAAATAACGATACCTGGAATACTTCCCGGTTAAAATGCTACATCGGTATTAATCTGTGCGCTTGCAGATCTTATTTATTATTTATTTAGAAGAGCAGTTGCATATTTCAATACCGCGTCTCTCATGTCATTCTGGGGATGACAACTTGGCTTAAGTGGCATGAGGGATAGGTTCGGCATTTTTGGCGCCGTTATCAGAATTAGAAAACTAAGTCTACTTTTGGTAATGACGTTAAGAATGCCCAATAAGCATTTTTGGCGCCGTTGCCGGGGAAGGTTGATTTACTAACAAGGAATGAATACGGAATTTGAGTCATCATTCGCATCATTAAGTGATTGAGATCATCAATTCTCCCATACAGATTTACCCCTGTATTTTTCCATTCTTATTGTTTTGCAGGGTGATGTATGAATAGAGGACATCTTCCAGAAAATTTTGTTGACAACCCCGAAGCATTAATCAGAGGGGCAAGAGCCAAGCTCAAGAAGTCAACACTTCGACGCAACACTTCATCCAATCCAGAAGACTGCCGAAGTTTCATCCGGAATTTGTCAACAGAGTTCGCAGCCATGACGAACAAGACGATCCGCGAGTTCTCAGCTCCCACTACGGACAACATCCGCACTGGACCTGCCACGGCCATCGACAAGAACTTTGAGCTCAAGCCAGGGCTCATCAACATGGTACAAGCCAACCAGTTTTTGGGAAGCCGCACGAAGATGCAAGTGCTCATCTCCAACACTTCCTAGAGATTTGCAGCACATTCACTATATTAGATGTTCCCAGAGACGCCATACTACTTCGCCTTTTCCCATTCTCACTATTAGGGAGAGCAAAGCAGTGGTTCTACGCGACGAAGGATAAGAACACTACGTGGGCACTCTGCTCTATGAACTTTCTGGCTAAGTTCTTTCCCATGGGCAAGACCAATGCTCTCCGTGGGAAGATTACAAGTTTTCAGCAACAACATGATGAATCCGTTCCAGAAGCATGGGAGCGCTTTCAAGATTACATCCTAGAATGTCCCCATCATGGAATGGAGAGCTGGCTACTTATGCAGACTTTCTATCATGGGCTCATCACTAGTGCTCGTGAGACCATGGATGCTGCAGCTGGAGGCGCATTTCTATCACTCACCATACCACAAGCTACAGCCCTTATGGAGAAGATGGCGTCCAACCAAGGTTGGAACGAAGAGAGGACTCAAACACGCAAGAAGGGTGGAGGTATGCACCAGCTCAAGGAGGTAGACATGCTGTCTGCAAAGTTAGACCTACTCATGAAAAAGCTCGATGACAAAGCTGGAGACAAAAGAGAAGTCATGAACGTCTACGACTCTCACATGACTTGTGAGGAATGTGGAGACACTGGACACTCAGGCAATCACTGCCCTGAGATGCTTGAGGATGCAAGGTACATCAACAACAACAACTACTACAACCATCCTCAACAAAATCAAGGTTGGAATCAACAGAGGCCTAACTACTCAGGTAACTACTCAGGTAATTATCAAGGTAATAACTCTTACAACAACAATAATAATTTTCCACCCCTGAGAGAGTTAGTGTCTAATCAAGGAAAGCTAATGGATAACTTGTCTAAGAAATTGGCATCCAATGATAAAATACTAGAAAACATAAATAATAGAATGGATAATTTCTCTACTGCCATCAAAAACCAAATTAGCTTTAATAAAATGATTGAATCTCAGTTAAATCAAATAGCTGCTGCTGTTCCTGCTACTAACCCCGGTATACCATCACAACCGGAAGGATTAGAATCTACAAATCTTGTAGACATGTTTGATGCAGGTAACTATTGGAGTAATCCCGCTGTCGGAGTACATAATGACCTTTTGCCAGTCAAGAGAGGCGATCCAGGACGCCCCGTCATCCCGATCTCCATCGGCATGGTGGACTTCCCAGAAGCACTCTGTGACTTTGGCTCTAGCGTCAACATTATGCCCAGGGTACTCTATGAAAAATTCTTTACATATCCTTTATCAGAAACAACTATGTGTTTGCAGCTTGCAGATCGGACACTAAGCTTTCCTAAAGGAATATTAAAGAACATGTGTGTCCGAGCTGGTACCTCGTATGCTCCAGCTAATTTCGTGGTGATAGAGACCGGGTCCGATGAGAGGTCACCAGTTATTCTGGGAAGGCCATTCCTGAACACCTGGGGAGCTGTCATCTACGCCAGCGCTGCGAAGATCAACTTCAACATCAAGGGGAGGAAGGAGACGTTTTCTTTCAAGAACAAGATTACACAAATCCCAGAGCAACCCCAACATAAACCAAGGAAGAGGACCAACAGGAGGAACAAGCAGAACAAGAACAACCAAGGATGGACCGAATCAGCTAAGATGGTCACTGCAGTTCAAGGAGGTCAAGATGGTCGACTCAAGTCGCCCTTCCTGAACAAGAAGGACGACCCAAGTATGCCAAGCATTGAGTGCTCAATCAATGGATACTCCTTTCAGAAGGCGCTCTGCGACACTGGATCAGGCGTCAACATAATGGCCATAGTCACCTATCAGCTCTTGTACGGGACCATGCCCTTAAAACCAACATACACTCAGCTCCAGATGGCAGATCAGACATCCCGAAAGGTCGAAGGTATAGTAACCGATGTCCCTGTTAAAATTAACGATCATTTTGTCCATACAGACTTTCAGGTCATTGACATGGGAGACGACGAGTACGATCCACCCATCATCCTAGGAAGACCGTTCCTAGGCACCGTCAAAGCAATCATCTACATTGGAACCGGAGAAGTCCATATGCATTTCCCCTCTGAGAAGGTACACCGCTACTTTAATGACCCTAACTATATAGTTGAAGATTCTAAGCAGGTCAGGACAAGAAGAAGGCGACGTAACCGTAACCAAAGGAGGCAAACCATCAAGGACGTATGGGCAGACTATGAAGGAGAGGTCATAAGGCCCGAGGATACACAACAGGAGACCGAAGCACCAAGTCGGGTATGGAAAGTGAAGACAGTTACACAAGAAGAGGAGGCGCTGCCGGAACCACCGTCTACGCCACCCAAATCCCAGGACAACTAAGAAGAAAAGAAGTCCTGTTCGGAGGACTTAAAAACACCGAATGTCGTGCCAAGAGGTAAACTTGGTAGTTATCATTTTCCCTTTAATTATTGCTCAGTTAATCATGTTCATTCTGTCTAAAAAAATGTTGAAAACAGTAAGCCCCATGTGAGTATGCGAGTGGCATAAAACCCATAAGTACATTCACTGTGGTGGCATAAAAAAAATAATAATATATTTTTTTTGTTCTATAAAAATGAAAATAAAAATAGAGAGTGACATTTACCAAGGAAGCTCAAACATGATAAAGGCTAGATATTTATGCTAACGCTTAATCAAGTTCCACGAAGCTTTGTTGTCTATTTGAGCTCCACAGAATTTAGGAAGACTAGCAGATGGAGGACATCCTAATCGCTGTCAGGGTGCTGTCTGTTGACGGTTCTTAAGTATCAATTATAACCATCAAATAAATAAAGAAAAGGACCTATATGCAAGCAACACCTAGAATTAGGGTTTGATCTAACAGAATTCCATGAGTTTTGCTGTTTATCTATTTCTGCAGGGGGTTATCAGGAAATACGGAAGAAAGGCCCACATGTCGGATTAATCACGGGTTATTAACCGAACACGTAATTATCTTACATCTAGAAGATTCCAGAAGCCACGGGAACGAACGGGAGCCGTAACGGGCCAGGACACAGGGCGCTCGCCCTGTGCCCTAGGGCGCCCGCCCTGCCCCCGGGACCAATCAGGTCGAGTCTCGCGGATTATGCTCCACCGCCTTTGAGGATCAAGGAAAACCGTAGGATGAAGGTCGGTTTGATCCGACGGTCCAGATTCATCCAAAAGGGCTATATAAGCAAGGCCCCTGACCCCTGATGGAGAAGACCCCAATTCATTATTCAGTTGCATATCTCTAGTTAGGGTTTAGAGAGAGAGGTTCCCTCTAGGGTTCCCACCTCTTAGGGCTTAGCATCCAATGTGAAAGTAGAATTAATTCTACTAGATTGAGAGAGATAGAGTGGAGGTGTAGATCGGAGGAAGCCGGCCTGTCGGTGTCTACTCCGAGGTTGTACCTGCGGGAGCAAGTTCTTCTAACCCGAGGCTTGTTCTCAGGATTCTTTAGTATTTCGACTTCTAAATTCTAGTAAGTTCTTTGTTTTATTGTTCTTTGGTTTATGAGTTTACTTTGAACTCTTCGCGTAGAGTTTAGAGTAATCATCTCTAGCGTAAACGTGGTGTTTAAGCTAGGATACTCATAGATATAACCTCGTCTAGCCGGACCGTGGTAGTAGCGAGGAACGTGACAATTCCGAGTTACCTTTGTATTCCATATCCCGTTAGCAGGATCGATAGGGTTTATAGGTGCGGGTTGAACATCCTTTGTGGTGTCTTGATTCCGTAAACCTCCCCAATAGAACAGTAGATCATCCTTACCAAGGTTAGAAGAAGAGTGCGGTTGTAGTCTTCTCTATACATCACTCACATCGAATCATAGTGGTTGTAGCCTAAAGGTTAGTAGTAATAGATTTGGTTAGTCAGATGCACTCTTTCTCCTAAAGGTAAAAATATAAATACGATACCCAGGATAACATCTCGGGTGAAGTGCTCACCGATATCCGTGCGCTTGCGGATCCTATTTCCTAATTGTGTTACCAAATATCAACAAGCATTTCTGGCGCCGTTGCCGGGGAGAAAGACGGTTTGCTGAGATAACCTTGAGTCTTACTACTAGCTTGTATTCATACTTTTTATTTTCTTATCTTTTTCATTCTTTCTTTTTCTTTTTACCAAAAATGGAAAACCAAGGTTCTATATCTATCTTTGATGCCGCAACACCTTCAGCAACTGACCTTTTACCATGGGAGTCATCACAGCCTATCCAAACATCCTAGTATAAGTTAAGTTCAAGGTTGATTGCGATGATTCAAAATTTATCTTTTTCGGGAAAGGAAGACGAAAACCCTTACCTTCATATTAGAGATTTTGAGCAGACATGCGATTGTCTTCGCATTGATGGCATCTCTGATAAGACTTTACGTTGGAAGCTTTTTCCTTTTTCTTTAAGAGGAGAAGCTAGACGATGGTATAGTCAGAAGGTAAGTCAACAGCAAGGTGAATGGGGAGTTTTAAGAGCCAACTTTTGTCTAGATTTTTATTCCCTTGACCGTGCTGGTGACCTTAGACTCGAAGTCCTATCTTTTAAACAAAAAGATAATAAAACTTTGGGGAAATCCTAGAAATGTTTTTTCTGATCTTTTAGAATCTGGTCCAAAACTTTTGCTTGAAGACACTGTTCTTTTATTTCACTTTTTTCGAGGTCTTCAGAAAGATAATAAACAAATGCTGCATACTATGGCTAGAGGTTCTTTCTTTCGTATCCCTACTGATGAAGCTAAGGGGATCTTGAATAGAATCCTAGAAGCTGAGATGGATAATGCCCTCCATGATAAAACCTACGAAGCCAAAGTAGACACTCTGCCAAATTTTTCATCTACTTTAGCTATCCCAGGTTCTGAGCCACAAAAGGAAGAAATTCTACCATCTGATTTCATGCTAGACATAGAATCCGATCTCTTTGCCAATTTTGGAAACATTTCAAACTACCATTCTATAGACCGACCCCAAAACGGCCAATTTAGCATTTGTTTACCAAGTGAACGTCAATTGAGAGAGCTTATCTCGGTTATGAGTAGCGAATGGTTAGAGGAGTCAGAGCTTTCCTCTGAAGTAATCCGAGTGGACACACCCTCTATAACTATACGCTGTGCTTATAATTCTGATCAATTTAACGCTCTCTATAATCCTGTTGTGGGGATCAATATTATGTCCGAAGCTTTTGCACTTAATTTATTTGGGAAACTTGTTTTAACCCCCACAACAAAGGTCATAAAGGAATCTTCGGGACGATTAGTCCCCAGTCTTGGAATTATTAATGTCCTACCCTTTATGGTAGAAGGCTCCATGGTTCATTTGAACTTTTATATCTTTGATATATGGGGTTTTGACCTACTGATTGGACAACCTTTTAGAAGACTCGTTTATGAAGGTCAAACTGGAAAGCTCCACATTTCCTTGGGAAAGGATTTTAAACTTCCAATTACAATAACTCACTCCTTGAATAATAAGACCGAGCCATATCTTTTGCCTGATCCTATGGAGGAGGTAAAGGCTGCATCTCTAGAACTTTTAGATGATCCAGACTTAGAAGAGGAAGCCCCCTTCTTCACTGAAGAAGAGGCCGAACCTTCTGAACCTGAACCCTTAGATGAGTTTGCAGAAACACCTAGACCCCCCATAGAACTCAAAACTTTACCACCCGGTCTTACCTATGCTTTCCTAAACAATAATCCAGAGTTTCCTGTGATCGTTAGTAATAAACTCACTCAGGAGCAAACTCTGCGATTAATGACCATTCTTGAAAAACACCACTCTGTTTTCGGCTACTCACTTCAAGATCTCACAGGAATCAGTCCTATGATTTGTACCCATCGTATTCCGACAGATCCTTCTGTTACACCCTCTCGAGAGCCTCAACGTAGACTTAACAACGCGATGAGAGAGGTAGTTAAAAAGAAGTTATAAAGTTGCTGCATGCAGGGATTATATATCCTGTGCCGCATAGTGAGTGGGTAAGCCCTGTTCAAGTTGTGCCTAAAAAGGGAGGCATGACTGTTGTTACTAATGATAAGAATGAGCTAATTCCGCAACGCACCGTCACTGGGTGGCGGATGTGCATAGACTATAGAAAACTTAATAAAGCCACGAAAAAGGATCATTTTCCTTTGCCTTTTATAGATGAGATGCTTGAGCGGTTAGCAAAACACTCGTTTTTCTGTTTTCTAGATGGATATTCAGGGTATCACCAGATCCCTATCCATCCTGATGATCAAAGCAAAACCACTTTTACATGCCCATATGGAACGTATGCTTATCGTAGAATGTCTTTTGGGTTATGTAATGCACCAGCTTCTTTTCAAAGATGTATGATGTCTATATTTTCTGATATGATTGAAGAGATTATGGAAGTTTTCATGGATGATTTCTCAGTTTATGGAAAAACTTTTGATAGTTGTCTTGAGAACTTAGATAAGGTTTTGCAAAGATGTGAAGAAAAGCACTTAATCCTTAATTGGGAAAAATGTCATTTTATGGTTAGAGAAGGAATAGTGCTAGGACACCTAGTGTCTGAAAGAGGTATTGAGGTAGATAGAGCTAAAATTGAAGTAATTGAACAACTACCTCCACCTGTGAATATAAAAGGAATTCGAAGTTTTCTTGGCCATGCTGGTTTTTATCGTAGATTTATAAAAGACTTTTCATTTATTGCGAGACCACTTACTCTTTTGCTAGTCAAGGATGCTCCTTTCGAATTTGATGATGCATGTCTAAATTCTTTCAATTTATTAAAGCAAGCACTCATCTCTGCACCAATCATTCAACCCCCTGATTGGTCGTTGCCTTTTGAAATTATGTGTGATGCTAGTGATTATGCTGTGGGGGCAGTTTTGGGACAAACTAAAGATAAAAAGCATCATGCAATTGCTTATGCAAGTAAAACTTTGATAGGAGCTCAACTTAATTATGCAACCACTGAAAAAGAGCTTCTGGCTGTTGTTTTTGCCATTGATAAATTTAGATCTTATTTAGTTGGAGCTAAGATAATTGTTTACACTGATCATGCTGCACTAAAATATTTGCTCACTAAGAAAGATGCTAAACCTCGCTTAATCAGATGGATTTTATTACTCCAAGAATTTGACTTAGAAATAAAAGATAAAAAGGGAGTAGAAAATTCTGTTGCTGATCACTTGTCTAGAATGTACTTTAAGAATTCACAGGAACCCCCCATTAATGACTCACTCCGGGATGACATGCTTTACGGGATTAACAGATCTGACCCCTGGTATGCAGATATTGTTAATTTTATGGTTTCAGGTTATGTACGACCCGGAGCAAACAAGAAAAAGCTTATTCAGGAAAGTCGTTCACATATATGGGATGAGCCATATCTCTTCCGAGTATGCGCTGATGGCCTACTTAGAAGATGTGTGACCACTGAGGAAGGATTGAAGATCATCGACAGATGTCACTCATCACCATACGGAGGACACTATGGAGCATTCCGTACACATTCAAAGATTTGGCAATGTGGATTCTACTGGCCTACGATGTACGATGACACGAAGCAATATATCAGAAGATGTGGGCCATGTCAAAGGCACGGAAACATAAATACAAGGGATGCCATGCCACTCACCAACAACCTTCAAATTGAACTCTTTGATGTCTGGGGAATAGACTACATGGGTCCATTTCCCCCATCTAAGAAGTGTGAGTTCATCTTGGTGGCAGTTGATTACGTCTCCAAGTGGGTAGAGGCACTACCTTGCAAACATGCCGACAATATCAGTTCGAAGAGGATGTTTGAGGAAATCATATTTCCAAGATTTGGAGTCCCCAGGATAGTGATAAGTGATGGAGGATCACACTTCATTGACAAGCGCTTCGAGCACTATCTATCAAGACATGGAATCCGTCACAACGTCGCTACTCCCTATCATCCTCAGACAAGTGGCCAAGCAGAGACTTCTAACAAGCAAATCAAGAACATTCTTCAGAAGACGGTGAACGAGATGGGAACGGCATGGAAGGACAAGTTACCCGATGCACTCTGGGCTTACCGAACAGCATACAAGACCCCAATTGGAATGTCTCCATACCAATTGGTATACGGAAAGACCTGTCACCTACCTGTTGAACTTGAGTTCAAGGCACACTGGGCCATAAAAAGATGGAATATGGACCTAGATATCGCCGGAAAACATAGAAGAATGCAATTATCGGAGTTAGAAGAATGGCGGGAGAAAGCATATCACAATTCAAAGATCTACAAAGAAAGAGTCAAGAGATGGCATGACAAGAGGATCAAGAAGAAGGAGTTCTCACCCGGAGATAAGGTATTACTTTTTAATTCCAGGGTGAAGCTTTTCGGGCATGGAAAGCTCCGGAGCAAATGGGAAGGACCATTCAAGGTAATTCATTCATCATCCCACGGAGCTATCACACTTCAAAATGACGAAGAAAACAAGTATGGGGGAGATTCCCTGACATGTCACACACACTTCGATCGCACCACTCCATGAACCAGGTACACACTCTGCACACTTTTATTACACACTTACACACTCACCTTAGTTTGTGCAAAATTTTATCTCTCTAAACATGATAAATTAAAAGGATAAAAATGCTTATAATCATGATCAATCTCACTCTGTGATATTTCCTGGAAACCTGCAATTATTAAAATTATTTCAAAACCCTGTGTTGCTAAAAGTCATTGTGGAGATGGTAAGGGTATGAGTACCTTATTCTTAGTATCTTTATTGCTTGGAGAATTTGTTTTAAAAATCTCAAAATTATAGCTACCATCCTCAAGTTTTATATGCCTGCTAAACATGAAAATATTAATTAAAGCTATCTACTTTGGATTGAGTTTGTTCAAAACAAGTTAGACCCTTGTTGAGAGATTTATCATACTCCTAAGATCAAAACATTTTTATTCAGAAAGATTCACTCTTCCGAAGTATTATTGCGTTAGAGGCATGGGCTATGCAAAATTATGAATATATCGAGGAAATAAAAAGGAGCAAGTGCTCGATAACCTCGTGGAAAAAATGGACAAGTGTCCGGCAGTAGAATTAGGGGTACCTCGGTATCCACCCAAAATGAAAAAAAATGAGATATGATAAAAATATGATGGAAAGAAAATGATAGCCCATGGTCCCTCTAATAAGCAATATGCCAGTAAGAGTGACAAGTTTTAATTTTCAAAATCTTTGATCTAAGAGTATGGCATTCTTCTCCTCGGATCCGGTTTTGACCATACAATAAATGCAAGGTATGTATGCTTAAAGAATTATTTTTGCAAAATCAAAACAGCCTCAGAGAGAAATATAAAAGATAATGAGTGACTCTGAGAGCACCTATGAGGATAAAGGTATGCTAAGTTTTTCTTTTCAAAAATATGTAAAAACTCCAAGTGATAGGGATTAAGAAGAAGAAAGGCTCTTTACTCTGACCATATATTTCCCTGACTATAAGTGCACAGTGGATTTTTACAACACCCTGCAGGTATGAAAGAATGTTTCAACCCCAGATGTTTTATTAACCAACCTTTTCTCGAGGACAAGTAAAAGCCTAAGTATGGGGGTGTTTGTTGATGGTTCTTAAGTATCAATTATAACCATCAAATAAATAAAGAAAAGGACCTATATGCAAGCAACACCTAGAATTAGGGTTTGATCTAACAGAATTCCACGAGTTTTGCTGTTTATCTATTTCTGCAGGGGGTTATCAGGAAATACGGAAGAAAGGCCCACATGTCGGATTAATGACGGGATATTAACCGAACACGTAATTATCTTACATCTAGAAGATTCTAGAAGCCACGGGAACGAACGGGAGCCGTAACGGGCCAGGACACAGGGCGCCCGCCCTGTGCCCTAGGGCGCCCGCCCTGCCCCCGGGACCAATCAGGTCGAGTCTCGCGGATTATGCTCCACCGCCTTTGAGGATCAAGGAAAACCGTAGGATGAAGGTCGGTTTGATCCGACGGTCCAGATTCATCCAAAAGGGCTATATAAGCAAGGCCCCTGACCCCTGGTGGAGAAGACCCCAATTCATTATTCAGTTGCATATCTCTAGTTAGGGTTTAGAGAGAGAGGTTCCCTCTAGGGTTCCCACCTCTTAGGGCTTAGCATCCAATGTGAAAGTAGAATTAATTCTACTAGATTGAGAGAGATAGAGTGGAGGTGTAGATCGGAGGAAGCCGGCCTGTCGGTGTCTACTCCGAGGTTGTACCTGCGGGAGCAAGTTCTTCTAACCCGAGGCTTGTTCTCAGGATTCTTCCGTATTTCGACTTCTAAATTCTAGTAAGTTCTTTGTTTTATTGTTCTTTGGTTTATGAGTTTACTTTGAACTCTTCGCGTAGAGTTTAGAGTAATCATCTCTAGCGTAAACGTGGTGTTTAAGCTAGGATACTCATAGATATCCCCTCGTCTAGCCGGACCGTGGTAGTAGCGAGGAACGTGACAATTCCGAGTTACCTTTGTATTCCATATCCCGTTAGCAGGATCGATAGGGTTTATAGGTGCGGGTTGAACATCCTTTGTGGTGTCTAGATTCCGTAAACCTCCCCAATAGAACAGTAGATCATCCTTGCCAAGGTTAGAAGAAGAGTGCGGTTGTAGTCTTCTCTATACATCACTCACATCGAATCATAGTGGTTGTAGCCTAAAGGTTAGTAGTAATAGATTTGGTTAGTCAGATGCACTCTTTCTCCTAAAGGTAAAAATATAAATACGATACCCAGGATAACATCTCGGGTGAAGTGCTCACCGATATCCGTGCGCTTGCAGATCCTATTTCCTAATTGCGTTACCAAATATCAACACTGTCGACATTCAAATACACCTCTGCACCTGCTAGCTACATCAGAAGAAATTACGTCAAGATCCAGCTTGGGGGAGAGCACCCCCATTTATCCCGATAAGTATTTTTATCTACATTTATACCTATGCTTTATTAAAATAAAAAGATGCATAATCATGAAAACCCAAATAAATATTTTGTGTTTATATATATTTGCTTAGTTTAATAAATAAATAAAGTAGCTATGCTAAACTAAATCTTGAAAATAAAACTCTAGCATGGATATGATGAATAGTTGCTCTGCCTAATTTTCAAATTTGTTTTCTCTCTAGTTTAGACATAACTGTTATAATTTAAAACTGGCTCTAAACCTGAACTAGTGGGAAGAGAACTTGATCTGAAGTCTAAGTTGTTAGCGGATATGATATGGGAAGGTTGAGCTGCTGTTTATCTGTTCCTAGAGATGCTAGAATTCTGGAGAATTTTATCTTTAAAAATCTTTAAAATGTTGCATGATGAGTTCCTATATGATGAGAGTTTAAATTCCTACCACAGCCATATATACATGCTTGTTAGATTAAGAGCCGCACTTTTACTACTTACTGCTTATGGGCATTGAGTGTGGTCGAGCTGTGTAGACCCTTAGGAACTTGTCATGTGGTTAAAATCAAGATTCACTTGCACGTTCACTCATACATGCTGCTTCTACTCCGGAAGTACGCATCCACATATATCCACTCATTTCCATCTCCAGATTCACCCAAAATTATTCTACTCCTGACCCGGGAGAGAATAGCCAAAAACATTATCTCATTTCTGTTATTCCCTGTGAAGTTAATGCTCAAGTCATTTCTACTACCACTTGCTATATTTTCAAAAGAGGGAGATTGCTCTAAAAAAACGAGGAAATAAAAAGGAGCAAGTGCTCGGAACCTCGAAGAAAGAAAAAGTGAGACGAGAGGTAAAAATGGACAAGTGTCCGACAGTAGAATTAGGGGTACAATACCCACCTGAGAGAAAAAAAAGAGAAGAAGAGAAAATACAGAGCATCTCATTCCCCTCAAAAGTTTTAAAAAGCAAGAAAGGTATGTATTCCCTCAAAAAGAGCATTAGACTTTTGTTATCACCATCATCACCATACACCACTCATTCACCACACATGCACATCTTGATTTGACTTATTGACTTGTTTCTCTGGATCCATGGTTTGACTATGCAATAAATGTTCTATGAGTATGTATACTGTATCTCCCACCTATGAGCTCCAGATATCAAAGCCTTATTAGAGTAGGGTGAGAGAGAAGGCAATGTCACTACGCCTTATACCATAAATACCACATACTTTGAGAGAGAAGGCATATACCATTACTGCCTTGGTAAGGATCCAGAAATACCACAAAAGAGAGACCCGAGAAAGTCATACAAGGAATCTCTGAGTTTTATTTGAAAAATTTGCAAAAACTCCAGAGCTATAGCTGATCAAGAATAAGAGACATGGCGTTTGACTAGACCGTTCTATCTTTTAACCACTCAAGATGCAGGTGACGGTTGCAAGCCCCATGGTGAAAGGTAAATTGAGTAAGTTTTAAGTCTTGACAGTTTACTCTAACTCAGGGATGAGACCTTATTTGAAAGCATATGTACCGTCAACGTTCAAAGGCGTTGCAGCAACTTCTGATCCATAATGAGTCTATCCTTGCTCAGGGACGAGCAAGAGGTAAGCTTGGGGGAGTTTTTTGACGGTCCTTAAGTACCAAATATAGTTATCAAATAAATAAAGAAAAGGATCCAAATGCAACCAACACCTAGACTTAGGGTTTTATCTGACAGAATTCCACGAGTTTTGGTGTTTGTCTGTTTCTGCAGGGGGTTATCAGAAAATACGGAGGAAAGGCCCACACGTCGGGTTTACATAGAGATAATAACGTGTTCACCGATTTTCTATCATCTAGAAGACTCCAGAAGCCACGAGAACGAACGGAAGGCCGAACGGGCCCGGAGGCAGGGCGCCCGCCCTGCTCCCTAGGGCGCCCGCCCTCGCCTGAGAGCCAATCAGGCTCCGTCTCGCGGATTATGCTCCACCGACCTAAGGGATCAAGGAAAACCGTGCGATTAATGTCGGTTTGATCCGACGGCCCACGTTCACTTGAGGGGGCTATATAAGCAGGACCCCTGGCCCCTGGAGGAGGCACTCCCTCATTCTCATTCTTCAAACCCTAATCTCAGGAGGAGAGTCTCTGATCAAGCCCTAGAGCCACCACATCAACTAGATCTCTAGTATAGCATAGCTACATAGGATTAGAACTAGAAGGAGTCAATCTTCGATTGGTTTCCGGATCTGTCAAGAGGATTCTTGGTAATTCCTCTACTGTTCTTCATTGTTCATCATTGTTCTTCAATATTATGAATACAACTTTGTTCTATTCCAATATATTGATTATGACTATGCTCTACTTGTTTATGTTTGCGATTATATTGTTCTTAGTTTATCGTAGTTATACGCTTGGCTTAGTTAGATTGGAATTATATACATGTTTAGGATCGTATAGCGTTTATCCATCGAATCCATGGGTAAATGATAAATATTGTGTAGGCGTGGTGCTTAGACCATATTTATCTGCGATTGCACCTTATATGCCGGATCGTGGGGTGGTCCGCGATGGTGACAGCTTCGTTGGTTCTTATATAGTCCCCCTCCCATGTGTAAGGCAGGCAGAGCAACATTATTACGGGGGAGTGATTGCTATGTTTCTCATCTTCCTTGATAATATCACTATGCATGGGCGTAGTCCTTTTTCGCAATGATTGCCAAGTGTACTTGCACTAACTATGATATGCTAGACTTTATAGTTAAGAATAACTTAGGAAATATCCTTGTAGTTCGTCCTAATACCATGCTAATGACTTGCTAGAATATCTGTTGAGGTGCTTATCATTATTATATGTGGCTAGCTAATCAGATTAATTATCTTTGTCACCATTCATACTTTATCTATATTTTATGTGACACTTACCCCTGTATGCAAGGGATAGATGAATGCTCTCACTTATACATGCAATGATTGATACTCATTCCTATATTCCATTCCATAATCAACATTGATGTTAGTAATCCCTTCCCAGTGGTAAAAATATAAATAACGATACCTGGAATACTTCCCGGTTAAAATGCTACATCGGTATTAATCTGTGCGCTTGCAGATCTTATTTATTATTTATTTAGAAGAGCAGTTGCATATTTCAATACCGCGTCTCTCATGTCATGCTAGGGATGACAACTTGGCTTAAGTGGCATGAGGGATAGGTTCGGCATTTTTGGCGCCGTTATCAGAATTAGAAAACTAAGTCTACTTTTGGTAATGACGTTAAGAATGCCCAACATTGGTGCTTAAGATGCCAACGGAAAAGGGAGTCCTCACTCTCAGAGGCAATGCGTTGCCTATACCTGTGAAGAGGACAACTTTCGCGTAGCTGAAGCTCACGACCTCTCCCTACGCATGGCGGTAACGACAATGGAGGCAAAGAAGACTCCTCCAAACCAACTAGAAATTCCAGAGCTTGAAGCACCACGCAAGTCCATCAAGTCTAAGGAGTACAAGGAGATCCAGCTGGTCGAGGGTGACCCCAGCAAGACGGCACTGATCAGGTCAAACCTCGATCCCAAATAGGAAGACGAGCTCGTCCGGTTCTTGAGAGAGAACGTAAGCGTGTTCGCTTGGAAACCATCGGACATGCCCGGTGTATCTCAGGACCGGATCGAGCACTCCTTGAACGTCGACCCTAAGGCAAAGCCCGTCAAGCAAAAGCTATGGCGGTTCAGGAAGGACAAAAAGGAGGCTATTAGGGTAGAAGTTACACGGCTTCTTGCAGCCGGTTTTATCAAAGAGGTGCATCACCTGAACTGGTTAGCCAATCCGGTTCTTGTACGCAAAAAGAATAATGAATGGAGAATGTGCGTTGACTACACTGATCTCAACAAACACTGGCCTAAAGACCCCTTCGGCTTACCTCGCATTAACGAAGTCATGGATTCCACGACTGGTTGCGAGCTGCTATCTTTTCTCGACTGTTATTCTGGTTATCACCAGATCGCTCTCAACAAGGACGATCAGATCAAGACGTCCTTTATTACACCCTTTGGCACTTATTGCTACATGACCATATCGTTTGGGCTCAAAAACGTCGGAGCTACTTATCAGCGTGCAATACAAGAGTGCCTCGAAAAGGAGATACAAGATGACCTAGTCGAAGCTTATGTAGACGACATAGTTGTCAAAACCAAGGAATCCCACTCCTTGATTGACGATCTGACACATACTTTTGCAGTGCTCAATCAATATCAATGGAAGTTGAACCCTAAAAAGTGCATCTTTGGCGTTCCCTCTGGTATATTACTAGGCAATGTCATCAGTCATGACGGCATACGTCCTAACCCAGAGAAGGTGCAAGCTGTCCTCAATATGAAGCGACCAGCAAATGTCAAGGATGTCCAGAAACTTATAGGGTGTATGGCCGCCCTAAGCCAATTTCTATCTTGATTTGGTGACAAGGTGATAAGTACCGATCGGATATCGGTACAAGGTTGGCCCGATCTTCACGACAGTAGGTTGATGAACACAAAGATAACTTGTTGTAGAACATCGGATAACTAGCTTTATACCTGCCAAGGTTGGATGCGACCAAGCGACGGGGAGAGAGACACCGAAACCGCGAAGACTTCGACTCGATCTCCGAACGACCACAGAACCACAACCGGAGCTAATCCACACAAGACGGGGCAGCCGTACTGGAACCCGTAGAGCACGAATCAGTGGATCTCAGAGAGATCTCCTCACAAGTCCAGGAAGAACAAGGAAGAACAAGGGTTGAGTAAGCACTCGACAGCTCGGCTGCAATATATCTGGGATTATCTCAAATTATCAAAAGTCCCTTACATCTGAGGCATAGGGGAGTATTTATAGATGGAACAACCCTCTAGGATAGGTGAAAACATGAAGCAAAAATAAACTCATCGCTAGTGTGAAAGGACCTCCTCGAAATGGCTCCAGTGCTGATTCTGCGTGGCTGTTTGACTCTGCACAGTCTTCAGTGTTTTGACAATAACTCCTAGGAAGCTTCAAATGATGTGTGGCTGGATGCGTGTGAAAGCTAACTGGATAAGCTTTCACACCATGTGCACCTTGCTTTATGAAACTTTGCAGAATGATACAGTTTAATACGAAGATTTGGACTTCAAGCAGACTGTGGACCCTCTGACCAGTCAACACTAAAACTGGTCGAACGCCTTGAGGAAAACTTCAAACTGGTCGGGGTTAGAAGCATTGGAAAATAGACTTCAAGAGCTTTCCAACAAGTCCTGAATGACCTTCATAGCTTTTGGAAGTCAAAAGATATGACTGTTCCTTCTTGACATCCATGTCACGCTGGACTGACTCGAGCTTGGTTCTTCGTTCTGGTTCGCCCCTGATGTATTATGCTTGTTCTCTCTTGTGTACCTAAGCAATGTTAACACACAAGATTTAGGTAGCATAAACTTCTCATTAGTGTTTAATTGAAATTCATAAAGTAGCACGTGCACCTCTTGTTGTATCTTCTTAGCATAGTTACATGTGATCGGTCCTGCAGGGGTCAGAGATGTAGCCGGAGAGGTCGGTGAAGAGGTGGAAAAGCTTGGCGAGATCGCTGACGCTGGCATGGTCGTATCATCCTCTCCCCTTCAAAAAGAGTCATCCTCGACTCTTCCAACCCAAAGAATGGAGAGAGGTCGGACACATTGAAACTTGTACTCACACCATAAGTACTTGGCAGATCAATTTCATAAGCATTGTCACTGATCTTGCGAAGCACTTTGAAGGGACAATCAGCTCGGGGCTGCAACTTGCTCTTGTGTTGTCCAGGAAATCTATCCTTGCGTAGATGCACCCAAACGAGGTCTCCTGCATCAAATAATATCTTTTTTTGGACCCTTGTTGGCACGCTTCTCATATATCTTGGTCATCTTCTCAATGTTGGTTCGAGCTCGGTCATGAAGACTCTTGACAAATTCAGCTCGCTTGCTTGCATCGAAGTTCATCCGTTCCTGCACAGGTAAAGGCAAAAGATCTATGGGAGCAGTGGGTGTGAACCCATATACGATTTCAAATGGGCAAAATTTAGTAGTTGAATGCACTGCCCTATTGTATGCAAACTCAACATGTGGCAAACTTTCTTCCCAAAGTTTTAAATTCTTTTTGAGAACAGCTCGCAGTAACGTTGATAGTGTTCGATTCACAACTTCAGTTTGTCCATCCGTTTGCGGATGACATGTCGTGGAAAACAACAATCGTGTCCCAAGTTTTCCCCATAAAGTTTTCCAAAAATAGCTCAAAAATTTTGTATCTCGATCAGAAACAATAGTACGTGGCACTCCATGCAAGCGCACAACTTCTTTGAAAAATAAATCAGCAATATGCGAAGCATCGTCACTCTTGTGGCATGGAATAAAATACGCCATTTTGCTAAATCGATCAACCACAACAAAAATCGAATCCTTTCCCCGCTTAGTGCGTGGTAACCCAAGAACAAAATCCATAGATATGTCTTCCCAGGGAGCACTAGGAATAGGAAGAGGAGTATAAAGTCCATGAGGGTTCAAACGAGACTTAGCTTTGTGGCATGACTCGCAGCGAAGAACATGTCTCTCTACGTCTCTTCTCATCTTTGGCCAAAAGAAGTGGTCGGCCAACACTTGCTGTCTTCTTGGCTCCAAAATGGCCCATAAGCCCACCTGCATGAGCTTCCTGCACAAGTAAAATTCGAACAGAGCAATCTGGAATGCACAGTTTGTTAGCTCGAAATAAGAATCCATCATGCACATGATATTTTTCCCATCCTTTGCCATCACAACACTTTGTATATGGTTTAGCAAAGTATGAATCAGTAGCATATAATTTCTTTATACTTTCTAATCCAAGAATTTTAGCATCAAGTTGTGTAAGCAAAGCATGACGTCGGGACAAAGCATCAGCTACAACATTTTCCTTTCCTTTCTTGTATTTAACCACATAAGGAAAAGATTCAATGAATTCACACCATTTTGCATGTCTTCGGTTCAGTTTTAGTTTACCTTTAAGATGTTTCAAAGATTCATGGTCAGAGTGTATCACAAATTCTTTAGGGAAAAGATAGTGTTGCCAAGTTTTCAAACTCCGAACAAGAGCATATAGTTCTTTATCATAAACTGAATAATTAAGAGTTGGACCACTTAGCTTTTCACTGAAGTACGCAATTGGCCTTCGTTCTTGCATGAGCACACCTCCAATCCCAACTCCGCTTGCATCACATTCAATCTCAAATATCTTATCGAAATCTGGAAGTGCAAGGACTGGAGCTGTTGTTAGCTTCTGCTTTAACTCATCAAATGCCTTTTTGATGTGCATCTTCCCACTTGAAAGGCACTTCTTTCTTAGTAAGCTCATTCATAGGGGCAGCAATAGTGCTAAAATCTTTCACAAACCGCCGGTAGAAACCAGCAAGCCCAAGGAAGCTCCTCACTTGACTCACGTTCTGTGGAGGCGTCCATTCTCGTACGGCCTTGATCTTTTCTTCATCTACCTCCACACCTTGTCCTGAAACAACAAATCCAAGAAAAACTACCTTGTCGGTGCAAAAGGTGCACTTCTCAAGGTTAGCATACAATTTTTGCTCACGTAGGACAGCAAGCACACATTGGATATGTTCTACATGATCGTCAAGAGACTTGCTGTAAATTAAGATGTCATCAAAATAAACAACAACAAATTTTCCAATAAAGGCTCTAAGCACATGGTTCATCAATCTCATAAATGTGCTAGGTGCATTTGTCAAACTGAAGGGCATCACCAACCATTCATACAGCCCAAATTTTGTCTTGAAGGCTGTTTTCCATTCATCTCCTTCTTTCATACGAATTTGGTGATAACCACTCCTTAAATCAATTTTAGTGAAAATTATAGCACCACTAAGTTCATCAAGCATATCATCTAATCTTGGAATGGGATGCCTATACCTCACAGTGATGTTGTTAATTGCACGGCAGTCCACACACATTCGCCAAGATCCATCTTTCTTAGGAACTAAAAGGACTGGAACAGCACAAGGTGAAAGGCTTTCTTGCACATACCCTTTTTTGATCAAGTCCTCCACTTGTCGCTGGATTTCCTTGGTTTCCTCCGGGTTGGTACGGTAGGCAGCGTGATTTGGGAGTGAAGCACCAGGAACCAAATCGATTTGATGCTCGATCCCTCTCTTGGGTGGCAGCTCTGGTGGCACCTCGTCTGGAAACACATCCTCAAAATCCTGTAACACATCAAAAACAACACTTGGCAGGGTAGAGGGTAAGGTGTTAGTAGCAAAAAGAGTGTCCTTGTACAAGAGTACAAAGAACATGGCATTAGGTTCACTCAACTCCTTTAGATCCCCTTTCCTAGCCATCATGACTAACCCTTCTTTCCCCGGTTTCTGGGTTCTTTGCAGCTGTGGGGTTTTATTTGGCTATGGAAACTCACCCTCACTATTTTTGTGGATCACTCTTAAGTGGTTCTCGCTCTCTCGCTGTTTCTTCTTGAGATCATCTTTTAAAATTTCCTCCGGTGTCAAAGGAAGCAAAGAAATTCGCTCTCCTTTGTACACAAAAGATAG
Source organism: Saccharum spontaneum (assembly GCA_022457205.1). Classification (NCBI taxonomy): domain Eukaryota; kingdom Viridiplantae; phylum Streptophyta; class Magnoliopsida; order Poales; family Poaceae; genus Saccharum; species Saccharum spontaneum. Next base: position 21,598,462 of record CM039600.1, on the reverse strand, counting down.
CTTGTTGGTTCTTCCAAAAATCTGAACATCACGATCATATAACCATGGTCTACCTAGCAGCAGCTGGCACACTTGCATAGGCACCACATCACACTCCACATGATCATTATATTTACCAACAGAGAAAGGCACAGTCACGATATGACTTACACGCAACGTTCCACAATCATTAAGCCACTGCATCTTGTATGGCTTAGGGTGACGCCGCGTCTTCAATCCCAATCTGTCCACTAATTCTTGGCTAGCAATATTATTGCAACTTCCATTATGTTGACACCGTTTTTAGTACGTGTCAAAGTGATCAGGAAAGGCTGATTAGTAAGGGAGAGATTGCTGTGTGAATTGATGGCCAAGGAGAATAAGTTTGTTTTAAGCGGTGGCAGTGTATGAATTTGATTGGGAATGTTGCCGATGAAGTCAAAGGTGTTATTGCCGATGCCGATGGAAGAAGGTTTGGAGACTGTTGCCGATAAGGGAATGTATCAATGAAGGAAGGTGTGAAGACTGCAGCCGATGAAATAAGGAATGTGCCGATGGAAGGAGATCGAAGGTTGCTGCCGATGGAAAAGGGGATGTGCTGGTGGAAAGGAGACCGATAAGAATACCATCGTGATTAAGGCGGATCATGGAATAAAATAGGAATTGATTTCCTTGTTTACGATTAGTAGAGTCTGAGTTGTGTAAAAGTCATGTTCTTAGATTTGAGTTTAGTATCCTAGTCGTATTCGATTATGTTTCTATAGATCAGGATATAAATATAGAGTGAAGGGCAATGTAATAGAGATCAATCAATATACATCAAAAAACAGCTTTTACTCTTATTTACATCTACTTTTCGGCGACTTCGTCAATTTGCATATTTTTCCTTTTTTACGAGTTCTCATCGATTCGGCGAGTTGCATTGCTCTAAGTGCAATTTTCGTCGATCCTCGAGTTCCGCGTGAGTACCTCTTGGCCGTGACTTCCGGGTGTATCGCTGTTGTCAGGACCAAAGTGCTCGTATCTTCATCCTTGTCGATTAACAGGTCAAATCGACTGGCACGCTTTGGATATCGACTTCGGGTATTAGCCCTTTGTGTTTGCAGATTTACTTTTGCATCAACACACCTTTTGGCATGCCTGGTGGGACAGATCTAATCAAGATGCCTAATCATGAGATAGATGCTGGGAATATCATCGCGGTAACAGAAGAAGATCTTAAGGATGATTAGAAGCAGGCTATGGAGAGGGCTATTGAAGAATATAGACAGCTTTGCTTAAAGTCATTCAGCATGAACAAAAGTGGACAAGTCATCCAGAAGCAGGACTTGCCGTTGCCTCGGCAGGTTACCTTTGATCCTAATCCTGGTAAACTTCAAGAGATGGTTAATTCTGCAGTGAATCATGCTTTAATTAATCACTCCAATGTGCTGTCCAATACTGTTCATAATGCTGTGATTCGAACTTTCAAAGAAGGGCAAGCGTCACATCATTACGTCGGGCCTGCTTATCATCAACCAGAAGCAGCATTTGCTGTTGCTCCATCGGCTCCTCCAGCCGTTGCGGGTATAGAGATTTCTTCTCCTCCAGTATCAGCAGGATTATCTAACGCACAGTCTACTCCGATTCGTCCAGATTCAGCATTATCAGGACGAGTTCAGCTTGGTATAGATCTATCAGCATCAGCTTTATCAGGTCCTGTACTACAGAGTAATCAAACTCCTGCTAATTGGTGGGGATATGGTATGCCTCCGGAGCCATCTACTGTCAATCACGGATTATCTTAAGTGTTTGACGCAGCAGGAAAAACTCCTATAACATCGGCTGGTTTGCCGATAGCCCAAGCGCCTCAATATATTACAACCACTGCACAACCAAGTCTGGGAGGTTTTCAGGCGTCTCTAGGTCAAACATCTGGTTCAAGTCCATCGGCAAGTTTGTTACCGATGCAGCAGAAGGCTCCTGTAATCAGTCAACCTGGAGTACAGGTTATGCCTCAAGTTGGATATAATTATCCAGCAATGCCAATAAGCTACCAGCCATCGGCAAATTCTGTGCCGATGAATACTAATAATTGGTCAGGGCAGTTTTCTACTCAACATACAGTTCAGCCAAATCAGCAGGTCACAGGAGTTCATCAAGGTCACATGCATGCTGGTTTTCAGAATCAAGCATCGGCAGCTCAGCCGATGAATCCTTTTCAGCAGATTAATGGACCACAGTTAGTAGCAAATATGCCAATTGCTGGAGATCGTGGGCAACAAAGGTATGCAGAAGGATATCAACAGATGCCTCCAGCAGAGATTCAACCATATCGTCAGCAAGATGTCGATGTTTTTTGGGCCGATAAGATAGCAGAAATTATGAGAGATCAATTTGGGATCAAGCCCAAGGTTAATACTTATTCTTATCGGACTCCGTATCCTCCAGCATATGATTTAATTCCTCTCCCAAATCGTTACAAAGTGCCAGATTTCACTAAATTCTCTGGGCAAGACGATACATCAACCATGGAGCATGTTAATCGTTTTATTATTCAATGTGGAGAGGCAGCTTGTAGAGATGAATTGAGAGTTCGTCTTTTCTCGTCATCTCTATCTGGATCAGCATTTACGTGGTTTATTTCACTACCACCAAATTCTATTATCACTTGGGCTGATCTGGAAAAGCAATTTCATAAGTACTTCTTTGCTGGAATTCATGAGAAGAAGCTTACCGATTTGGTAAAGATGAAACAGCGCAATGATGAATCGGTAGAAGGCTTCGTGCAAAGGCTACGAGATGTAAAGAATAAATGTTACAGTCTGGTATTGGATGATCGGCAGCTTGCCGATTTAGCCTTTCAGGGATTATTGCCACACCTAAAGGACAGATATGCTTCTCAGGAGTTCGAAAGCCTAAGTCATTTAGTACAAAGGATTTCTGATCAAGATACTAGAGTTTTTGAACCTAAGAGAAATTGGAACAAGAAAATTTCATTTGTTGAAGAAGCGGAATATTCTGATTCAGATAATGAACCAGTTATCGGTTTGGCAGAGTGGGTTAAGAATAAGAAGCCGATATCTTGTCCCTTTGGTCACAAAGAGCCAGAAAAGTTTACTTTTGATGTCACCAAAGCCGATAAAATATTCGATCTTTTGCTTCAGGAGGGCCAGATTAAATTATCACCCAATCATGTGATCCCATCAGCAGAAGAGTTGAAGCATATGCTGTATTGCAAGTGGCACAATGCAACTTCACACAGTACCAATGATTGCAAGGTGTTTAGACAGCAATTACAGTCAGCTATTGAGTCTGGCAGGATAAAATTTGGCAATTCCAAGATTCAAAAGCCAATGAAAATTGATCAACATCCTTTTCCAACAAATATGTTGGATGCTGAAGGAAAAATTAAGGTGTTGACGTCAGAAGCTGCTGAAAAGAATGCATCAGTAGATCCCCAACATCGGATAACTACCGATGATGCAAAAGGCAAGGGGCTATTGACAGAGAGTGGCGGTTCTGGGAGGCCTCCTCGATCTGGCATCGTGATTACCCATCAAAGACAACACGAAGGATGGCGTCAGCGAAGGGACCGGTATAGACGACAACAAGAGGAAAGGCGTCAAGAAGAGTGGAATCGTCATAAGGATCATTGGAATTGTCTATTTTTTATTCATTGTTGGGAAGAAGGTATTAAGTTACCTACTGTTGAAAATTGTCCAGAGTGTAATGGCTATTATGGAGTTAATTATCCTGCAAGAAGATTTCAATCTGGTAATCAAGGTTTGCTCATTAATGAGCCGACCAGAAGGAGAGCATCAGTACATGATCGGCTGGGGGGCAGGCTTAGTGTGCATGAAAGGCTTGGTAAACGTGTTGCATATTTTCCAAGGAATCAAGAGGAACTCGAAGAGATGGCAAATGCAAGAGTCCCTGATGAAGAAATATTCTACAGGGATCCTAATATACGTCGTGTGGAGACAACTAGAATTTATCAGCCAGTTTGGAAAACTAAGCTTCCTCAATGGTGTCCAGAAGGTTTGACAAAGACACAGAAGAGAAAAATGCAGCGGGATCGTCAGAAAGATTTATATCAAGAAGAAAGTCCCTCCAATGAGAAATCTGGTAACCAGCAGTGGCAGATAAGGCACAAGGATAAAGGTCCATCGGCAGACGTCAATATGGTGTTTATGTTGCCGATGGAATTTTTGGCTTTGTCTGACAATGAAGAAGAGGCTGTTTCCTCTGATCAGATAGCTCAATTAATGTTAGATCCAATGATGGCTGTTTTTGAGAAGCCGGCTGATGATGAGAGACAACACCTCAAGGCTTTGTTTGTAAAAGGCAGAGTTGATGGGCAGCCCGTATCTAAGATACTTATTGATGGAGGAGCTGCGATTAATATTATGCCTTATGTGATGTATCGGAAGCTTGGTAAGGGAGATCAAGACTTAACTAAAACCGATATGATGCTAAAGGATTTTGAAGGCAATGTGTCACCAGCTAAAGGAGCAGTATGTGTTGAGTTGACCATCGGTAGTAAAACTTTGCCGACAACTTTCTTTGTTATTAATGGCAAGGGTGCATATAATTTACTTCTGGGAAGGGATTGGATTCATGCTAATTGTTGTGTTCCTTCTACAATGCATCAATGTTTGGTACAATGGATCGGATATAAGATTGAAGTTGTTCCTGGAGATTCTTCTTATATCATTGCATCGGCAGAATCAGATACTTATGAACGAACCAGGTGCATATCGGGAGAAGTTTGGGAAAAAGAGTTCCTCAAGGTTGCTGATTATGAAATTCTACCGATCCAAGCAGTCGGTTCTGAAGAAGAGTTTTAATGGATAGATTTGCCGATGATGGAAAATTAGGGCAAGGATTTACATCCGCAGATGATTTAATAGAAGTAGATATTGGTGAAGGCGATAGGCCAAGGCCCACTTTTATTAGCTCTAAATTAGATTCCAAGTGTAAACAGCAATTAGTTGATTTGTTAAAGGAATATAAAGATTGTTTTGCTTGGGATTATACTGAAATGCCTGGATTAGACCGATCTATAGTTGAACATCGGTTGCCGATTAAATCTGGATTTCGGCCACATCAGCAGCCGGCTCGCCGATGCAATCCTAATATACTCCCCGATATTAAGGCCGAAATAACCAAGTTAATTGAGGCAAAGTTTATTCGGCAGTGTCGGTATGCAGAGTGGATTTCTAATGTGGTTCCTGTATATAAGAAAAATGGAAAACTCCGTGTTTGTATTGATTTCAGGAATCTTAATAAGGCCACACCGATGGATGGTTATCCAATGCCGATTGCTGATTTGTTGATTGATGCTGCAGCAGGGCATCAGATTATTAGTTTCATGGATGGAAATGCGGGTTATAACCAAATATTCATGGCTGAAGAAGATATTTCCAAAACTGCTTTTAGATGTCCAGGTCATGTGGGATTATTTGAATGGATAGTTATGACGTTTGGTTTGAAAAATGCCGGTGCTACTTATCAGAGAGCTATGAACTTTATTTTCCATGAATATATCGGCACATTGGTGGAAATCTACATTGATGATATAGTGATTAAGTCTGGAGACATCACAAAGCATCTAACCGATCTGCGAAAGATATTGGAGTGCACAAGAAAACATGGATTAAAGATGAATCCCAATAAATGTGCATTTGGTGTATCGGCAGGCCAATTCTTGGGTTTTATGGTGCATCAGAGGGGCATTGAAATTAGTAGAAAATCTATTGAGGCAATCAACAAGGTGGTTGCTCCTGCCGATAAGACTGAATTGCAATCTTTGATCGGTAAGATTAATTTCATCAGAAGGTTTATATCTAATCTGTCAGGTAAGATCAAGGCTTTCAGTCTGTTATTAAAATTGAAAGCCGATCAGGAGTTTAAATGGGGGTATGAACAGCAGTTGGCTCTAGATCAGATTAAGAGTTATTTAACAAATCCTCCAGTGTTAGTTCCACCCCAGCATGGAAAACCTTTCAGATTATATTTATGAACTGAAGATACTGTTATCGGTTCAGCTCTTATTCAAGAATTTGAAGGAAAAGAGCGTGTTATCTATTATTTGAGCAGACGATTAATAGATGCTGAAACCAGGTATTCGGCTATTGAGAAATTATGCTTATGTTTATATTTCTCCTGTAGTAAGTTAAGGCATTATTTACTATCGGCTGAATGTACTGTCGTATGCAAAGATGATGTAGTCAAATATATGCTATCTATGCCGATATTAAATGGTAGGATTGGTAAATGGATTTTAGCGTTATCAGAATTTGACTTACGTTATGAATCGGCTAAGGCAGTTAAAGGACAAGTTATGGCCGATTTTGTTACTCAACATTGCAATACAGTAGATTCTTTGGAAGTTGCTCCATGGACATTGTTCTTTGATGGGTCCACTTGTAATGAAGGGGCAGGCATCGGCATCGTGTTGATTTCTCCTCAAGGGAAGAAGTATGAATTCTCATTGTCGATCGTTGCCACATCAACAAACAATCAAGCTGAATACCAAGCATTGATAAAAGGGTTGGAGTTGCTTAAAGAAATATAGGCTGATGCTGTTGAAGTCTTTGGTGATTCTATGCTAGTTATAAATCAGTTGATTGGGATTTATGAATGTCGAAGTGAAATCCTGATTTCATATCATGAGAAATGTTTGGAATTGTTAAAAGGGTTTAGGAGTTTTCATCTGGAGCATATTTCTCGGATGCATAATGAAGAGGCTAACCGATTGGCTCAGCATGCTTCAGGATATCAACCTGTTCAAGAAGCATTGACATTGGTGGTTGATGCCGATGACTGGAGAAAGGAAATCATTGATTATTTAAAGAATCCATCTAAAAAGGTTGAGAGACGTGTAAGATTCCAAGCGACAAAGTATGTACTCCTCGATGATGAATTATATTATCATACCATAGATGGAGTTTTACTCAGGTGTGTTAGCATAGAGGAATCAAAAAGCCTGATGAGTGAAATTCATGAAGGAGTATGTGGGGCTCATCAGTCAGCATTCAAGATGAAGTGGATGATCAGAAGAAATGGATATTATTGGCCAGCTATTCTTGAAGATTGTTTTAAATATTTTAAAGGATGTTAGGAATGTCAAAAGTTTGGTAATATTCAAAGAGCACCCGCATCGGCTATGAATCCTATAATTAAACCATGGCCGTTTAGGGGTTGGGCTATTGATCTCATCGGTCAAATTTATCCACCATCGAGTAAAGGGCATAAATTTATTCTGGTTGCTACCGATTATTTCACAAAGTGGGTTGAAGCAATTCCTTTGAAAAAGGTGACATCGGCTAACATGGTTGATTTTGTGAAGGAGCATATTGTTTACCGATTTGGCATCCCTCAAACTATCACTACCGATCAGGGCACTATGTTTACATCAGGTGAATTTGATGAGTTTGCTTTGAGTATGGGAATTAAAGTTTTGAATTCTTCACCATATTATGCCCAAGCAAATGGCCAAGCTGAAGCATCTAATAAGGGGATTATCAAACTTATTAAGCGCAAGATCAGAGAATATCCTAAAAAGTGGCATACCATATTAAATGAAGCTTTGTGGTCATATCGGATGGCATGTCATGGTGCAACCAAGGTGTCGCCTTATCAATTGGTGTATGGGCACGATGCAGTATTACCTTGGGAGATTAAGATTGGATCTAGGCGGATGCGTTTTCAGGATCAACTGACAGCCGATGATTATGATATCCTTATGAAAGATGAGTTGGAGGACGTAGCAGGTCATCGGTTAAAAGCTTTGATTAACATCGAGGAAAACAAGAAGAGAGTAGCTAGGTGGTATGATAAGAAAGTGAAGGTAAAGGAATTTGCCGATGGTGAATTAGTCTGGAAGTTGATTTTACCGATTGGGACTAAAAATTCTAAGTTTGGCAAATGGTCCCCTAATTGGGAAGGTCCATATCGGATAAGTCAGTCTGTTCCTGGTAATGCGTATATTCTTGAAACTCTCGAAGGAGTGGTATTTCCCAGAGCGTTAAATGGAAAATATTTAAAGAAATATTACCCTAGTATTTGGATAGATGCATAAAGAGTATAGTTGCCGATAACAATCCTATCGGCTGGAGTTAAAACAAAGTATCAATTATGCCGAATTTAACAAAGCTTGGATGGCTGATATCGCACGCAGGCGAATTTCATCGGCTTCTTTTAGTTCCTTGGCATCTTCATCGGCATTTCCTTCCACAGGTTTGATTTTCTTTTTCAATGCCAAGGCCTTGCGAGCTTGAGCATCCCGTTCCTGTTGAAGGGCTTTAATGGCGTCGGGAAGCTGGTCTTCTTCTTGTTTGGCCTGGGTCAGAGCTGTCTCAACTTGTTCCGGTTCAGCTAGCAGGGCTGCTTTCTTTGCCGATAGATCTGAGATCTTCTGTCTAATATCGGCACTGGAGGCTTGCAAATTATTGATGTTCTTGTGCTTCTCGTCGGCAGTCTGCTTCAGCTGTAACATCTCTTCTTTAAGTTGAGATTGGGTTGCTCTGTCAGCAATACGATGAACGGCCCTTTGGTATTGAAGCTGTCTGCTTTCCAGATGGACTGCTGGAAAGATGATTTCTTCAACATTGGAGGGGACTTGGCCGCGGATTGCCTTGAAGATAGACTTCGCAGGATCCGAGTCGATTACCAATTGGGCAGTTTCTTGCTGAAGCAGGTTTAGGAGGGTTTCTAGCTTGCCATATGTGTCTGATGATATTGTTCCCAACGCCAGGGAGGAGCTCGCTTCTTCTCCATCATCATCAGAAATATCGATAGCAAAAGAAAATAAGCTATCGGGAGAATCTTGTTCCTATGGGATAAAGAGAATTAGAAATCTTGTTTATAATATTTTGAAGATATATCAGGTAATTGATTGGTTTACCTGCTTCAAGGCTATTTCTTGAGCTTGACTTGAAGGAGCGGCTTGTAAAGGGTCCTGTGAAGGATCGGCAGAAGATGCCGATGGAATGTCTTCAATGACCACATCGGTAGTCGGCCCTTGAGGTACAATTGCCGATGATGTATCTTGGGCAGGAGCAGTTTGTTCAGAAGGCTGATCAACGGGTGTTGGAGCAGATGCAGGGGCCGATGTAGGTTTTTGTCGTTTCTGTTGAGCCTCAGCATCGGTCAAAGCTTTACGTTTTTGTTGTGCTTCGACAACAACTGGCTGGGGGGCATCAACATCTATTGGTTGAGGAGCTTGTATGATCGGTGTGCTTACCGATGTATCCATTTGTTGCTGCAAAAACAGGTATAAGATTGGATGTTTAATGGGAAAAATAAAAAATAATAAAAGAATACCTCTGAGGAAGGAGTAGAAGTTGTGGTGCTCGGTAAAGTTGCCGATGATGATCCAGCTGCAGCTTGTACACCCTGATAGTGGTATGTTAATATAAAGTGTATCGGCAGAGAAAATAATAAACAAGATTATTACCTTAAAAGCCTTGATCAGGCTTGAAGCAGCAGCCTTTGGAGAAGCCCTAGATGTTCCCAATCTTGGTCTAGAAGTGCCAATTTTGGTACGAGCTCTTTGGAAAGTCAAGGCTTCCAGGGTAGGGGCGTTGTAACCGATTGCTGAAATCGGAGAGGCTGGATGGAGATTGAAGGGTTTTCCGCTTTTGCTTATCAGTGGAACTGGATCGTCAGCCTGTTTCAAAGGAGGTTAGTTACCGATACACATAATAAAAGAAAAGGGAAGGGACAAAAGTTGAAAGGAACTTACTGCATTATCAGGAATAGCATAATCGGGGTCAATCTGGTGCCGATATGTGTGAACAGATGTTGAAAATAGCTGTTCTTTCCATTCCTGCCACCATTGCTTATATGATTCTGTTATGAAAGAGGCTGGTGACCAGGCGGAGAGATCGACATTGGAAATATCGGCATCAGGAGCAAGTCTTACTATTCTGCTCCATTCAGTTCCAGAGGTGATGATTTCTCTGGGTTTAATTACATCGGCATAGCACAGTTTAATGGGCAATTGCCCAAAAGCCAGCTGGCGAGATACTACCGATGGATTGTAAAATTCATAAGTAATGTGGGAGGCTTTCCCACTACCAAATGTGTTGACTGGAATTGCTCTGGGGGTGATGATGGCCATCATGAGATCATTATCTTGGTTCAGATCACCATCGGCAAAATTGAAGAGGAGGGGAAATTTGTTATCCTCGTCAATATAAGGCACCCAAGCCCTGTGATCACGAGGGAGGCCATGGTAGAAAGTATGAAAAAATCTGCCGATTTGATCCTCATTGGCTTCTGTTCCGGGAAGGACGATGATTGCTTCACCAAAGTTGAGAGGGGGGCGTGTTGCCGATTCATCATCCCTGAGGACGTGTTCTTCGGGAATCTCTCGTGGGAATTCCTGAGCAAAGAAATCCCATTGTAAACGCTTGTGCATGTGGCCGTTTAACCACATATTAATAAACCACCATGGGCCTCCCAGATTGCCGATGGGTTCGCCAAGTATAAGCTTTTGGGATACTTGATGGAGGAGATGGTAGGTTGAACTCAGAAGATATCGGCCAAGTGGAAATCTGACACCGTTGGCCAAGAGTTCTGCTGCCGGGAGGAAAGCATTAGTTGGTCCTACCGATCGTCCGCAGAAAATAAATTTTTCTAGCCACATGTTCAGGAATGTGGCATGCTCCCTTTGGTTGACAGTACCAGTCTTCTGGTACTCTTGGATATATCCCGTCCAGCCGCCGATGTTGCGTGTGGTTATTCTGTACTCAGCTTTTCTGCCGAAAATATGGCCTTCATCGACAGTTGAAATGTCTAGGCATGTGAGCATATACACATCGGCAAGGGTGGGGGCACATGGACCATGACCAAACATGAAGGTGTTGGTGGTGTCAGACCAAAATTGAGCAGCAGCTATCATCATAGATTCATTTTTCTGCATATCGGCAATGGACAGCCTGATACATTGATCTATTTTTCGCTCTGCCCAGAATACTTGCATTGACCTGTTGACCCTCAGAAACCAATTTTTCCACCCTTTGGTGGGTTTAGGCCAAGAACAGAATGTATCTTTCCACAAATTCAAGGAGAAATTCTGAGATTTGAAGGGAATACGATTGGCTTCTGCATTAATCAAATCAGTTGGGTCTGGGTTGCCCATCGGACCTAAGCAGTGAAGAGGAGGTTGATGGGTTGGAATCACCAATGTGTTGCGGAGTTCCTAGGTTTGAAAGACCGAGAAAGTGAAAGAGAAAGAAAATGTCGACTATAAGAATTCGTAGGGAACCGAAAGGATTAAAGTGAAAGTAATAAGAAAAAGAACAAACCGCAGGGACGTCGAAGTTGACAGCCATTGCTTCAGGAGGGTGAGGGCACGAGCTGGGAACTTGAAGATGATGATTCAGATGAGTTGAAGACGCGCGGTTGTTGGTTAGGGTTGCCGCCGGGATGAGAATGCCAAAAGGTGGAGTTTGAAGGTAGAAGATGAACAGCCCGGAGGAATCTATTTATAGGTTATCTGGAGTAGGGGTATTCTTGACTTATCTCTATGCCGTATGCGGATGAATCGAGGTGGTTCAGTTGGATATGGTAACTGTGCGCACGACAATCAAGGAATGGTACAGAAGATTTGACAGCAAGTAATCATAGCTTGAAGGATATCTTGATACAAGATTTTTACGTTCTAAAAATGATGCGTTGCGGTGAGATATTGTTGAAGATGTGTTATTTTGGTATTTCAACCATAGTTAAGGCAAAGAAGGTTAGAAAAATGCAATATATATATTGAGATACATGGATTGGATCTAGATTTGATTGAGTTTGGTAACAAATCATGTTATGCTTGGAGAGTGGGTCAAAGGAATAGATAATAGCAAGCATCAGTTGGAGTAAATTTCGGAGCATCGGTATCTTATACTCCAAAATTGGGGGGCATGTGTTGACACCGTTTTTAGTACGTGTCAAAGTGATCAGGAAAGGCTGATTAGCAAGGGAGAGATTGCTGTGTGAATTGATGGCCAAGGAGAATAAGTTTGTTTTAAGCGGTGGCAGTGTATGAATTTGATTGGGAATGTTGCCGATGAAGTCAAAGGTGTTATTGCCGATGCCGATGGAAGAAGGTTTGGAGACTGTTGCCGATAAGGGAATGTATCAATGAAGGAAGGTGTGAAGACTGCAGCCGATGAAATAAGGAATGTGCCGATGGAAGGAGATCGAAGGTTGCTGCCGATGGAAAAGGGGATGTGCTGGTGGAAAGGAGACCGATAAGAATACCATCGTGATTAAGGCGGATCATGGAATAAAATAGGAATTGATTTCCTTGTTTACGATTAGTAGAGTCTGAGTTGTGTAAAAGTCATGTTCTTAGATTTGAGTTTAGTATCCTAGTCGTATTCGATTATGTTTCTATAGATCAGGATATAAATATAGAGTGAAAGGCAATGTAATAGAGATCAATCAATATACATCAAAAAACAGCTTTTACTCTTATTTACATCTACTTTTCGGCGACTTCGTCAATTTGCATATTTTTCCTTTTTTACGAGTTCTCATCGATTCGGCGAGTTGCATTGCTCTAAGTGCAATTTTCGTCGATCCTCGAGTTCCGCGTGAGTACCTCTTGGCCGTGACTTCCGGGCGTATCGCTGTTGTCAGGACCAAAGTGCTCGTATCTTCATCCTTGTCGATTAACAGGTCAAATCGACTCGCACGCTTTGGATATCGACTTCGGGTATTAGCCCTTTGTGTTTGCAGATTTACTTTTGCATCAACACATTATCAACAATAATTCGACATAACTTATCCATGATCATGCCTCTGGTATGAAAAAGATTATGTCGCTGCCCATTCTCTTCCTTTTCAGCAGTGACACTTAGCACGTGAAGAGAAATAAAACAGTTGTGTTCTCCTTCATCAGGCTGAATCTCATTCTCTTCTTCTTGAACTTCCTCATCGAATATCAGTCCATCATCTTCGGGATCACTTTTAGATTCTCATTCTTCTTTCTCATTCAACTACATGGTCCTTCTACTTAGACATTAGGTAGCAACGTGCCCACGGCCATGACACTTATGGCATTCAATTTCTCTGCTTCGAGTGGAAGAAGTGGCACCAGAAGCAATGGTTGGGGCTACTGAATTTGCAGCAGACCGCTGCTGATTTGCTGGTGATGATGCTGTGGAAACCGCCATCTTTGAATTAGCAATTGATGGAGAAGACCTAGCTGCAGCTCCTTGAGATCGTCCCCCACCATAAGAGGCATTGGACTGCTGTTTGCGCCATGGAGCAGTAATGGTATGATTGCTAAAAGATTTCCCTCGTGAATCCTGCTGAATTTTCTTCTCTGTACGCATAGCTTGATCAACGAGGTCTTGCAAGTTACGATATGGAAACATCTCCACATAACCAGAGATTTCTTCATTGAGACCATCTAGAAATCTTGCCATCTTAAACTCTGGATCTTCTCTGGTTCCAGTCCGCACTAACAGCAACTCCATTTCCTTGAAATATTCATCAACCGATCTCTTCCCTTGCTTTAACTTTTGCAATCGGTTCCTGAGATCTCGCTGATAGCTCGAAGGTACAAATCGTCTCTTCATTACTTGCTTCATCTCTTCCCAAGTGTTAATATACCCAAGTCCCAACTCAAGTTGATTCTCCTGAATTTGATTCCACCAAGTGAGAGCATAACCAGAGAATTCAACTGAAGCAAGATTCACACGGCGCTGATCTAAAAGATTATGAATTCTAAAAATTTGATCACACTGCTCGGCCCATTCAAGGAACTCATCTGCATTCTCCTTGCCGGTGAATTTTGGAATACTTAACTTGACACGAGCAATATTGTCCGGTTCTTCATGCTGCCGATGACCACGGCGATATCCCCTATCTTCAAAATCAGCATGCCGGCGATGATACCAACGCCGCTCAAATTCCCCGCCATGACCGAAGGGATTTTCGTCACCATAAGGCCATTCCTCTTCATCATGGTCGTCAAACTCTTCATCTTCAAATCGTACATGATGCCTATGTGCACGATGCCCATGTACACGACGGCCACCACGCTGATCATCAAAATCAACATGACGACCACCGCCATGTCCTCCACGACCATTCCCAAAATAATTGAATCCATGGCCGAAACCAGAATTCTCATCTCCAGATTCCTCTTGATGATGGTCTTCATGAGGGCGAGGTGGCCCTCGGCCTCCCGCCATGGGAAGACGTGCATCAAGCATCCTCTCCATTGCCTCCACAAGTGAATCAGCCACATGACGTAGTTCAGCCCGTGAGACAGGGGGCTCCCTATCCCCACGGTTCCCACCATGGACACTTGAATCTGATCCTGCCATGTTAGAGACAGCAAGAGAAAGTGGAATAGAAAATTTATGAACACACACAATCTCACCTCTTACTTACCCAAGTTCTTTTCTGATCTCAAGGACTGTAATGGTGCTGGTGTGGCAGCCTCAACGGAGGTGGTTGAGAGGTCGTAAGGATTACGAATCGATTGTCCCGGTTTAGGTTTTTGGTGGAGTTATAGGTGGCTAACAAGGAGGGCTATGATACTGTAACAAGGTGATACAGATCATTCAAAACAAGATATGTATGTTGCTATCCAGTGCACCACAAACTGAATTTACAGATATAAAACTTGGGTTCTCAGAAACCGTAGCACAACCCCTTTCCACTTCTCTTCGCTTCTTCTTTTTTTCTTCTTTTTTTTCTTCTTTTTTTTTCTTTTACTCTTTCTTTCACACCTTTTTTTTCAGATTTTTTCTTCAACAAACACAAGATAACATATGAGGGGTGCGGATAAAAAATAAAAAGAGAGTACGGCGGAAGGACAACGATGATGGTGACTAGCAACAAGATGAACGAAATGAACACAAAGAAACAGTACCACGAAATGGCTATAGGATTTTTTTTGTGGCTTTTTAGTGGACTATAGGACATGAACAAATCATAAATATATATATGATGGATGAAAACAGTAGCAAATGTAAACGAAGGATGGATATATAAGTGGATGATAACAAAACCTACCGTGACAACGATAGCTCTGATTACCACATGATAAGTACCGATCGGATATCGGTACAAGGTTGGCCCGATCTTCACGACAGTAGGTTGATGAACACAAAGATAACTTGTTGTAGAACAGCGGATAACTAGCTTTATACCTGCCAAGGTTGGATGCGACCAAGCGACGGGGAGAGAGACACCGAAACTGCAAAGACTTCGACTCGATCTCCGAACGACCGCAGAACCACAACCGGAGCTAATCCACACAAGACGGGGCAGCCGTACTGGAACCCGTAGAGCACGAATCAGTGGATCTCAGAGAGATCTCCTCACAAGTCCAGGAAGAACAAGGGTTGAGTAAGCACTCGGCAGCTCGGCTGCAATATATCTGGGATTATCTCAAATTATCAAAAGTCCCTTACATCTGAGGCATAGGGGAGTATTTATAGATGGAACAACCCTCCAGGATAGGTGAAAACACGAAGCAAAAATAAACTCATCGCTAGTGTGAAAGGACCTCCTCGAAATGGCTCCAGTGCTGATTCTGCGTGGTTGTTTGACTCTGCACAGTCTTCAGTGTTTTGACAATAACTCCTTCTAGGAAGCTTCAAATAACGTGCGCTGGATGCGTTTGAAAGCTAACTGGATAAGCTTTCACACCATGTGCACCTTGCTTTATGAAACTTTGTAGAATGATACAGTTTAATATGAAGATTTGGACTTCAAGCAGACTGTGGACCCTCTGACCAGTCAACACTAAAACTGGTCGGACGCCTTGAGGAAAACTTCAAACTGGTCGGGGTTAGAAGCATTGGAAAATAGACTTCAAGAGCTTTCCAACAAGTCCTGAATGACCTTCATAGCTTTTGGAAGTCAAAAGATATGACTGTTCCTTCTTGACATCCCTGTCACGCTGGACTGACTCGAGCTTGGTTCTTTGTTCTAGTTCGCCCCTGATGTATTATGCTTGTTCTCTCTTGTGTACCTAAGCAATGTTAACACACAAGATTTAGGTAGCATAAAGTTCTCATTAGTGTTTAATTGAAATTCATAAAGTAGCGCGTGCACCTCTTGTTGTATCTTCTTAGCGTGGTTACGTGTGATCGGTCCTGCAGGGGTCAGAGATGTAGCCGGAGAGGTCGGTGAAGAGGTGGAAAAGCTCGGGGAGATCGCCGACGCTGGCATGGTCGTATCACAAGGGCTTACCATTTTTCAAGTTACTCAAGGCAGGTGAGAAGTTTGAGTGGTCGGAGGAAGCAGATATTGCCTTTACACAGCTAAAGCAGTACCTTGCATCACCTCCGGTCCTTACTGCCCCCAAGTCAGGAGAAGTCCTTCAACTCTACATTGCGGCGACTGATCGAGTCGTCTCCACTGTCCTTGTGGTCGAGCGTGAGGAGCCTAGCCACACTTATGGTGTTCAGCGCCCAATCTATTTCATCAGCGAGGTGCTCAATGAGTCCAAAACTAGGTACACTCAGATTCAAAAATTGATCTACGCCATACTCATTACAACCCAAAAGTTGAAACATTACTTTGACGGGTTCCACATGGTGATCAAAACTGAGTTTCCTCTTGGTACTATTATACGCAATAAAGATGCAAACGGGTGCATCACCAAATGGGCAATGGAGTTATGTTCTTTCGACCTGGAGTTTGCGCATCGTGATACTATCAAATCCCAAACACTTGCTGACTTCATGGTCGAGTGGACAGACTTAAGTATCCCGACCTCTCAAGGACCCGTTGACTACTGGAAAATGTATTTTGATGGCTCACTGACTATTGATGGTGTAGGAGCGGGCATATTATTCATATCACCAACCAATGAGCAATTGCGCTACGTCCTCAGGATTCACTTCCCGGCATCCAACAATGCTGCAGAATATGAGGCATGCTTTCACGGTTTGCACATTGCAGTCGACCTCGGTATCAAACGCCTCTATGTCCACGGCGACTCGGTCCTATTTATTAACCAGCTCAACAAAGACTAGGATACAACTAGCGAGAAGATGGATGCATATTGCAAAGAAATTAGGAAGCTTGAAGGCAAATTTTACGGCATTGAATATTCCCATGTGGTCCGAGACAAAAATCAAGTAGCAGATGCGCTGTCGAAGTTAGGATCATCTAGAGTTCAAGTACCGCATGGTGTTTTTGTTCAAGACCTGTTTAAACCATCAATTAAGCAAGAAGGCAACCCCGTGGTCGAGAAGCCCTCGGACCAGCCTCTGGTAGCTATGGTTCCATCATCAACCACTACGGAACCATCTCCCACCACCGCGGGACCATCTCAGACTCTGCCAAAGATAGAGGACTGGCGCGTTCACTTAAGATGCATTGTGTTGTCCACTTAAGACAATGACTAGTTAGGAACCTTCTACACTAGTACACCTTATTACCTTAGTTTCTAACCGAATAGCACCTACCGAATCCCTTTTTATCACATGACCCTACCTTTGTATCCCAAATCTCTTCAAGATCATCTACTTGCTCATCAAGTACCTTTGACCCTTTCATATAGTTCTCACATCCATCATCCACTTCTCTCACTAGAGGAACCATGTACCACGAGGCATGATCGTAGCTATAGTGTTTGGTTGGGAGTCACATGGAAATATGGAATGGGATGGTCCTATCTCAGTTTTTGGGGGCAGGATGATCCCATTTCGTGTTTGGTTGATGGAGGACAGACTCGCCCTGTTTTTTTGTTTGGTTTGGAGACACCAAAGGTGCGAATAGATACCTGACTTGTGGGGCCAACTTGTCAGTCTCTCTCTTTTTTCTTTCTCCCTCCTCTATCCTCACCCATCTTTCCCCACACACGAACACAACACGTGCTGGCACCGGGGGCAGAGCTCGGCCGCATGCGTAGGGGGCAAAGCTCCTCGTCTGTGCATGTGCTAGGGCTCGATGCTGAGCTTGGCCGCACATGAGGGGACAGCGGAGCCGAAGCTCATCTTGGTTGGGCGCACGTGCTGGGGACGGGGCGGAGCCGAACCTCGCCAGAGCTCACTGTGCTGGCCGCGCGTTGGGGACAGGGCGGCGTTGGACCTCGCATGGAGCTCACTGGACCAGCTGCGCGTGCTAGGGACAGGGCGGAGCCGGATCTCGTTGGAGGCTTGGAGCTCCCTGGTAGGCAGGCACGCGTTGATCGAATCTTGCTGGAGCTCACTGGCAGGCATGCATGCAGGCACTTCTTCCTCCTCTGCTCCATAGACAGGTGCTAGCGGCCACACGTGCTCCTTCCTCCCCTTCTCCGTCGCCGGTCTCTTCCTCGCGCCCTCACGCACGTGCTGATTGCGCTCGTCCCAGCTGGGGATGTCGTGGTCCATCATTTTTCTAGGGGTGGGTTGAGCCCGAATATGAAGAGTATATACCCTGGTGGGATGGCCATGTCTCTGCATGACTCTGAACCAAACATGGGGCAAGGTGGGATATCCCACTTGGGATCATCCCATCCCTCCAACCAAACACTACCTTAAAGAAATCACGATGGCCCAAAGTTGTCCGATCGTCATGGTAGGAAGGCACCACTATCTAAGAACTCTATTTTGGATACCCATGTGTGTTTCTTATATGTCTATTAGATGCATAGCATGATTAAGGATAATAATCAACTTATACTTGCTTCTCTAAAGTTAGACCAATTCTCACATCAGAATACAAGGCCTATAGATGATAACTCAATGTCGGATGGTTCGCTAATCATGCTTAGTTGGCTTAGTACCGGTAGAAGTCAAGCATGAGTGGAAACTCTTTCTCGCGAGCTATAAGTTCAGGATACACCTTTTCAATGATCAACTAAAATTGGCTATAAGGATAACCTGTTAGGTGACTCAATTCGACTAGGACAAAAACAGCCTAAAACCAGCTATGAACTCAGTTTTACTAGAGACGGTTGAGTTAGTCGTCTTTTCACCATTTCGATAGTTCGATTTTGTAGTACTAAGTAAAAATGAAAACATCAAGTATTTACCACTAGATGTATTATATTTTTTCAACAACATTCTTCCCATTTTTTTATCTTAATAAATCACAATGAAGCATAGATATCTTAATAATATTCCCCTAACCTTTTGGAAAGTATCGAGTAGGTTAGGTCCATCAACCTTTTAAGAACCCATTGTAACGTAAGGATTTACAAAAATGTAGATGGATTTTATAGGAATTAATTTATTATTTTTTTTGAAAAAAACAGGACATAAGGAAAAAGTTCCTCGTTCTAAAGAGACCCATATGTAAGAACTTGGCATGCTTCTGGATGCAGCTTGTGGCCCTATATTGACGGTAGGCAGCAAGCTGTGGAGGTGTAGCCATTTATTTTAAGAATCAAGGCTGCAGTATTAATTGCGTCGCATGGGAAGAAGCAAGAATGAATGTGCCACCTTTCTTGAATTGGTGGTGTTTAAATTTAGGGTTAAAGTTTTAAGGTACGACATCGGGTGTCATATGAGAATGTTCGTATAGGAATAACAAAACAAATTACTGAAATCATGAGACGAATTTATTAAGTCTAAGTAATCCGTCAGCAGCACGTGTTTACTGTAACTTTATTGTAGCACCACATTGCCAAAACATGGACTAATTAGGTTTAAAAAATTCATCTCGTAGAGTAGTCGTAATCTATATAATTAATTATTTTTTAGTCTATATTTAATACTTTATATATATATATATATATATATATATATATATATATATATATATATATATATATATATATATATATATATACGCGCTATTCTACACCCTAGGTGTAGAATACTATTCTACACCAAGCTGTTATACTGAACAAAATTCAGTACTATTCAGTACTCACGTTTTAGTATTGTTCAGTATTTTCGTGGTGTTGGGTGTAGTACTGAGTGATACTGAACACTGTTCAGTAGTACTCAGTATTTTTTCTACTCAATTTTGACTTGTGGTGTAGAATAATATTCTACACCTAAGGTGTAGAATAGCGCTACCGTGTATATATATATATATATATATATATATATATATATATATATATATATATATGTGTGTGTGTGTGTGTGTGTTCAACGTCTAATGTGATAGAGACCGTTTGTTACAGCACATCAAAATAGGTGCGCTGCACGGCCTGTCCAACCATCCCAGCCGATCGAGCGAGTACAGTGGTACACTATTTTCACCAACGACTGGTGGGCGCCCATAACGTGTGGCAATTGTTTCATTATTGTACCCCTTCAACCATCAGCAAAAATTATAACGTAATTTTTTATAGGGTGTTTACCTTGAGGAGCCACTCCAAAATGATACATTACGAGTTATTCCATAAGGTGTGTTTGATTTGATGAATGAGGTGGTCTATCTTCTTCTCACTTCTTATTTTTTTATTTGATTCGTGGAATGAAATTCGTTAATCCATCACCACCTCATTCATCATAAGCTAATTATTAGAATATATGCATGAGAAATGAGTTGATTTCACCAAAATTCATGGGATAAACTCGCAATACATCACCTCATGAAGTATGAGTTGACTTCACAAACCAAACATCTTATAAATTTGGTGGGATGACTCCATTTATCATACTAGTACTAATTATTAGCTTATGAAGAATAAGATGATGATGTATCAACCTGTTCCATTCCATGAACCAAACAAAAAAGTGAGGATGAGTACATGATGGACCACTTCATTTCTCAAACCAAATACACCCTTAGTTTTTAGATACATTGGTTTCTATATAGGAAAAAGTCTAATTGACCCCCCAACTATAGGAGGTGGTCTAGTTTACCCCCGAACTATGAAATGGTCTAATTTACCCCCTGAACTTTGCAAAACCGGCCAAATCACCCCCTCGGGCGGTTTTGGGCAGTGGTTTTGCTACAGTGTCAGCGGTTTTGCTACAGTAACGACGGTTTTGTCTCTTTCTTTTTTATTTATTTCGTCTGAATCTTTGAAAAATCATAGTAAATCACAGAAAAATCATAAAATGAAAAATCCAATTTTATTGGACTCCACATGAGTAGATCTACACAGTGAATGTATAATATAGTATGCTTTAGTATAAAGTTTTTGTTGTATGAATTATTCAAATTAATTACAGAAAAAATAGATCAAAATTTACAGCAAAAACTTTATACTAAAGCATACTATATTATATATTCACTGTGTAGATCTACTCATGTGGAGTCCAACAAAATTGGATTTTTCATTTTATGATTTTTCTGTGATTTACTATGATTTTTCAAAGATTCAGACGAAATAAATAAAAAAAAAAGACAAAACCGCTGTTACTGTAGCAAAACCGATGACACTATAGCAAAACCACCGCCCAAAACTGCCCGGGGGGGTGATTTGGCCGGTTTTGCAAAGTTCAGGGGGTAAATTAGACCATTTCATAGTTCGGGGGGTAAACTAGACCACCCCTTTCTATATATCTAGATATAGTAGATATCTAAATGCATAAAAAAGTATGTATTAAAAAGCCAAAATTTCTAGTAATTTAAAATGGAGGGTAGAGTAGCTTTCAAAACTTGTGCGAGGGCAACCAAGCCCTTGTTTAGTTTCTAAAATATTTTACAAAATATAACTGTAACGCTACTGTAGCACTTTCGTTGTTATTTGACAATTATTGTCCGACCATGGACTAATTAGGCTTAAAAGATTCGTCTCGTGATTTACAACTAAATTGTGTAATTAGTTTTATTTTATATATATATTTAATGCTTCATACATGTGTCTAAAGATTCGATGTGACAGGAATCTAAAATATTTTGCAAAATATTTTGGGAACTAAACAAGGGCCAAAACCAGGTGTATGACAAGGCATAGAACTCAACCTGCAAAACTAATTTCACTATAGGTGAATTGACCTAGATTAAATATTTAAATTAAAATAAGTTTGTTCATAGGTCAACATATAAAATGAACTATTAAGAATAGGCCAGTCCTCACCACTACAGAAAACTTTCTACATGTGGTCAGAAAGCTTTTCTGCAGGCGGGCATTTTGTCCGCCTGTCTCGAAACGTATGCGTTAATCAGCAGCTTCATATGTGGCCTCCCTGCCCACCTATGTAAATATCAACTACCGAGGCGGGTGTGGTACACTGCTTGCCTGCAAAAACATAAACTACGGAGGCGGGCATATTACGACGTCCGTCTCCATTAATCAATAAAAAAACAAAAAAAGGCACTAGCCCACTGGTGAGCCCCCGTTCTTGGTCCCGAGCCGGATTCGCCGTCACGCAGCCTCGGTACTGCTACCGTGAGCTGGATCCACCGTAGATCGAGGCCGCACTCTGAATTCGCCACACTGCTCAGATCCGCTCGTGGCGCCGATGCTGCTGTCGCTTGGATCCACCGCTGGATTTGGAGCGGAGGAGGGTGGAGTGGGCCGCGCTCGTGGGATCCGCTGCCGGTGTGGCCCGCACTCCCCGTATGTTGATGCTTTTAGTATAGAAATTAGAGGCCTTGTTCGGCTGGCTGGCTCCCAGCTAGCCAGCAGTGCTTTTCTCTCACACCAATTCAGCACCAGCCAGCAGCCATCAGCCAGCCAGCAGTATTTTTCTCTCACAACAAATCAGCACCGGCCACAAGCCACCAGTCAGCCGAACAAGACCTAGAATCCAACTTGTTAGTAGTGCAGGATTCGACAAATGAAGCTCTGTATTGCCTTTTTCAGGTCATCCACTCTATTTCTTCGTCAAAATCAATCTCCATAGTGGCAAGGAACTGTCTGACAATAAAATCATTCCAATTACACTTGTCCTTCAGAAATTCAATTATACCTTGGAACTCAAAGATTTGAAATCCCGATTGTTTTGAGGAAATACTTGCAGAAAATCTGTCCAATGTACGATGGTCATGCATGGTGCAACAGAATGTGGCTGGAAAATACATCACTGCACTTGAGTGTGAAATTGTGGAAGCATCGAATCATTTGCTTTGTTGAACTGATATATTTTTCTAGTTTTGTTATACTCATGTGCTCGCCGTACCTTTCTGTGACCATCATATGCAAGAACGTTGAAATATAGACCTGATTGGTTGGCTACTAATTTTTGTCCAACTAAAATAATGGCAAACCAAAACTTAGGTCTGCCAAAGTTAAGGCAAAAAAACATATGTGTGTATTTGGTTGATTGCCAAAATCAAGACTTGCCAATTTTCTTTTCTATACAGTGACTTTCTAGAGATTTGCCAAAAGTTTGCCCATAAATATTGGTGTACTAATTTTTTGGTACTGAAGTAATGAACCAATTGACCACAATGGTTTTGGTTGGGCAAAATTTGAAAGCCCACCAAACAGGCCCCATGTGTCTGGCTCATCATCATGATTGATCTGACCAGATGCATATGATTTAGAATGGTGGACTACAATTTTTCTAATATACAAGAGTTTCATCAGCATAATATTTTGTTAATCTATAAGCAGCCGGGTCCACTTCCTCAAGTCGTTGGCTATTTTCTGCACAAATGGACCGACTGCGTCTTTCGGTGACGGCCGAATTTTGAATGCACGCCACCAAAAGAGGTTGGAAACGCTAAGGTCAGTCTCAGTGGGAGTGTCATAAGAGTTTCATTTGTATTAAATAGGCTGCCACATAGACATATTTGATGACATGGCAATGTATTTAAGAAGAGAGAGAAGAAATGAGTTTCATCTAGATGAAACTCTTTTGGCACGATTACCAACTCTCTCTGAGTCATGAAATTAAATGCCTATGAAACTAGAGAATGAAACTCTCTATTGTGGACGTGTGTTTCATATGAGTTTCATTTCATTTCGTGTGATGTAGCAGTCTTGGAAACAACCCCATGAAACTCGTCACTGAAACTGGCCAAACTCAGCACTAGAAAAAAATTCATTGAACAACATATTAAAGTTAAATAAGGACAAAAGAAAATTAAAAAAATGATGTTCCCAGCGGAAAGGAGAGCCTGGGACAGGCGACCCCCCCACCCCCCACACACACACCGCCCCCCCCCCCCCCCCCCCCCCCCCCCACACACACACACACACAAAACACAGGCGACCCTTTTTAATAGCCGACCTCAACGTCGAGAGGAACCCCTTGTTGCAGTGCGAGTGCAGCACAGCAGGCACAGGGAAGGGGACAACCACGAGCGCCTAAGATCCCGTCCTCCGCGTCGAGATCTTTGCCGAGGCGGTGACCGTCGAGGGATCGCCATGGCGCTGAGGGCGTCCCCCGTGTCGCATGGCGCCGCGGCAGCGCCGCTGCCGCCGTTCGCGCGGAGGAGGATGGCCCGTGGGGTGGTGGTGGCCATGGCGTCCACCATCAACAGGTGAGCACAGCGGATCCCTCGCCTCTCGCTGTCTTCCTAACCGTGAGATGCTTTCCTTCGCGGAAATGTGTTGGTTCTTGGGAGCCGCGATCTTTGGGGTAAGTGAGATTCGCGATCTGCAGTCACTTGGCCCGGTGGATCGAAGCAAATCGCTGGTGAAAATTCCACCTTTGCGATTGATTCGTGATCTGGGCGGGGCAGAGATGCCACCTTGCGGTCTTTTTTTTCACCTCCCACCCCCACCCTCCATCGTTTTTATCGAGATCCAGGATATTGGAAAGATTTGTGCCTGGGTTTTCGTCTTCATCTCTCAGTCGATTTTCCGTTTCTGCTTGTGATCTGCCCTTGGTTTCGTGATCGGACCGGTTGTTAGTGATCCGCCCTTGGTTTCGTGATCTGAGCTGCTTTGCGGCGGTATTGGTACCAGTACCATGCAGAAAGTAGTTGGCTGTTGATGTCTCAACTTGTTCAAATCTGCTGATGGCGATTGAGTTGTCGTGAACTTAAGAAACGATTGGTTTACATTCTTTCTAATGTTACATCTGAATTTATCAATTAAACAACTGGATTTTGTCACTCTCTATTGGATGACAATAAATGTGTTATTTTAGAGGGCTATATGCAGTAAGAATTTGTCAAACTTTACTGCAATCATAACAGAGCTTAAGTTTGCCGCACGAAATTAGGATCCATATCAAGAACGCTCCTGGAATATACATGATTGTAAATTGTCAAACTGCTGCATTTGGTACTATGAAGCAGTAAGAAAGCAGTCACTACCTGCCATCAAACGTGAGAAGCGGTTAATAAACTGATGATGAATTGATAAAGATGTATTGTTAATTGTAAAGTGCCATATATTTTTCACATGAATTTTGCAGTGTGTTCGTTGTGCTTTAGTTGATCAAACATTGCACTTGGTACCCCTATCTTAATGTTAGTATATGTTGCAATTTTAACATTAGCACTTAAACCCAGCCCCTTAGATAATAATGCCCCGTTCTGCTGGAATTATAAGCCAGCTGAAAAACACTATTGGCTGATTTTTTTGTGAGAGAAAAATACTGTTCCGGCTGAAAAAACAAGCTGAATAAGACGGATTATAAGCCAGATGAACGGACCTAAAGTTTAGAAAATTCCAGTAATGATTATTGTGTCAGATGCTGGCCCTGTTTAGGGTAAATTGTGAAAGCTTGAGACAAACTATCTATGCAAAGATCAGAAGACCTTGCTACCATTGTAAATAAGTTGTTTCGCTTTGCCCCATGTGGCTTATGGTTACTGTATTTTTTTTTTTGCACGAAATATGTGATTTCCAGTCCAGAGGTTTTGTGGTAGATAGGTTGTTCTCAACTTTCTGCAGGAAACATGTGGAAGTTTCCAGTCTCGAGGTTTTCTGCTATGTAGTTTGTTCTCTAAGTTTTCTGCAAGAAACATGTGGAAATTTACATCCTTAAGAATTAAGATTTGGTGGTAGATAGTTTGTTGTGAGTTGCACATATTTCTTTCTGTTTTATCTGTTATGAATGGATAACCTTGCCAACTACTTTCTTTACTGTGCAATGTTCCTTTTCCATTTTTCTGATTACTTGGTTGCTTTTACTAGGGTCAAAACCGTCAAAGAACCCTATACTCCTCCACGAGAGGTACATCGACAAATTACCCATTCACTACCACCTCAAAAGCGGGAGATTTTCGATTCACTTCAACCTTGGGCCAAGGATAACCTATTGAACCTACTGAAGCCAGTTGAAAAGTCATGGCAGCCACAGGACTTCCTACCAGAGCCTTCTTCTGATGAGTTTTATGATGAAGTTAAAGAACTGAGGGAGCGGGCAAATGAAATACCTGATGAGTACTTTGTTTGCTTAGTTGGTGATATGGTTACCGAGGAAGCCTTACCTACCTATCAAACAATGCTTAACACCCTTGATGGAGTCCGCGATGAAACTGGTGCAAGTCCAACCACGTGGGCGGTTTGGACAAGGGCATGGACAGCTGAAGAGAACAGACATGGTGACCTCCTTAATAAGTACATGTACCTTACTGGACGGGTTGACATGAAACAAATTGAGAAGACCATACAGTATCTGATTGGTTCCGGAATGGTAAGCAGTTAGGCGCTACTGATATCTGTCTTTCCCTTTCCTTCCATTTATAACTCATTGAATCATGAAATCATCGGCAACAAATGTTGTATAGTACATGTTGAAGAATTGGATAAACGGGGAAAAATAATGATGTGTAGTGAGCTATTTTAGATAACTTGTTGAACATAGCCATAAATGTAATTTCTATTTTCATTTCTTATGCAGGATCCTGGAACTGAGAACAACCCATACTTGGGTTTCCTTTACACATCATTTCAAGAAAGAGCAACATTTGTATCGCATGGGAATACTGCAAGGCATGCCAAGGATTATGGTGATCTCAAGCTGGCCCAGATATGTGGTACAATAGCAGCTGATGAAAAGCGCCATGAAACAGCCTACACCAAGATAGTCGAGAAGCTCTTCGAGATTGATCCTGATTACACAGTGCTTGCATTTGCTGACATGATGAGGAAGAAGATCACAATGCCTGCTCATCTCATGTATGATGGCAAGGATGACAACCTGTTTGAGCACTTCAGTGCAGTGGCGCAGAGGCTGGGCGTCTACACTGCTAAAGATTACGCTGACATCCTTGAGTTCTTGGTCCAGAGGTGGAAAGTTGCAGATCTCACTGGGCTGTCTGGAGAAGGGAGAAGGGCGCAGGATTTCGTCTGTACCTTGGCACCGAGAATCAGGCGGTTGGATGAAAGAGCTCAAGCAAGGGCGAAGCAGGCACCAGTTATTCCTTTCAGTTGGATTTATGACCGCAAGGTGCAGCTTTAATCAAGAACACTAGGCAATGTTTGCACTTGCTATATCATTTTCAGTCCTGGGGTTCTCTATAAGAAACAGTCTCTAGGTTATCTAGCAGGGTAGAATTCAGCTACTTATGGATCTCACTCGCGCAAAGTATGCTATCTGTTATCGTGAAAGTTGCAAAGTTTAGTTTACTATGTGGGCCTGGTGGAGAAGACTTGTGTGGGGTGCCTGCTGCCGGTTACAAATGGTGACTCCATCGCAACTGAGTGAACTTATGTTGTACTGAATATGTTACGGGACTTATAGTTTCAAAGTAATAATAATATGGAGTTTGTATATGGACAAGCTTGCTTTGATGCATGATGAGAATCTAAAGTTAGTTTTTGTCTTGGTTTCTGAATTGGTCTCAACTTCTGATACGTCATTGCCTGGCCAAATTAATGCTTAATTGTCGTCACCGTGTTTGGTTGGATGTGCAAGCTGAGCTTTGCATGATTATCAGCCATCCGTGTTTGGTTGGTTGTAAAAGTGCTGTTGTAATCACCAAGTTCTAGGTGTAGGTGAAGTCATTATCATCTAGTTTTGATGTTCTCTTCCATTTTATAAGGCAGAGGACCAAAGCATATGGTAATGGTTGTACAACCTAATATTATTGGATGAATAATACCGTCACTATGTTGGGCAAGGTCAATAATTCAGCCCAAATTCACTGTGAGCATACCTTGTGGATTAGGGTTTTAGCAATGGAACCTACTACATGCCAAGAATCAGAAGTTTCTCTCGAGACAGTTCTCACCATATTTGCATATGAAGTGCATTGCAGCCTGACATGCGGATCGCATATGAAGTGCATCTTGACCTAACATTGCAGATTTGCAGTGAGAACCGAAGTATAAACACCAGTACATCTTTTGCAATGGAAATGAGAGTTTGTATTCTTGTATTACATGCCGCCTTTTCGCCCCCGGCTGAAACTTATGTAGATTCATTATATAAGCCTAATGTAAGTCCGCTTTGTCACACAAATACCGAACCGTGCTGTTGTTCTGCAGTGCCTGGCCTGCGCAGAATGCGCGTTGTGAGGGGGTTCGATCGACGAGGAGCCGATCCACTGCCAGCTGCCTGCTACGGAGCTCATAGAAGTTCACCGCCACAGATTTCCTGGAGGACGCTCGCGCTGGCGCCCGATTTTTAGTCCGCAACTGCGAGGGCCGCGCTGGCGCTGCAAACAGGTGCTTAAGAGGCTGCGCGGCGTGCTCGCCTGAATTTAGCACGTTCCATCTCTACCACTAGCGAAGCCTGGAATTGGGGTCCGTTTCACTTCGCAAGCTTGTATAATTAGCTAATGGCGAGGCGTGTGCAGGCAACCAAACAGCGCGGCTTGCATTATGCCTGTACAGGACCTTTTTCATCCATCCAACCAAACCCAATATAGGTGTTCGAGCAAAGCGAGGCAGTAACGACTCTTTCCTAGGAGGGAAGAGGAGTGAATACCAAGCGTAGCGAGTTAGACAAACGGAGTGAGCTATAATTGACCGTAGGGAGATTATAGCGAACAGAGTCTATGCGCGCGTGCGTAAATAGTACACATGCGTATGCGTGTTAGAGCAAACAAATAACCAATTCCTTGCACGTATACTTCGTCAATAATATTCAAGTTCCTAAACGATGCAAAAAGGAAGAAGGCAAGTGATAAAAATGATGAAGGCAAGTATATATGAACCATGCACGCACTGGCCAAATTTGCTATGGTTCAAACTTCGAGGAACATATGAACTGACTAACAAAAGCTTAATAAGATTTTCTTTTCTGGCAATGCGCCTGACACTCAACAATCATCCCTAGATGCGTAAAAATGACCGGTGATAGAGTCGCTTCTGTACAAAGTGTGGAAGTGAAACATTGATCCACAATCCAGCAGAGGTTGGCTATGCTTTATCCCCCAAAGCTATTCCTGCCAACAGCGTGATCCTAACAAGACCGCAGCTCTCGAATGAGAGTCTCTTCAACAGCATCCACAAACTTTACAAGATGTTGGCGAATCTGCAGCTCCAATTCATTGGCCAGTTCCTAGCACCCATAAGGACCAAGAATTAGCAGTAGTTTTTTCCCTTTTCTTTCAAAAAAGTGAAAAAATGCATTAATGCAGCATGTACACCTCCATCGGTCGACCCACAGCAGTAATGCATCCATGCCATTAGAGGATGGATGATATGATGCACCAGTCTGAGTGCTGCAAACATTCAAATTTTCTATTTACTAACTATGATGAGCCGAGATGCTCTACTACCTCATTCCAGAAGGCTGTTTGATACCGATCCATCTTCTATTTCTATGCTTGCTAACCCATACAAACAGTTTAACTTCAAATTTCATACCAGACAGCCAGTTGGGAAAAATAGGTTCAGCGGTCAGCAGAAATTTCGGTGGTATGATCACCATAGAACTTTTACCCCCATCCTAATAGATGTTAATGTAGGTCTACTGCCAATTTCGAATAAATTAGTATTTCAGAAAGAATTTCTACCACTTCAGAGGGGCTCAAACCACATTCTTGCATGCATTGTGCAATGAGTATAGGCATTGGTCCCAGACCAGCAGCAACCACTTTTTACCTTGGTCTTGGAAAGCAGAGTTGAAGCAATATTTGTCGGATGGTCCCCTGAATTGCGGATTGAAATTAACTTCAGGCCGTAGGAACAAAGAGGCCAATCTGAAGATATCTTGATGGAGACATCAATCCCACGATCTAAGTGAGCAACAATCATCTCCTCTTTGTTAAAGTACTCAAAAGAATGCCTGAGAAAAAGAATGAAGTTTCTCCAAAAAGGTTAAGTTGAATACTAGGAGACAGTTTAGGATCCATGCTCTCCATCTAGGATTAGGTCAAGCTTCACTAGACAAGTCTTGCATCAACATTATCATGTGCAATTGTAATGTAAGTAAAGATTAGGTTTATGATTGTACAATAATGCTGAGATAATTGAATTTAAGATGTAAAGGGATAAAAGGACTGATAAACAAATACATGGAAAATTTAGGTTATTTCATGAGTCAAAATGTTTTTTTCGACACACACTACTGTTTTTCAAATTATTATTGTGATGCTACTGATTTGAATGCTATGAGCCCTAATGCCGTCCATTCAAGCCATTGACTGACAAAATAACCTAAATATCCCTCATGTCTATACGTTTTCCCCTTCTCTCTAATTTACTGCCAGGAGCCCAGGACAGGACCCAGCTCTTCTCTCCCTTATGGTACTTCTTCCTCCAGACCTCACGTTTCCGACCGTTTTCAGATGCCATCCCATCCCCCATCTGGGTATCCGATCGAGTCCCCTCCTCCTAGGGAACTCGATCTCCAGAACACCCCTCTTTCCTACCTTACCTCCTGCCCTCCGGGGGTAGCTATTTCTTACCTAGCTTTCCCTCCTAGCCTGCCTTTACTCCGATACCCTTCCCTCCTCCCAGGAAAGGGTATCTGTCTATAGTGTTCTAGCTGTCCTCCCTATTCCCAGCTTGCCTTCCTATTCCTAGCTTACCTTCCTCTTACTAACCTGCCTTCCTCTTCCTATACTCCGATATTGTCCCCTCCTGTCTTGGCCTAACCTCTGTTATAGCCTATCCTCTAACGGTGGCAGCCCGGCGGGCTGTCTTGCCTACCCTCGCATCCAATCTCGGGTAGGCGCTTAGGCAGGCCTACTAACCATAGCCAGTTCTGGTTTCCAGAAATGCATATCACAATCCTGGTATCGGGCCAGGACAGCTACAAGTCTTAACCGCTTCTTCCCATTCTCTGTTCTCTCCTGAACTCTGCAGGCCGTTTTCCTCCCCACTTTTATGCATGGCAGCTGTCAGCAGTGCCAGAGACTTCATGATCCCATGCAGCACTTCAGCATCGATTATGCACTAACTGAGATACTGTCCTTGACCTCTGTGCTATGGTTCCGGGCAGGTGGAACCTTGGTGGGATAAATCACTCAGGCCTAGGGGTGCTTGACCACATTAGGTAGCAAAGTGGGGGTTATTTGGGCACTTTGAATGACCACATCAGCATTCAGCAGAGCAGTCACGGTGACAAACAGAACGAGACAGTGATGTAAAGAACAAAAGACTGCTCCCATAATAATTAATGATAAACAACAGAAGGCAAGGTTACACAGTACAAATTCAAGGAACAAGTTCAGAGAGCATGGCTCCCTTGCAGTTAACAGCTTAAACAACAGTTATATATTCACAACGTCCTAATAAAATATTGCAAACTTTTAAGAACAGTTTGATATAAAGATATTCCTAACTAATTATACTACAATGTTAACATATGGACAATCACATCACCTTGAACTATTAGCATCATTCACCAATGATCGTCTCAAAGCATTGATTATAGACTGGTGTTGACATTGCTGAATAAGCCATCGCAAGGTTGGATAAGAAACGGCCTCTCTACAAAAACAGGCAAACACTTTTTTTAGTACGAACACATAATGGAAGAAAGAACAGAGTAGTAGAAACGTAGAATAACACTGTACAATCATTTTTTCTGACTTACATCTAAAAGAAACATGAGGAAAAGGAAATAACATTGAATCTGTGCATAAAATAAGTTCATGTCATCAACAGAAAAGCATGATATAAGAACTCCATACCTGGAGGACTCCATCCTCTCAATCAGTATATCTACAGAAATGTCATCAGGAATGATCTGAAAATCCCAAAAGATAAATAAGATATATGCAACAAAATGTCTTATAATTTAAAGGGGAAAACAATGTCATAGTAATAATAAAGCCAAAACATTGAGAGAATCATCATGAAACAAAGTTTTCTATAAGAGCACCTGTACTTTCTTTGGTTCCATATTTCTTTTATCAATTTCTATCAGCAGCTCATGGTCTGAAATAAACGAATCAATAGGACAATTAAATTTCTGTCCATAAATTTCACAGTCTGAGGTCAATATTGGCGCCTTCAAGAACATCCTGAGACAGTTGTCTTTAAAGTCTAAGACCTTCGCTCCAAATGGCAATAACATAGGTTCAAGTTGAAACATTTCATCATCCCTGGATATAGAGGTTTGGGATGTCATAAAGAAATTCATCAATCCATAGCATAGTAAACTCAAAACTGTTAACATAGGCTACCTGTTGTGATTGCTCACAGCAGTGCCGGAAGGAAAAAAAATACATTGATTTAATGGAAATAGATGTACACTTGCTGACTAATAGTAATAACAATAAGTAACTATGAAGAAGAGTAGAAGATGACAGCAATCTTTAATTTGCATGAGTTGAAAACAGATTAACCATGCAACGATATAGTTTCAAGGACATTGGACATTGAACATTACAAACTGAATAACTGATCATGAGTTCATGACTATATATTGCAAAACAGAAAACCAGCGATGAATTCATAAACTGATTCAGGCATGCATATATGAGCATATTGTTGGGACTAGAAGCCCTGCAAAAGATTTCAAATACTGAAAGGATGGGTGTGAAGTAAAGATGAATAAAGACTCCAGAAAACAGTCCATTTTTCTCGAATACGCAGGAGGGTTGCGTATCATTGCATTAAGAAGAAGAGTTGTAAAATACAACACGCACACCACCCACACCCCTTAACTGCTTAATCCCAATGCATTGATGATAGTGTTCCTAACTCAAGGACACATGTGGGAAAAGAAGAACAATACAGCAGAAAAATATTTTCTGAAACAGAGAATAGCAAAGTTTTGTATTCTCTAAAATACCAGAAAGAAATTTAAACACGGTTTGAACATCACAAATATTGGATAGAATCCAAAAAAAAAAAAAAAACTGATTATAGAAATCACAATTTTCATGATAGTGAACAAATTCAAGATAGGTGTATAAGAAATTCAAGGTGCACTACCATTCATAGTTGAGTATGTGTTAAAATGCTTTACTTAGAATTGATATATAGATTAAAGGTGGATGATACCTTTAGTTCCTTGTGTTCAGTATAAAAAAGAACATACACAATATCATTACCTTTGTAGATGTTGTAAAACTTCAAGTTCCATCGTACTTTTTTCTATTTGGTGATCAAGTTCCAACTACAAATAAATAGAGTAAGTTCAATAATGCTAGGAAAACAGAAACATGTCTCGTAAACATACAAGTTACAAGCACACCTCATATATGTAGTCCTTGTCACCAATGCTTTGATTTCTGCATGAATCAGTTTGTAAGATAATCTGCTGCTCCCCCTCTCCAGTCTTTTGCTGCAGCAGCAGGGTTGACAATCGGTCAGCTCTGCTGACTCCTGTTAAGGTATGGCAATAGGCCATTACCCCCTTGTACTAAGTGTACTAGTAGAAGTATGGCAGTAGGCCAACTTGGTAGTGGCATACATCAGCCATATAGGGAGTAGTTGGGGCTGATATCAGCCATACTTGTGTGTACCTTATAGCTGGTACAAGAGTTATATATATACTCTAGTCAAAGCAATGGAAAATTCAGTTCAAAGCAACACTCTTTCAGAGTTTCAGACTTGTGCTGTGCTGTGCTAGTGTGCTCTGTCCTCACCCCCTTCTTCTACCTCTAGCCATGGTGTGTGTGTGTGAGTGTGCTGGTGAGCTCACCTGTGCAGGGAGTCCAGGGGCCAACACAGTTGAGTCTGACAGCCCAAGAACAGAACTTTCATCAAAATGGTTCAAAGCCTATATCATGAGGGATGAAAGACTTCAAATGTCTTCATCTAAACTAAACTAATACTTTGGAAAAGAAGAGAAACTTCTAATTTGATGAGCAAAATTAATTAGTTTTCCTTTAGACTTCGGTTCAATAGAAATTCAATGCAGCTTATAAGTTGCAAATAAGACGGTATGAATGTTGAGGCCATACAGTACATAAGGTTAAAATTGTACAACTCAGCAGCTGTTGAGCTGTATATTAGATTCTATCATAAGGAATGCCAAAAGGACGCAAATCAACAAAGTACAGTTTGAGGATTATAACAATCAGGGTCCCTATTCAACTACTGTGAAAATTATATTTTAGACTACTTACTGTAAAGAAATAACAATTTAGCTACTTACCTTTGGACCAAGATTCGAAGACAAAGACTTCAGCATTTCAATACCAACATCCACTTGAATCATATCTGAATAACAAAGACTATTGATTACTAACCCAGCAAACTGTCGGAGCTCAATAAAGAAAAACATGGCAAATAAATAAACCAACCATTGAATATTGTCTCTGCAGTGACACTAATCTCAGCAGATACCTTCTGATTCGCCTCCTCTGCCATGGCTACATCCTTTCTCAACATTTCCAGGTATGCATCTGAACACAATAATGGTGTTGTAAGTGATGCACTCAAAACAAATAACCGTTTGAAAGCAAAGAACCATCTTCATAATTGCACTGAGCGAAGAACCACCGCAGTAACAAGCAAATTTCAAAAGGAATGAATGAATGATTAATACATAAGAATCTGTAAAGAAAATAAAGGAGACACTGCATTTACAAGCTACAAACTCGGAGCTTATATTTGATGTTTCCTCTCCCTACTTGTATTCTATTGAGTCCATTAAGCAAATCTGCATCATGATGCTTATCGCTGTTACAGCGTACTTTGCATCACACGGAACAAGCATGTGTTGAAAACAAATCATATGGCCATGCTTACCAAGATCATCAATTGAAGCTGCGGCAGTGGTAGAGTCCCACTCATCCATGGCTTCCTGAGCCACCTAAAACAAGTATCCCCGAAGAAGGGAAACATAATAGAAAACAAATCCAACAATTAGGCCACACTTAGGTAAACCAAAATGAAACACACAGAATCCACCCTGAGTAGCGACGACCTCACCTTGTACGGGGAGTCCAAACCCAATGCCACCTCCACATCCGCAACCTCCGCCTGCTCCTCCTCCTCCCCTCGCCCCCGACGCCGCCGTTCCACAGAGAGCTGCTCCACCCGGCTGAAACGAACACGCAAACAAAACAAAAGGGGAACAATGCAGATTGAGGAACCAGATCCACGGGAAGGAGGAACCCACCGAGCGGAGATGGAAAAGGAGGATCGTTGGCCCACCTCCGGATGGCGGATGCATCGAGGGGCGCCTCGTCGGGACCCTGCGCCAGCACTAGGGCTTGCGCGTCCGCCATGGCCGCCTCTCTCTCTCTCTCCCGCCCAGTAGAGACAGATTTGGTTTTCGAAACGGAGGGGAGAAAAGGAAAGCGAGCACGTGAGAAAGATGAACGGCTGCGATTCGTCCGGGCCAACCCGACCCATTCAGCTGGATCCGTTTGCGCTTTACGGGGCCCCGGTTTGGTCGGCCCGCGATAAGGAGTAGCAGCCAGGCAGAGCCCTGCTGGCTGCTGCTCCGCGCCACACCTCTCGGCTTCATTCCTATCCGTCTCCCCTGCTCTATCGTCGTCGTCCTCCTTCATCGGGCCGGGGGGAGCTTCTCCGCGGCGGCGCAGTGTGCAGAGCACCGCAGGTTCGCCTCTTGGTTTCCTCATCCCTTCCCCTCTCCTTTCCTGGTTCTCCATCCCGCGCGACCTTCTTGTTTCACATTTTTCTTCGTTGTTCCAATTGCGCCTGCATTCAGGGCTACGTAACATCGTTAGACTAAAGATTTCGTGCGTGGTTCATCATGCTTGAAAGTCAGAGTTTGGTGACCCGGATCGATCTTGGCGGGAGCTAGTGATTGCGAGCATATATAAACGCACTAGAATTCATCTGCAGACACTTCTTGTCAGATGTCTCGTAGCAGATTGGTACTGCAGTCTTATAAACAAAAATAAAACAAATAAACAAAAAGAGATGAGTCATGGCTGCAATCCATACACCCAAACTGAGAATGTACCCTATTGTTTATCTAGAGAAAGCCTGAAACATTTTCTGCAGATATTTCTGCTCGAGTTGGTTTGAGTTTTGTACTGAACTTTCCCTCTTGAACTGCAGATTCAGAGACATGATGATGTCGCGACAGTGCACAAACCGCATCTTTCTAAGTGGAGGTTCCAGCTTCCTCCATGGCCTCAAATCTAGAGTTTCATCCAGTAGGAGTCGCGGCACCGTCAGACTCAACTGGTGCTGCGTGAGAGCTAATCTCTGGAGGACCGAGCGCCTTGGTGTCAAGGCTACTCCGTCTGAGGTAATACATGATTGCTCATTAATATGATACCGAGACGATTCACCTCCTGTTATGCCACTAAGAACAGCAGGGTTTTCTCTTCTCCAGCAGATGATTGCAGTACTGCAAGCGTCAGATATTTTCAGTAGCATCAGGAAATGGAGCAAGTTGCAATTGGTCGCCATGACAGGGGTGATGGCATGTGTAGTTCTGGTAGTCCCTTCTGCTGATGCAATCGATGCTCTCAAGACATGCACTTGCCTGCTAAAGGAATGCAGGTGACTCTTCATCATACTGTCAACATAGTTTTGACATTCTTGCCTTTCCACAATCTTGGAATACAAGGGTTGCTTGGTTCGGAACTAGACTCGCCTGGCTAAGCAAGCCTTGCCTTGCCAACGCGGCCGAGCGTAATTCTCTCATAAAAACTAGTCAAAATCATGCCTGCACAGACAGACCACGAGGTAAGCTCCTGGAATCCAAATGCTTGTTCGCCTCCGATTTCTGGCTCTACAAGGCAGCACACGATGTCAGAGACGATGATGGCGATGCCAGGGTGGAGCCCATGCTGCATTTTGCAATGACTTGTGCTGTCCAGGGTTCAAAATTTTCAGCAAAATTTCAATGAAAATTTCATGGATTTTGGTAATTTCAGGGGCGGCTGAAAGAAAAATCTGAAATTTCGTATTACAATAATCCATGTGCTATAACTCTAGACTCATATTTTTCATATTCTTCTACTCAATAGGTCTGTATTCTAATATTTTGTTTAGATATAAACATTTTAGAAAAATCATGCTTCATGTTTTTTAGATCAAAGGCATTCACCCAGGCTTTATTAGAAAGCTTAACGAAGGCCCAAGATCTGATGCTGAGGATACTAGCTTACAAAGACAAGCGTACCAACATCCAAACCATCGACAGGAAACATTTAACAAAGCTCAACTAAACAAAGATCTCAGCTACCAACTCTAAACTACAGACACACTAGTTCTCCACCAAACTAATTTGCACCAGCTGAAAGCAAGTTAAACATATCATCCTCCATGGGCCTCAGGAGGGGACACCAAGTCTTCACCTACATCAGCATCTTGTTGATAATCGCCACTAGTGAAGTCAGCACTTTGTTGTTAAAAACAGCATCATTCCTGGTCTTCCAGGTCCACATCGCTTCTGCACATAAGAAAAGCATCACATGTCTTTTTTTTTTCTCCTCGACAAGCATTCACCACCTCAACAAAAAAAAAAAAACTCTGAACAGCTGGTTGGCGATCTTGTCCAACCCAAAACATCTATCAAATAAGACCATAGAAAAACTGCAATGGGGCATTGAAATGAATGTGATCAGTTGTTTCAAGCTTATCACAAACTTTACAATTTTTAGGTCCAGACCATTGCCTCTTCTTAAGATGAACACCAGACTGGATTCTATCGTCAGCAGCCATCCAAAGGAAAATTTTCACTTTAGAGGATTGTTACATTTCGACACAGCCATCATTTGTATATCCACAATTCCACCTATAGTCATCAATTTGCATAGAGATCTTGTTGAATACTTTTTAGAACGCTCAAGTGCCCAGTATACATTGTCAGTACCCTCAGAAAGCTGTACCTCTGCAGTTCATCCCACTAATCTCTCCTTGTCTCATCAAACTCTCTTCTAAACTGAATTAACCACTGCCCGTTCACTCTTGCCTTTGCTACCTCCAAATCCGGCTCTGAGTTTATCTGAAACAGCCTGTAGAATTTGATTTTTAAAGGACAGTCTCCCAGCTAATTATCATGCCAGAATCTTGTCTGCTGTCCTCCTACCTCAACAGCTCTACCTCTCTGGTACCACTCTCGAATATCCAACAAAGATCTCCAAAACTATGAACCTTTCCTAGTCTTGATTTGAAAAATACATTTCTGTCACAGATATTTTCTCCTCAACAGTGAACAGAAAAGGCTACCCCCCCTCTCCAATCTATCAATCCATTTAACCAGCGAACAAACATTATAGCTCTAACAAACATTGAACAGTATACTGCATGTTTAAGTCTCTAAAAAATTCTGACCAATTTTTCGAATTTTGGTAATTCCAGGGGTGGCCGAAAAAAGTCTAATACCAAACTTGAAAATCCTGGTGCTGTCCAACCTTAAGCTAAGCGCTTGCACCGAAGAGGCAAGGGGCATCTACATCATGGCCGATGTGTCACGTCATGGTGGAACCAGGGGTGTCGTGTAACAAAGGTCTTCGTGGATGCCTCCCAATCGATATGGATGTGACATGTGTGATACACGGAGAAAAAGGCATAGAGGTGACACATGTGAGCATCCCATGGAACTTGCCATGTCATGCCTCACAGGCTGAAACGAAGAAGTGGCTAGTGTAGTCGAGGCTAAAGTCGAAGTAGAAGCGCGTGAAGAGGACAAGCAGCAAGTAATGGAAACCAATCATCAGATCAAAAACCAAAAGAAATGCCAATCAACCACCAGCAAGAGGGAAAACCATGATCAAGGAATTAGGAAAAGACTCTAGTATCCAATCAACGCAACTAGCAGCACTGCTCTCAGCAAATATCTTTATGGATGATCTTCAAATGGGCACACTAGGAGGCAACGTGAGGGCGTGTGCCCAGTGCGCCATGGAGGACAAACAACTAATAGTGTTGGAGTATAGGAGTATTAGGCCCGTGAGGCTAGGCCCATGAGGCCCATGTATGCATCACTATATAGCTACCCTTCTAGGGTTAGCCCAAATCAATAGAGTCACAATTTCCAACATGATATCAACAGCCTAGGGTTTCCTTTCCCCATCCCTTCCCTTCCCTGCCCACTCCAGCCGCCGCCGCCACCTGCCGGCGCGCCGCCGCTGGCGCCCATGGCCGGCCGGCCTCCTCCCCCTCCCTCCTACTTCCACATCTTCCCTCCTCTCCCCACCTCCTCATGGGCGCAGGTGGCTGGAGCCCCCGCCGTCGCTGCTGGCCCGCCTGCTGGAGCCGCCGCCGCCTCGGGCCCGCGTGCTGGAGCCACCGTCGCGGTTGGACAGCGCCTTCCCGGCGCCGCCATGTCTCCTCCCGCCACCGCTCCTCCCGCCGCCGCTGGCCCTCCACCTCCAGGCGCGGCCGTGCCTCCTCCTCCCGGCGCCGCTGCTGCCTTGGTCGCGGCCGCGGGCGCGGACCTACCTGTCATTCCTGGAGACGCCGCCGCTGCTGGGGACGCTGACGGGCCCGTCCTTCTCCCGGCCGGCGGGATTCCGGCACCTCCACCCGCCGGTGTCCGGGCAACTGCTGCCGCCATTGCGGCCGGCCTGGGCATGCCGCCCACTGCTCCTCTGCCCGCGGTGGCCACGGGCGCCTCTACCTTCCCCGACCCGCCTCCGCTGCCACCATCCCACCTCTACGCCACCTGTCTGGACTCCGCTCTCGCTGCTGCCCTCGTCGCTGCACGTGCTGCGGCAGCCGAGGGCCAGGCGCGTGTGCGTGCGGTTGCCCTCGCTTGGGAGCGCGAGCGGGATGCCGCCAATGCCCTAGCCCACCAGATCGCCGAAGCGGAGCAGCGTCTCGTCCTTCCCGCCTACCACGACCTCGGCGCCACCTCCTCCGGCTCGACGGGTCACCGCGCGTCCACCACTGCGGTCCTCTGGCACGATCCAGCTGATCCCCTCGTGGCGTAGCTTCACTACCAGGCCGGAGGTGTTCAGAACATCCGCCTGCTTGTCCCGGTCGTCCTCGAGCCCGAGTCGCCCTCCTACGCCCGTTGGCGGGACCTGGTCCTCCTCACCCTCCGCCGCTACGCCCTCGACGACCACGTCCTTGTCGATGCCTCGGTCACGGCCCAGACCCCCTCGTGGCTATGCCTTGACAGCATCGTCCTCTCCTCGATCATCGGGACGATCTCCCTCGACCTCCACGACCTCGTCCGCAACACGCCTGACGCTCGCCAGGCATGGCTGGCGCTCGAGGGCCAGTTTCTGGGCAATGCAGAGGCCCGGGCTCTGCGGCTCGATGCGAGTTTCCGGACCTTCGTGCAGGGTGACCTCACTGTTGGAGAGTTCTGCCGCAAGATGAAGACCATGGCGGACTCCCTCGGCGACCTTTGCTGGCCCGTGGAGGACCGCATCCTGGTCCTCAACGTCCTCCGCGGGCTCAGTGACCGCTATGCCCACCTCAGGATGTGGATTACCCGCCAGCGCCCCTTCCCCACCTTCCTGCAGGTCCGTGACGATCTTGTCATGGAGGAGCTTGCTCAGGGCATCCAGCCAGGGTCCACCTCCGCGTCGGGGTCCTCGACTTCCTCGACGGCCCTTGCTGCTACTCTGCCGCGTCCGTTCGCTCCACCGCGTCCGTCCGCTCCGCCGCCATCATCTCTTCTTGGTCCCCCTCCCTCCGGGCCGAGCGGGGGTGGGGGGCTGTGGCGGCCGCCGTCGCCGCGGCGCTGGACGTGGGGCGGGCCGTGGCGGGAGCAACCAGGCGGCGCCGACGGCTCCACAGAGTGCACCATGGCCCTCTATCCACAACCCGTGGTCAGGGCGCATCTCTATGTGGCCCTTCCATGCTCCCGGCGGTGAGCCTCGCCCGCCGGCGGCCATGCTCGCTGGTGCTCCACCTCCCGGCGTGTACACCACGTCACCGTGGGCTACACCTTCCGGCACCTCGTCCGGGCCTGCCTGTTGGGACCAGGCGGCCTTGGCACGCTCCTTCAGCACTATGGGCCAGACACCTCCTGTCGGTCTAGAGTGGATCGCCGACTCGGGTGCTACCTACCACACCACCCCTGACCCTGGTATACTCTTATCCGTTCATTCTCCCTCTTCTTCTCTCCCTTCGTCCATTATGGTCGCAAATGGTTCGTGTCTTCCAGTCACATCTGTGGGTGCCGCCGACGCTCATGGCTCCTTTCGTCTTCCTGATGTTCTTATTGCCCCTTCTATGGTTCACAACCTTCTTTCTATTCGTCGTTTTACAGCTGACAATTCCTGTTTTGTAGAGTTTGACTCTTCTAGTCTTACTGTAAAGGATTTGGCTTCTTGGCGTCCTCTGCTCCGATGTGACAGCACGGGGCCCTTTACACTCTTCGCTTCCCGGCAGATACTTCATCTTCTTCGTCGTCCGTTTTGTCAGATGCTTTCACCGCCACTACTTCCTCCACTACTTGGCACCGGCGCCTCGGCCATCCTGGACGTGATGTCCTGCTGCAGCTCAGTCGTAGTTCCGACATTCCATGTACTCGGGCTCATGATGAGCATTTGTGTCATGCGTGCCAGTTGGGCCGACATGTTCGTCTTTCTTTTCATAGTTCTTCTTCACATGCGACCCACATGTTTGATCTTGTACATTACGACCTATGGACATCTCCTGTCATCAATATTTCTGGATATAAGTACTATCTTGTGGTGGTCGATGATTTTTCTCACTATTCATGAACCTTTCCCTTGCGTGCGAAGTCTGATGTCTTTCCCACAATTCTTCACTTCTTCGCTTGGGTGTACACACAGTTTGGCCTCACCATCAAGGCCGTCCAGTGTGACAATGGTCGTGAATTTGATAACTCCACCTCCCGTGCCTTCTTCCTTTCTCACGGTGTCCAGTTGCGTATGTCTTGCCCCTATACCTCCTCTCAGAATGGTAAGGCTGAGCGCATGATTCGCACCACTAACGACACCATGCGCACTCTTCTTCTTTAGGCGTCGCTTCTTGCTCGCTTCTGGGCTGAGAGCTTGCACACCTCCACCTATCTCCTTAACCGTCTTCCTTCCGCTGCCTGTCCAGCTCCCCGCCACACCACGCTCTTTTCGGTACCCCTCCTCGGTACGATCACCTTCGAGTCTTTGGGTGTGCGTGTTACCCTAACACCACAGCCACCGCTCCCCACAAGCTGGCACCCCGTTCGACTCTCTGTGTCTTCCTCGGGTACTCCCCGGATCACAAGGGTTACCGTTGCTTTGACCTTACCTCTCGTCGAGTCCTCATCTCTCGTCATGTGGTGTTTGATGAGACCGTCTTCCCTTTCTCCACCACCACCACCATACCCACTACCACTCCTGACCTTGACCTGTTCTCCCTGTTTTCCACTGACACGGTGGTCCAGCCACCTTTGCCGTGGTCTCTTGCAGGTACCCCTCCACCGGGCTCCTTGCCGAGCTCGTGTCCCTGGTCGCCGCCAACCAGCGACGCCCCTGGCCCTGCGCCCTGCACGGGTCCGGAGGCGTCGCCCTCCGGTGCTGCCCTGGCACCTCCGCTCGGCGAGGTTCCGGGGGCGTCGTCCTCCGGTCCTGCCCCGGCCCCTCCGATTGACGGGGATCCGGGGACGTCGGTTACCGCCCCTACTCCGCGTTTCGCCGAGCCGGTGCGCGTCTACCAGCGACGTCTGCGACCTGCACCGCTGCCTTCGTCACCACTGGCAGACTCTTCTCCGCCGGCGACACCAACACCGCCGCCTCAGTCGCCGGCTGCTCGTGTCGTGCTGTCGGTGTACCACCCATCGCTCCTTCAACGACACCCGCGGCATGTTCACCCTATGGTGACGCGGCACGCGGCTGGTACCCTGCGGTCCCGGGCTCTCGCGGTGATGCCCGACGACCCGCAGGTCTCTCCAGTACCCTCTTCCGTCCGCGAGGCCTTGTTGGACCCCCACTGGCGCCGCGCGATGGAAGAGGAGTACGCGGCACTCCTCGCCAACCAGACATGGGATCTGGTGCCCCGTCCGCCGGGCTCCAACGTCGTCACCGGAAAGTGGATCTGGACCCACAAGCGTCGGGCTGATGGCACTCTCGAGCGGTACAAGGCTCACTGGGTTCTCCGAGGCTTCACTCAGCGTCCTGGGGTCGACTATAATGAGACCTTCAGCCCAGTGGTGAAGCTGGCCACCGTCCGCACGGTGTTGTCGCTGGCTCTCGCTCGGTCATAGCCCGTCCATCAGCTGGACGTCAAGAATGCCTTTCTGCACGGTCTTCTCACTGAGACAGTTTACTGCAGTCAGCCGGCAGGGTTTGTTGACTCTTCCCGTCCCGACATGGTCTGC
Organism: Saccharum spontaneum; assembly: GCA_022457205.1. Lineage (NCBI taxonomy): Eukaryota > Viridiplantae > Streptophyta > Magnoliopsida > Poales > Poaceae > Saccharum > Saccharum spontaneum. Next base: position 21,555,227 of record CM039600.1, on the reverse strand, counting down.
CGGCTCAACAGGTCTCTCTACGGCCTCAAGCAGGCCCTCCAGGCATGGAACACTCGGTTTGCTGCTTTCCTCCTGACACTGGGGTTTCGGGAGGCTAAGTCAGACACGTCCCTGTTTATCTATCACCATGGAGCTGAGACTGCGTACCTGCTACTCTATGTTGATGATATTGTCCTTACAGCTTCCAGTGAGTCACTCCTCCGCCGCATTATCACCGCTCTTCAGCAGGAGTTTGCTATGAAGGATCTGGGTGTGCTTCACCACTTCCTCAGGGTCACTGTTGAGCCTCATCCTGTCGGGATCCTTCTTCACCAGCGGCAGTATACTCTTGATATCCTGGAGCGAGCCGGGATGACTGACTGCAACCCCTGCTCCACTCCGGTTGACACCCAAGCCAAGCTGTCAGAAGTCGAGGGCGACCCAGTCACAGTCCTACTGCCTATCGGAGTCTTGCTGGTGCCCTTCAGTACCTCACCTTCACCCGGCCGGACATCACCTATGCAGTTCAACAGATATGTCTTCACATGCATGATCCCTGAGAGCCTCACCTCACTGCTCTCAAGCGCCTCCTCCGCTACCTCAGCGGCACTGTCGACTACGGCCTACTCCTTCACCGGTCATCCTCTGCCGAGCTTGTCGTCTACACTGACGCCGACTGGGCCGGGTGTCCGGACACTCGGCGCTCCACCTCCGGTTACGCTGTCTTCTTGGGCGGCAACCTGGTGTCCTGGTCGTCCAAGCGCCAGCATGTGGTCTCCCGCTCCAGTGCCAAGGCAGAGTACCGCGCTGTCTCTAACGGCGTGGCTGAGGCCTCCTGGCTCCGGCAGCTTCTTGCCGAGCTCCACACTCCGCTCTCCCGGAGCACACTAGTCTACTGCGACAACGTCAGTGCGGTGTACCTCTCCACCAACCCTATTCAACACCAGCGGACGAAGCACGTGGAGATCGACCTACACTTTGTCCGTGATCGGGTTGCCATCGGCGAGGTGCGGGTCCTTCACGTACCGACCACCTCCCAGTTCGCCGACATCTTCACTAAAAGGCCTCCCGTCCTCGACCTTCACCGAGTTTCGCTCTAGCCTCAACATCACCAGTGGCTAGTTGCGTCTGTAGGGGGCTCGTGTGTGTTCTTCTTTTCATGTCCAGTCTGGAACTCCGCTGTGCCGGTAGTTCAGACTGCGGGGGGGGGGGTGTTGGAGTATAGGAGTATTAGGCCCATGAGACCCATGTATGCATTACTATATAGCTACCCTTCTAGGGTTAGCGCAAATCAATAGAGTCACAATTTCCAACAAATAGGGTTTGTAGCCTAATATTAGAACCTAAACCTATGATACCATATTGAAGACTAGAATTAGTTCAGATGCCAATGTATTGCTTCATCCTCATATTGAGTTGTATGGACTGATCAGTTTAACCAAAAAACTTAATAAGGTAATAGAAAAAGGTGGACAATTCACTTATATTTTAACCCCTCACATGTAGACTTTCATATCGGATCTCCAGAGATATAACAATATACTCTAACACCCATAGATGCTTAATCTTCCATTGTAGAATGCATCTTCCGTATTGCACTGCACTTTTTTAATTCTGCCAGCATTTTGTCTGTCAGATTTCTCTGCTTCATGAACTGCAGTGACTGCACAGATGTCTCATTGTTTCATCCAGTGGTTTGTCTTTATTTATATTCAGTATATATAGCTAATATAGGTCAATAAGAAGTTAGTAACTACTTCAAACTAAGAGCTCCTCGTTCACAAGCTTGTCATCTTTTGGATGAGAGTAAACTTAGATTGTTTTATACATTTGTTAGCTGTTACTTAACTGATTTTTCCTTTCACAGAATAGAACTGGCCAAATGCATAGCGAACCCGTCCTGTGCAGCAAACGTAGCATGCTTGAACACATGCAATAATCGACCTGATGAAACTGAATGCCAGGTTAATCCCATAAACCTTGAGCTCACTGAAATCTGCCAGAAAAATAAGCCTTTTATGCTCTGCTTTTATCATCCATCAGATCAAATGTGGAGACCTGTTTGAGAACAGTGTAGTCGATGAATTCAATGATTGTGCTGTTTCACGCAAGAAATGTGTTCCAAGAAAATCCGATGTCGGCGAGTTCCCAGTCCCTGATCCATCTGCCCTGGTTAAGAACTTCAATATGGCAGATTTTAATGGCAAATGGTACATTTCAAGTGGCTTAAACCCAACATTTGACACATTTGATTGCCAGCTTCACGAGTTTCATGTCGAAGGAGACAAATTAATTGCAAACATAACATGGAGAATCAGCACCCCAGACTCTGGTTTCTTTACCAGGTCAACCGTGCAGCGTTTTGTGCAGGACCCCTCACAGCCTGGCATACTCTACAACCATGACAATGAGTTCCTGCACTATCAAGATGACTGGTAAACCCTCTTAGAAATTCTTTTCCACCATTGTCAATGTGTCATGCCTCAGGTTTATCAACTTGATATTTGCTGACCTGTAGGTACATTATCTCATCAAAGGTTGAGAACAAGGATGATGACTACATATTTGTATACTACCGTGGCCGAAATGACGCATGGGATGGTTATGGTGGTTCTGTTTTGTACACCAGAAGTAAAACTGTACCTGAAACAATAATACCTGAGCTAGAAAGAGCTGCAAAAAGCATAGGTCGGGACTTCTCGACATTCATCAGGACTGATAACACCTGTGGTCCTGAGCTGCCTCTTGTGGAGAGAATCGAGAAGACTGTGGAGGAAGGAGAGAAGACCATCGTCAGGGAGGTGAAGGAGATTGAGGGAGAGGTTGAGGAGCTGGAGAAGGAGGAGGCATCATTGTTTCAGAAGCTGGCAGAAGGTCTCATGGAGGTGAAACAGGATTTGATGAACTTCTTGCAGGGGCTGAGCAAGGAAGAGATGGAGCTGTTGGATCAGCTGAACATGGAAGCGACTGAAGTTGAGCAAGTCTTCAGCCGTGCACTGCCATTGAGGAAGTTAAGGTAGCTCCAGCACCAAAGGACTTGGAGAAAACAAGCCATCAAGTACTGAACGAAATAGATTCTATTTGCCACAGCAGTACCTACAGTGACAGATTGTTGAACAGACAGCAAACATTTGGAATTCTCTTTTTCTTTTTCCTTTTCTGTGGTCACAACATATTCCCAGGTTAGCCCTATTTGGAAAGCATCAAGAGACAATGTAACTTTTCTTGCCAGACAAAAAAAACAAGTATATATTATGCTACTTTTCCTAATAATACTATTTGGTACTACACTATACCATCAAAGGTGCTAACGCATATAGTGGGTTGGTTTCAACATATCGGATCGTGAATAGCAGGTGTTATGGCGTAAATTCTAATAGCGGTATTTGATAATCACACACACTACTACATAACAGATTTTTGGAGACAGTCATTTCTTATTATTTGTCTGCCTCTAGTCCACTACGTTATTGCGTAGCGGTAAGAGATTGCTACTGCTATAGTGGACGCTATGTATGAGAATTGTTTGATGTTAAATTTTCATTTGCTATTTTATCTAAATTTAAGTCATTTCCTGATGTAAAATGCAAATATCAAAAGGAACTCTTATATTTGCATATGTCCTAATGCAGTAGGGACCTCTACCCCCTGTTTCAGTTGAAAAAAAAGTATAGTTACATGTCTCCTAATTTCAAGGATTTTTTTGAAGGAAGCTCTCTGGAAAAGTTGATTATACTAAAAGGCAATGTATCAGGTGGAAACCACATCCTTCATAAAAATCCGTGCAAACCACGACAAAAAAGTCGTCTAAATTCACCAAAAAAATCACATATGTAGATGATATGATGATACACAACCTTGTAAAATATCTTGTCCAAACTCGATTTCGTTTGTGAGATATAAAAATAATAAATTTCTAACAAATCGTCTGGACAACTTTCTGGCTTGAAATTTATTATTTTTCTATCTCACAAACGAAGTCGAGTTTGAACAAAATATTTTACAAGGTTGTGTATCATCATATCATCTACATATGTGATTTTTTGTGAATTTAGACGACTTTTTTGCCGTGGTTTGCACGGGTTTTCACGAAGGGTGTGGTTTCCACTTGATACGTTGCCATACTAAAAATGCTCTTCAGGAAGATCCCAACTAGAAAAATAGTAGTAAAAGGACAAATGGTTAATTTGTATGGATTTTTTTTGTTTATAATCTTATCATAGCTATTAAGAATAACAAGGGAGCACACTGCAGTTTGTTTTTAAATTAAAAAAAAAACTGAAAGCACATTGTTGGTGTCTGGCTGATATCCACATTAACTAACTATAGAACTCCAGAGCCCATTCGATAAATCTTTTATTATCTCAAGGAAATTGCTCACTCCATACTTTACAAATCTAAATGGTATCATATATATGTTCCATGTAAGTGAAGAGCTTAAATGGAACAATCCAATTACAGATACATAATCACACCAACAACAACAAACATTACAACTAGCATAGGAAGAGTTACAAGATAGGGATCTCATCACAGAAGCAGTATAGGAAGTTGTCCAGAACTCTTTGAGATCATGTCCTCGTTTTCTCAAAGTATGCAGCAAGAACATTTCTGGAGATAAAAGAGACAAGGATCAGTCGATAAGATATCCCTGTATCACATGTGGAGTTTTAGGGAACTTTAAATAAGGTTATCTGTGTGTTTTAATTTTTCATGTTTATTTATCTGGAAGGGAAATTCACTCATTTGAAGAATCTAAAGGTATAACAGTTTGACATTCTATGCCAAAACAATGCCACGATTATTGACAGAGCAGTAAGGAATATGTCTCAGTGTTTGCGCTGCCATGAATCAAAACAAACAAATGAAGATAATTAACACATCATGCAGCTTATGTATTTATGTTATTATGTAACATATCTTAATACAATCTATCATATAAGAAATTGACAATGAAGTTGCCAGTTTTTTTAAGAAAAAAAACCAAAGTTGCCACTTGCCAGTATATATTACTTGCAGAATACAGATAATGATGTGTGGGTTCCAAAAAAAAAAACAACTGTTCTCAAGGCTACTGACCGATCAGCTGTATGGCATACAAATATTGTCATCGATACTTCAATGAATTAAAGGTCACAAAATTAAATCTTTATTAAGGAACATATGAATGAAATGTATAGAAAACATTTATTGTTTAGTCGTCAGATCAAGGTTCAAGATCACATAGCTGGACAGATTGGACTGTTAATGCCAGACAATTAGTCATAGTTGATTACAAGACAATTAAATTTTATTGGTAGCTTGTTGGTCACTTGCTGTTCAAAAAGGCAATTTGTTTCTAGTACCCTTCGCGCTGTAGTGTCGCTGTGTGTTAGTGTGAGTTTTGAGTGTGTTTTCAGGGGACTTTGTCCTTCTTGTGTACTCTCCTCTTTCTTAATAAAATGATACACAGCTCCCTTGCGTGTTCGAGAAAAAAAAAATAGATGAGCCGTGGACATCTAATGTTAGTGCACTAATATAGTCAGGCTATGTTCTACTGGAGAACATAGGGAAGATTAAATGTCAGAGAGTTCTAAAAGCAAATAGCATAAATATCTTTAGTTTGTTATATATGATCTATCAGATACAATACATAATATTAAGTTAGCATCAACATCATGGAGATGATGATACTATTTCTGCATAACTGCATTTACATATATGGTGTGCAATCATATACCAAATGAATGAATAATTGAACATATAAACTGAATTTTCAATTTTACTCGCTTTTGCATACCTGTTGCACCTTATTCTCCTGGCTACGGGTGGTAGATGGTTGCCTAGCAGAAGAGGTAGGTGACAACCTATCGTCCCTTACTCGGTTGAAGATACCAGTGTACTTTTCACCTGATGCTGCATTTGCATCATCCCATTCACCAAAGGGTGGTACAGCCACTTCTTCTTCAGGCTAGATTGACAAATGCAAAGCAAGAGTAATTACTCTAAAAGCATTTCTAGCCCATATTCATAGAAATATTATATTATTGAAAAACCGAAAGATAGTAAGGTATTATTACCTCATAGCCACCCGGCTTCATCCTGCTCCTTCCAGGTGTATGCTGGCCATGCCCCTCTGAAGATGGCCTCCTCTCTGGAGTCTGCATTCCAGTCGACCTGTGCTTCGGCTTTGATTGGTTGTTTGGCTGCATTGGTGAAGCAGACCCAACAGCTGTTCTGTAGGGGCTCCTTGGTGCCCCAGCATTACTCCCTTGTTCTCTCTGAGGATTTGCATGTCTTCGTGGTGCAGGCTCACGGTGAGTAGGCCGGTCGGAGTGTCGTTGGTGGTCAGTTTCAGGCCTCGGTCGAGGTGGTGGATTCCTTGGACCCTGGTCTTCAGGATCGGTCTTGTAGGCCATTGGATGCAAAGGCGACTTGCGAGGATATTCCGGGTTCCTCGGATCATTTGGTTGTGTAGGAATTCCTGTTTTCTTGTTCTTCCGTGCATCCTCAAACTTTTGTGTGTAAGGGGTGTTTCCTGTAGTTTTCCAATCCCCAAATGCAGGAATTTCAGGGTGCTGTACAGAGCAGATCAATCGGTAGCTTTAGTCAACTTTCTGGAGGACTATGATTTATGATATATATAAACATGTAAAAGCATCCATCTGTTGCTAGGATCATTTTTGTGGGAGAAGAATTAGCAAGGACAAAAAGGTTGTGAAGCATCCCAAACTATGCTGAATACTCTACAGCAGGCTTCACATTAACATTTCTGAAAAAACTAGGACTGAAACCCCCTAAATATTTGGGATGTCTATGATACATGCTGACATGGAAAAGAAGAGTATAATCCATATATCAATCTGGATCAGGTGCACTCAGATCTAGAATTGTGACATTTGCAGCTCACTGGTTTCAACAAGGATTTATCTGGTAAAGCATCTGCCATATATCAACCTTAGAAAAAAAATCACTCACAGCACAAATAGGGCTACCATACACAGCACACCAATCACCACAAGAACAAACTAAGGTGGGTTTATAATTATCAAACCAGCTAAGCACACTGCTCATTCATCAGTAGGTATAGGTCCCATTATGTCTCCCTGTGTCTTCCAGACAGGATGTCTAAAATTAACTACAGCGAAAACACGTCCAGATGTAAAATGTCAAAAATTTCTCTAGCCTGAGCAAGACAAGGCAGAACCAAAATATCATTCTACACTAGTTCTTTTCTAACCAGTCAATTATCCATCAGATGACAGACCAATTCCAGATTTCTTACAGTTGAATCAAAATGTAATACACTGTACCAAGATATAAAGAGGTCAAAGATATGATAAGTACACAAAATCAGAAACGATTTACTCACCGCCATCGGCCAATTCAGATCTGCAAAGCGGAATTGAGCTATCCCGTGCAAAGAAAATTCTGAACTACCACCCTTTTTACACAAATTCTTGGAGGAACACACAAGTGTCAGTTTTTTTCTCAGAGTAGTACTGACTGTACTATTCTTTCCTCGAAGAGTTAGCATAGTACTCCTTTCATCTCAACCAACTCACCAGGAACCAACAGAATCAAGATCAAATCCTCCCAAGAAAGGAATATCACAGGTACTCCCAAGTTTATAGCCTTTTTGCAGCAAGGATAAAGTTAAGATACCCCCAACCACCCAAATCCATAAAAACGAGGAGGGGGGATTGAAGGAAGCTCTGCCCTGCCACCGAAATTCACCAAATCCTCTCAGGAAAACGAGAAGTAAGAGCTGCAGATGACTAATTTGACCCTCAATTATTCAGAGAAGCACCACAATCACCAGGATTGATGGTGTCTTCTGCTGGCTACCCTTTCCAACTACTCAACCTGAACAAGCATCCAACCCAATTAAATAAAGATCAAATTGTCTCCTCGACAACACAGAGCAGAAGGAGCCACCAAGGAGAAGTCAAAGTTGGATTCTTTGACGCTATATAGGACTGCAATTCGACTACCCAAGAAAATGGATCGAAGGCGACATCCTTCGCACGAATCTCTCAAGAGAAAACACAAAAAACACTCTAGAAAAAACTCAATTTTCTCAAGGAAAACGCTCAAATCCCCCGCGGCGGAAGGACCCGAGTCACCGAAATCGAACTCAAAGGTGGATCCTCTCCTCTGACCTTGCGGCTTCAGAAGTAGTACACGCGCACGAGAGTGAGGAAGTGGGAAGGAACAACCGAACAAGGAATTCAGAGGGGGAGGAGAGGAAGAAAAAGAGGAGGAAGCGAGGAAGAAGACAAAGACGTTGACGAGGGAGTGAGCGCCGTTTTGCTTGTCAGTTCGAAAGCCTTCAAAGCTCTTTTTTTTCGTTTTCGGATAAAATTTGGTACGGATATTTTAAAGTACGGAGAGTTTCTTCGTCCCTGTTTTTGCCGGTTCCGTGTTTTTTTCAGTCCCTTTTTTTTCACTTTTTGGGTTTCAGTTTTTTCCTTCCACGTAACATTTGTAAACACTTCTCTTGCTAGTTTAGCTAGGCGTAGTAAAATGTCAGAGGCTTGGTGGGAGAAAACACCGCCGGGTGTTGAAGTCCGGATGAATGCTGATTGTATAAACTTTATGTCTAGTTAGTAAAGCTCTTCTCTACTTGCAAAAAAAAAAAGTTGGGCCAATAGAGCCCGTGTCCACTACTCTTTCCGACCACTTCTTGTGCCAATAATCCTCCACTCCATCATAAATTATAAAGGCATATTTGGATCACAGCTCGATTATTATAATTTAGATTATGCATAGGGATTATTGTAATTAAGATTATGAATTATCATAATCAAAGTATTTGGATCAATGGATTATGGTGATTGATTATAGTAGTTGATTAAAGTGAGAAAATTCTATCTCACGTGCGACACGCACGTGTATGAAAAACTATTTTAAATGCAATGAGAATATTGTCAATTTATATATATCATCAACAATTTTTTAAATATAAAAATATTGTAATAAATTACTTATTTGATCCATAAAATGTTTAAGAGGACCACAAGCTCCCGTTGCCGCGTGTGGCAGGAGGTAGCGAGAGGCCGACACGCGTGTGGATTGAGGCCTTGACGGAGCGAGCGGCGTCCTGTGCGCAGATGCCAGGCTTACGGCCACGCGCGTGGGTGAAGGGACCAGGCTTGGACAATAGTGTGGTGGTCATACCAGCGTTGGGGCGCCCGGCACGCGCGTCGATGTGGCGCCCGGCTGGGGCGATGGCGTCGTCAGGAGGGCAGGGCGCGGGGTGTGAGGCTAAGAGAGGTGGCGCGCAGGTCTGAGGGTGCGGGCCGGCCATGGCTGATCTCATCCGAGTTTATTTGGATCACAGGAACGGGAGATCGAACCGGAAGAGAAGTCGCGCGTTGGCCGTGGACGACCACATCTTCGTTTTTTAGGTAGATTGTAGAGTACAGTATGGCCTATGATGAAACTTCCTCGTATGTAGAGTACGTTTTACTTTTTTTTTGTCTTACATTACATACGTCATTGTTTTTAGATATGGTATACAGAGGCAGAGGCAAATAATCAGTGTATACAAGTGTTTTACACTTTTTTTCGTACATTACATACGTGATCGTTTCAAGATATGGTATACAGAGGCAAATAATCAGTGTATATACAAGTTTGGGCATGGTTCATGGACGTGTCGTGTATAACACGTCAGGTCTTGGCACTCAATTTAGCTTGCCGACCGGTCCACAGGCATCGTGAACTTTGCTTCGGGTATGGAAATCGATTGGCCTATGATGAAACTTCCTCGTATCTAGAGTACGTTTTACTTTTTTTGTCGTACATTACATACGTCATCGTTTTTAGATATGGTATACAGAGGCAGAGGCAAATAATCAGTGTATACAAGTGTTTTACACTTTTTTTTGTCATACATTACATACGTGATCGTTTCAAGATATGGTATACAGAGGCAAATAATCAGTGTATATACAAGTTTGGGCATGGTTCATGGACGTGTGGTGCATAACACGTCAACTTCATGTCTTGGCACTCAATTTAGCTTGCCGATCGGTCCACAGGCATCGTGAACTTTGCTTCGGGTAAGGAAATCGAAGTCTGAGTTCGGCGCGTATGTGTACGCCTCACGTAAATGCAAGAGTCCATATGCAAAATGATCTTGCTTTGTATATTGATGAAGGAAATAGTACGAGGTCTAGGAGAATCTTGGTTTAGAATGAGTCTTACATGTAAGATGTAAGATCACGTATGACTGATGGCTCATACAGCACGAAGTCCAGATCGAACAGTTATTACGCAGCGCCTTGATCGAACGGTTATCGTAGAGGGAGAGCTCTAAAAAAACCTCGCTCTTTTATAGTAGGATAAATATAAATTTTAAGCCCTGTATAAACAGGCATGAACTCCGCTGGGCGGCCGTCTCCAAGACCAAGACGACACGTCCACACCAACCCCCCGAGTCCAACCGGAACCTTATCCATTGGTGTACCTATCTGGAGATGAAAACAGGGACAAAGCAAGTCCATGTGCAAAACCATATTGCTTCGTATAAGGAGGAAGGAAATAGTTCGTTTAGAAGGAGTCTTACATGTAAGATGTAAGATCACATACGACGGAGGACTCATATAGCACGAAGTCCAGATCACACGGTTATTACACAGGGAGATTCCCTTAAAAAAACTCGCTCTTTTACAGTAGGATAGGATACAGTGGAGGGCCGACTTCAGTGGCAGACTCGGTAGGTTTCCTCCTCAGCTATTGGGAAAGTCTGATTGTCTGCAAAGAACCCCTAGCCGGTGAGGACAACAAGGGCAAACAGCCAGTTCACCTGGCAAGAATTCCCAGAAATCGCAGCCACCAAATAAACAAACCGCACACTTGCTGGTCTCCTCCAAACTCCGGCTGGTTCAAGATCAACATTGACGGAGCTTTTGCAGACCAGTTGGGTGAGGCGGGAGTAGGAGTTGTGTTGCATGAAATAGTGATAGGCACGTAGCCTTCTCGGCGTGTAAGTACTACGGAAGGTGTGGTAGTGCACCCGAAGCAGAAGCTTTGGCCTGCAGCGAAGGATTACGGTGGGCTGTCCAGCGGCAACCGCCTCGGATCATCATCGAAACGGCCTGTGCGTCTGTGCATGGATAGTTGAGGCCATGAGAAGCGTGCAGGAGGATAGGTCGGAGATTGGCTATGTTATAGAGGAGGCAAAGGGGCTCACTCGTTTGTTGAATGAGTGGCGCATTTCCCATGTAAAGAGAGAAGGAAACAACGTTGGAAATGCTCTTGCTAGTTTAGCTAGGCACAGTGTAACAGTCCCCTGGGTTGGGGAGGTGTAGGGTGCGGCAACAATGGAGATGCGGCGGCTAGGGCAGGGGGAGGTCGGTGGTAGGAGGAGGAAGAGGGGGGCCGTAGGCGCAGAGAGGCAGAGAGAGAGGGATAAGCCAAAAGGCTCTTTTCTTCTTGATTTGCAATGAGTACAATACCCCTATATTTATAGTCCCTAATGGACTTGCATCTCAAGTAACTACGAGGAATATCCTTATAGATTGGATTGGATCCCCTTTCCTAAATAACTCAAACTCTAATCTCCTAATTTATTTCTATTTCTATTCCTTCCGAGGGAAGGAAACATCTAGGCGGAGGTGGCGGTGCTACCGTGCGCGGGTGAACAGTGCCCATGGCTCTACAGTACCCACGTCTTGGGCCGTGGCTGACCCATTGGCCAGGGCTAGGGAGGCGCCCCATTAGGCGCGTGACATCACTCCCCCCTTTCGCGAGGCAGCGCGTCCTCGTGCTGCAACCTCGCTTGATCGTTGATGTTGCTCGGGAAGGAAGGCTCCTCCTGAAGATGAAGCACTTCAGCTTGTTCTGTATACCGGTGGCGTTGTCGCGAGTGTTGTTGATGATGATCACTTGGTTAAGGGACCAAGCCGGTGTCACGGTGCCGCCTCTGGTGGTGATGGTTGTAGGTAGTTCAGGCTCTTCCTTGCGTGCTCGGGGAGTTTGGATGTTCCCGGCGTGGAGTCGCCGGCAGCCGAGGTTGTCGAGGAAGATGACCGTGGTTGGTGAAGCAATGTCCTGCGGCCATTGGCGTCCTAAGAGGACGGTCGATGGCGAGGCGTTGTGGTCTGGTGTTGTTGGCAGTGGATGTCGATCCTGTCCGTCAGGAAGCAGTGCGTCTAGCAAGTCCACCAGGAGCAGCGGGGGTGCTGAGGTGTAGCAGCGCCCAACTAGGGTGGCGCTCGGTAGGACTTTGGTAAGGAGTATCACCTGCAGTGGCTGAGGTAGGTTGTATACCTGTCTGGTAGCGACTTGCCCTGTGGTGTGCTTTTGCAGGGATGGGGATAGGGGTGATGTGGCCAAGTGCTCCAGGATGCCGGAGAGGAGGTCACCCGTGTAGTTGCCGTTGTAGGTTAGGAAGACGACGGTTGCCGATGAGAGGATGGGCTGTGGCCATTCCTCGAACAGCAAGGCGCGTGGAGGGAACACCTCGTTGGCTGGTGTGGATGTTGTCCCGAGAGGTTCTAGCAGTTCCTGCAGCAATGAAGAAGTTGCCAGTATGTCGTAGCGATGTAGAGGATGACGCGTGGTTGGAGCGAGCATGCTGGTGCTGCTGCGTTGATGTCGATGGTGGTCGAGGTGATCTGCAGTGCCTGCTTATCCAGGAGGTGGAGCTGGGTGATGATGGCAGGGTCGATAGTGTCACCGAGAATATGGACGATGCCGGCGTTGTTGTCGACGCGTAGCAGCCTTGGTGTTGGAGGGACATCGAGTGTCGGGGTCGCCGTGGGGGTGGGCGGAGCGGAGGCACGTGTTGTCCTCCCTGTCAGTGCGTTCCTTGCCCGCTATGCCCCAAGATTGGGACCAGTGTTGTCGGAGTTGTAGTCGTTGTAGAGGTTGTTCTTGTTGTGGGCGGGGTGGTTATTGTAGGTGATGCAGGTGCTGATCTGGTGTTGATTGTCCAGCGGATCGCCTTGAGTTGGCCAGCTAAAGTACTTGGTGGTGCAGTGGGCAGCATACTTCGCGTCCGGTGCCGATTTGGCCTCTGTCAGGAGCATGTATCGTAGTTGTGCTTATGTATTAGATGAAGGATTGTGTACCCGATTTGCATGTCGTTGGCGGCGTATTGGCCTCTAAAGGACTCGCAACCGTTGAGCCATGATAGTGGATCTGCGGAGTCATTGTGCGTCGGGGTCGGTAGCGGGGCCTTGATGGCTAGCCAAGGCTTTTGTGGTGTTGGTGCTGCTGAAGGGAGAGGACCTTGTGGTGGTGTAGGAGAAGGCGCCTGCTGCGCCGGCTGCTATGATGGAGTTGGGAGCGCCTGTTGCGCCGGCGACCAGATGGCCGGCTTCGGTGGTGGGGGTTGGGGCGCCTCCTGTGCTGGTGTTGCTGATGTAGATGTGGATGTTGTTGTTGATGGTGCACCTCCTTTGTATGCTATCTCCTGAGGGGTGAGTTCTTGCTGAGATGGGTCCGCTGCAGGAGGGGAAATTTGGGGAGCGAAGAACTCCTCAAACTTCTTCCAATTATCAGTGATCTTGTGAATGTCGTTGTTGCTCGGGGGGGGCATCGTTGTCCATCAGCTTGGTGGTGAAGTTGCTGCCGAGGAGGCTGACGGCGACGTTGTTTGCTGCCTGGTCTCTGCGGGGTGCAGGGAAAAGGGTAGCCCCAAGGTTGATGATCGGAGTGTCGTCGGGCAGCAGCGGGCTGCTGTTGTTGTTGGCGACGATGGTAGGGTTGTTGCTGGTGTTGGCTGTGGTGGCAGCCCCAACGTTGGTGATCGAAGCATCCTCGTTGTTGACGATGTTGATTGTTGGAGTGATCGTCGCCGGTTGAATTGGAGTTGACGGAGGGATCTGGCGGCGTTCCAATAAGCGTTCGGCGGCGTGAAGGCGCTTGTCCAGTTCGGCGAGCTCATCGTCGAGGTTCTGGGCAGCTGTTGCATCATGGTGGTGGTGGCGGCGGCCATTGCAGGATCAGACCGGTCTCCTGATACCAGATGTAACACGTCCCCTAGGTTGAGGAGGTGTAGGGTGCGGCGGCAATGGAGAGGCGGCGGCTAGGGCAGGGGGAGGTCAGCGGCAGGAAGAGGGAGGGGGGCTACAGGCGCAGGAAGGCAGAGAGAGAGAGGGATAACCCAAAAGGCTCTTTTCTTCTTGATTTGCAACGAGTACAATACCCCTATATTTATAGTCCCTAATGGACTTGTATCTCAAGTAACTACGAGGAAAATTGGATCGGATCCCCTTTCCTAAATAACCCAAACTCTAATCTCCTAATTTATTTCTATTTCTATTCCTTCCGAGGGAAGGAAACATCTAGGCGGAGGCGGCAGTGCTACGGTGCATGAGTGAACAGTGCCCGCGGCTCTGCAGTACCGCGTCCTTGGCCGCGGCTGGCCCATTGGCCAGGGCTGGGGAGGCGCCCCATTAGGCGCGTGACACAGTAAAATGTCAAAGGCTCGGCAGGAGAACACACCGCAGGGTGTTGAAGCCTGATCAATGTTGATTGTATAAACTTCACGCCTAGTTAATAAAGCTCTCTCTTTTGTTATAAAAAAGCTCTCTCTTTACTAAAAAAAAAGTTAGGCCAAAAAGTTACTCATTTAGACTAGCTGCACTGGGTACTCTATCCCATCCGGCAAACGCATATAGTGTAAAAATCACCTACAGCGGGGTACTCTATCCCATCCGCTAGCATCATCCGTCCTCTATTCTCAGCGCAGTAGCGTCCATCCGCTACCCACTGCTGCTGTTGCATGCGCGGGCCCTCCTGCTGCTGCTCTTCGGCGTGACCGCGTGAGAGATGGGAGGGAGAGCGCGGGCCCCGCTGCTGCTACTATTTCAACTAATAGCTAAATAATGTTATAACTCACAAACTAAAAAACCAAATTAAATTCCGTTTACACCATTAAATTCGTTTCGATAAATACTTCAAAACAAGATGTCACATGGATATATTTAGATAAAGTGACAAGTGGACCCCACAGTGGATAGATGATAATATAGAGGATGGATGAGTGCGGGAGAATTTAGTATAAAGGAGAGAATCTTAATGACCAGACCTTTTTAGAGGATGAATTTAGAGTACCATGAGTGCAGATAGCCTTAGGGCAACATGAGCCCATGTCCGCTACTCTTCCGACCACTTCTTGTGCCAATAGCCCTCCACTCCATCCTAAATTATAAAGGCGTATTTGGATGACAGCTCCGTTATTATAATTTGGATTATGCATAGGGATTATTATAATTAGAATTATGAATTACAATAATTAGAGTATTTGGATCAATGGATTATGGTGATTGATTATGGTTGATCCTAGTGAGAAATTCATATCTTATTATTTATAGTTTGGCAAGTTGGACAATCAGTTAGGGACAAGTTGGACTTTCAAAACACATAATCTCCTATAACCTGGTCTCACTTGTCTTATGGTATTACGGTAATCAAGAGTTTTGATTATAATAATCTATCATATAACTAATTCTGTTTGAATCAAAATTTGACTATATAATCTGATTATTATAATCAGCGGAGTATATCCAAACAAGTCCTAAGACGTTTTGGCAATTTTCTAGATACATAGCTTTGGTTGCACACTTAAATATACACTATGTTTAGATGCATAATAAAAGCAATGCATTTAGAAAAGTCAAAATGTCTCATAATTTGCAATGGAAAAGTAGTTTAGTAATTAGGAAAGGTAAGCGTGACGAGGATTACATGACGATCTGCCTAGGATTGTCATTTTATATTGCAAAAAGACATTAGATGTGGTCAGACCGAAGAATTATTGTAAGAGATAGAGAAAATCTCAAACGTCTCACGAGCTGTTGGAAAGCTTAGCGTGTACAGTACCTTTCCCAGTAGCCGGCATCAATCAATGGGATACAAGTCAAAACCACGCATGTTCAGCATGGAAACTACCGGAAATTATTGGCCATCAGCAGTTGACCTTGATAGAGCTCATTCTTGCAAGGATCAGACACAATGTATTCCTGTGTACATTGTATAGGCGTGTGTTAAATTAGGCTGCTAAGGCCTCCGATTTTTTTTTCTTATTTGCTATGTTTTCATATAAAAAATGAACTGATTTTTTTCTTATTTCTTGTGTTTTTCATATAAAAATGAACAGATTTTTAAGAAGTTCCGTAAAATTTCTAGGCCTAACTAGCGCGAGACCCAAGTTTCATGCATAAAAAAAGTTGTCCAAACAAACTAGAAATATTGTCAGTGATTTGTGGCATTGTAAGCATTGTTGGAGAGGCACCGTCGATGATGATTTTGACGGTACCAAAAAAAATATGACGCATAAAAAGCCAAGAATGCCACTTCCCTCATGCTGGAGCACAAGAGTGTCAGCAGCAAACACGATAGTCAAAGTAAAACACGGGAGCAACAACAACAATAAAACCATGATTAAGAAAGGTTCCACCTCAATTAATATTATTAAACCGCGAAGGGTCATATGATTAATTATTAGTAGTATGAATTATTAAGGCAACAATTAAATAAATATTGAATAAACAAAAATGGATTATTAGTAGTGTGAAATTATTATAGAAATTATGCTATAGGCGATGAAAATAACAAGCCAAAACGGTAGCAAACCACCGCTATATTCATTTGCCTCTTTACCGACAAGATCAAAAGTACTAGCAACGTTCCGAAGTACTACCACTTGATCAGAAGCAATTCTTAGTACTAACACAATCATACAAGCAAGTAGAACAACAATTATGCACTAGAGCACACCTAAACCCGACATTTAAGCTTCTACCATTTACGCTATAATTCATGACAACAGCACTACCTCATCTCTTTTTCATATACTTTAACCACACATCCAAATTTTACAAGATTATGAACTCCATTGTCTACAACTTTTGTATATTGTACGGTTTTGCATAAGAGGTTTTTGTCGCACCCATTTAAAGACCAAATGGAATGCATACTCTTATGTGTGCCCAGAGATCAATCACACATAAGTTAACAAATTATAAAGGAAGTATCATCACAAATGTTATTACATCACGATTATTAACACATAGTCTTTACACAAATATAGCGGAAGGTAAAAATATAAATCTCTTGTGGTAGCTCCAATCACAGGCACATTGACTGGTTGACTGTAAGTTTAGTAATCTTCAGGGAAGTAGGAGTAATAGTCACTATTTGCACCATCTGTTACCCATCCGGGATTTTTATCCAAGTAAGAAAAATAAACAAGCGTAAGTACATCTCATACTTAACAAGTGTAACATGAGGTTCATGAGGCTCAAAGGCATGACATTGGTTTATCAGCACGTAGCTTTTAATTGGCACAATTTTAGCATATCAATAGCATCAAGATGTCTCAATACAACAATAAACATACGATCCATGTGAAATGATTAACGAATAGCAAAAATATATTCATTATTAATGATCAACTATTCCATAAGGGTCCAAGGCCACTCGTGACTGTGAGCACGACTGTTATAACAGTTTTACACTCTGCAGAGGTTGTACACTTTCACTGTGAGTTGTGTTGCCCATATGTCCGGGTTAATTACTCCCAAAACAATTCCAAGGTGAGCAGGCTGGGAACACTATGAAGTCTTTCGAAGGTTCGTCTAACAAGTTAGGGCCATTAGATTCACTCAGCAAACAGATGTAGAGCCCCCTTCCAAACGGCACTATGACACACAACCTATACACATAAGGACAGAGGCCGCACTATACCCGATTCGTCAAGCCATTCTTACGCCAAAAAGGTTACCACTAACAAGCTGGAAAAGGTCCTTCTATATGACTAAAGCTAGAGCCATATAGCCCTCACAGTTGTATTGTAAATCCCGGATGTCCGCTTACAGATAAGTCCTTAAGGAGAGAAACTATAGCTCTATAAAATAGCCCAATGCTCTAGCCCTCTTTAAACAGTAATCAAAAGTCATCTTTTAATGTTTATTGCATATTCCATTAGTCAAATTACATGATCATAGTTCATGTTAAGCACTAGCAATGCTACTCAATGCAATATAATAGGTGTCAAGGTATAAGATCAAAACTAAGTCATCCTTATCAAGGGAATATATGCATAATGATTATATTTGCTTATTGTGAATAGGACAACAAGGACAATCTCATGCTATACTTGCCTTGCTCAAACTGGTCCTGAAGATCTTGCTCGTAGAAAAACTCTTGATCTCCAACGAATTGCTCACCGTCTATACTCGATCAACAATGGCAACAACATTCATCCAGAGCAATCATACATAAACAAACAAGACTATAATTAGAACAGTACACCAATAGTAATAAAACAAGATAAAAAGTCTTTAAAACGAATCTACAACTCGCTAGGATCACACAGACGCGAAGATCACGAAAAACGGAGCTAAAACGACGAAGTTATGAATTTACTAAGATTTCCTATAGAAAAATAATTACTTTAATTCAAATTCGAAATTAAAATATTAAAAACCTACTGTACAGTGGTACTAACATGTAGAGCTCGCAAATACGAACCTAACGCAATTTGAATGGGTCAAATCGGAGTTAAAACGGAGATTCTATGCATGAATTAACCTAGTGGCAAATATGTAAATAAGGGAAAACATATTTCTGAAGTTACCGTGATCATACGCTTTACGAAAAAGAAAACGTAATTCGGAATACGCCTTGGACTACGGGTTCTATATTTAAAAATTACAGGGATTCTTTAACAAAAATGTCGGCCGAACCGGTAACTTCTAATCCGAGCCGTTAACTTCTAATCCGAACCGGTAACAAAAATGCCGGCCAGACCTCTTCTTCGGGGCAAGATGGAGCGGAGGGGTGCGACACCCGGCTTATATAATCCGGTGGTGCTCTAAACAAGGAAGGAAGAGATATGGGAGGCGGATTCGATCGGTGGTGAACAAGGGCAGAAATCCGACGCCGGCGTGGGAAGGAAGAAGACGTCCCTGACACATGGGCCTGCGGCATCAGCGTCAGAGAGAGAAAGGAAGGCGCGCGCTCGCGCGTCCAGGCCGACAGCTGGGCTCGGCCCAAAGCGGGACGCGGGGAAAAGAAACTGGGCCGCGCACGGTGAGAAACAGGCGTGGGCGCGCTGCCGGGCTGCGGAGGAGAATAAGGCCGGACTGGGATGCTAGGCCGAAACCGAAGAGGAGAGGAAATCCCTTTCTTTTTTTTCCTTTTCCAGTTTTTCAAAGCATTTTCCAAAAAGATTTTGAATTCTCTTTTGAATTTGATTTCAACCAGTCAATACAAAAATTCAAATGCAGCAGTATGAATGCTCAATCATGTTTCTACCCTTATATTTAATTTTAAATTAATAAAAATTATTACTTTTCTAAGTTTGTATGCTCACAAAAATACATAAAAATCATATTCACCTATTTTTGCCAAAATTTTAGGGTGTTACAGTTCTCAAGATAATTTAGTTCCAACATCATAAACGTTATCAATTTGGAAATCTTAACAAAAATTACTTTTAGAGTTTGAAGAGCCTAAGATACATAAAACAAGACTTCAAAACAACCAAACTTTTCTAACGACGGATCAATAACAGAGCACTAAAACAATCATAACTCGAGATATACTGATCCATAATTTATGATCTTTAACAATATAAAAAGCTTTTGAAATTCCCTACAACTTTCATTTATATCATACCATGTGATTTTGGATTTAAGATATGATAAACTGAATGCGTCTAATACTGTCCAGAATTCTGACAGCATAAAAGCATCATCAAGTAAAGATCAAATCTCCTAAGCCTTAAGGGATATAAATCTGATCTCTATACCATAAGAAAGACACCGAAGTCTGCTACATAAATGTAATTTTTCTATGATTTTTAGAGACTTAAAAAAGCATTAAACATCATATAAACAATGACTACACAATCTGGAAAAACTATAGGCTTAATTACGAGATTAGAATCCTAACCCCATTCACTAATCCATCGGATTCAGTAAAACCTAACACGGATTCCCTTTAAAAATAGTAGGAAAAAGATAGATCTTACTCCAACAGCGAGTATGACGAATACACACAACTTCTTTGTGGCAATCTTCGACGCTACACGTCTCGTCAACTTAATCTACTTCGTACATATCATCACCATCAAGAATAGTGAGGGGAAGTATCAAATTGAGAAAAAACAAGAGGAGAAGATGACTAACTGGTTTTAGAAGAGGAACGCATATGGCCGTGAACCAAGGTCAAGCCCTAATTTCTCTCCCTCTCATCTCTTCCTTCTTCTACGTCTCTTACTTTTCCCCGTGCATAAGGGACACGACGGCTCAAGGGCGGAAGAGATGCGAAAAGGCATGGAAAAGAAACATGGTTGGGTACCGTAGTGGTGCTACAGTAAATATGGTTATTGATTGCTTTTTTCCCTTCAATCTTCCGACGCCCATAAATTCTTGATCCCAACTCTGAACAACGTGTATGAATAGTCAAACGGAATGCATTCGACGAGCTCTACGCATCTATAATATCTTATCGTCCATCAGAGCTACAGATAAAGATTATATTTTTTGTCACTTATTGAACTTATATTTAAGCCCTGTTTGGTTGGGCTTTTCATCCTACTTTTGCTTTTGCAAAAGCCAAAAGCCAACCAAAGGGGTTCAAAGCCATAGCTGCTTTGGCCCAAAAATAGCTTTTCCTCCTATACAAATCCAAAAGCAGGTTCCCCTGCTTTCACCTGCTTTGGAGGTGGGTAACTTCAAAGAAATTACCCACCTGCCACTGATTATGGAAGAAAACGATTCATTTTTTCTTCCATCTCATCCCATCTGTAAAACACACCACGCTATGGGAGCAGAGGTCCACGCAAAGAGTTCCACCAGCGACTACTACGGCTGGGCGCTGCTCCCAGGTCGCCGCCCCTAGGGCCAGCTGACACCCACCGGCCACTTCCCCCAAGGCGGCCCACTGCCCCTCTATGCCCGGCTGCCCGCACGCCCAGGCTGCTCACCCGAGGTCGGCCGCCGCCCAATCCGCTGCGTCCCTCTCCAACGAAGCACCGACCATCCCTTCTCTGCCTCTGGAGTGACAGTCCCTACACCGTCACCCTCCCTCGAGCAAACAAGGCCAGATCTGGATCCTCGAGCATACACCAGCGACGACATCTTTGGGCCGGCGACGGCGTCTTTGGGACGTTGGCGCCATCTCTCCCTACGGCGGAGCTCTTGGCCGGCGACAGAACTCCCTCAAGCCACCAGTGAGGTTGAAGAAGACAAGGGAGAGAGAGATTGACAGGTGGGGTTGGCTGACACATGGAATCCGTTGATAGCTACTTTTCAAAATGCTATAGCTGTGCAACAAAACGACCTTGAGATTTTTTTCAAAAGCCCACAAGCCACAGCTGCTTTTCCACAAGCTACGGCTCACAATAGTTTTTTCAAAACCCACGACCCGACCAAACAGGGCGTTAGCTATATACCACTTTACACTTCATGACACATAAAACATTTTTTTTGGGTACTACAATCTAGCACCAAATAGAAACAGTAATATTTGGTACCTTTTGAAGGACCCATAAAAGGCTCTAAGCTATCTGGATGCTCCCTGACGATGTTGAGTATTACAATTTGGCACCAAACAGAAGTAAATATTTGGTAAATTTTGAAGGACCCACAGAAGGCTCTAGGCTATCTGGATGCTCTCAGATATTTGCCCCGTTCGCTTGAACTTATCAGCCAGAATCAACCAGTCATTCAGTAGTGTTTTTCTCTCACAACAAATCAGCATCAGCATCAACATCAGCCGCTTTTACAGCCAGCCGAACAGGGCGATTGATTAACTTGATTGCATTGTTAAAGGTGGTGTGTTGATATAAATAAAGGTTCTTTTTTTCTATTTGAGGAAAGCTATTGTTATAGGTGGTGCGCTCATATAAAATCAACTCGCGTGGGGGGGGGGGGAGGCATATGATAAGATGTGTTTATAATTGATTAATTAAGAGAGAGATGGACCTCTTCCAAGAAGATACATAAAGGTATTCTAGTTTATTGCCCTAACATTTACTGTTAAAATATTTGGAAAAAATGCAATCAAATCTATACTAGCTACTATATTGGTTTCTAGGAATTTCAAAGCCATTACATAATCTTTCTTCCCTTTTTTCCCAAGAGTTGCCATCTTCTAGACTCCAGTCATCAGTTAGCTGCTTGCTCCTGATTTTGACCATCAACTGATGTTTGAAGGCTTCGAACCAATATGTCCTTTTCAATTCAACTTGTCAGTCCTACCTTGACACAAGAATTTGCGAATAAATAACTCTATCCTAGCTACTTGAAGCTGATCGATAGGCCTCATGGTTAGGCTTGTGGAGTATACACACGAAAACCTTCTTTAGGAAAGTTATTATAATTGAAGAAAAGTAAAACAAACACATTTCTAGCTAAAAAAATGAATCAGAAGCTTAACTCAAAGGCCTTCGAACGTATTATCAAAAAGCAAAATTCAAGAGAATGCAAATATTCCCTCATGTCTTAAAAGAGTGACATTTTGAGTATACTTGCTAACTTCGATCATATTAACTATTTTTGTGTTCATTGAGATGAGTATATTTGTCCCAAGAAATAGTTTCATAATCATATAAGTTTATTGTAGTTGTTGTTGACATTGATTCACAGTATGGGCTAGATGGCTCGAGGCTGTACACAGCCCAAATATGAAATGGAGGGAGGTCCTAATGGCAAGGCCGACTAGCATGTCGACGACACCGATGGGACGTTTAATCTTTGCTCGAAAAAACCATGAATGCCTTCGGGAAGACTGTCGGGGCGATGAACAACAGAGTTGTTTTAGGATCGGCAAGTCCACCTAAAACGCCAGCAAAACTCATCGAGAGACGTGCTGGACAATAAGGGAATGGAAAAGCTAGGGTTAGAGATAAAAAGTAAGGTAGACATGTGTTTTTGACAATTGGATAGATGGATCTCTCAACCAGTCATGATTCTCTCAAATAAATAGAGGGTACTGGTCTTATCCCAATTGAAAACTTATTCTACACGGAATTTGCAAGTTTTCCACGAGATTGGAGGAGTTTCCAACAAGAAAATTACGATTTTGCCTCGAACTGCAAAATCTAGCTTAGCTGGTTTGTGCGGGTTGCAGTGAAAATATCCCTTGCATTTCTTTATATATTTTTCAACCATCTCATGAGAGGAATGCAATGGTGAAATCTATCCTAGCCGGTTTCTGTTGGCTGATTTTCCCGTAGTCTCATTTTCTTCACTCGATCTCCAAATTTGATGATTTCGATCGTCTCCCAACGGTGGAGTCCGTTACACATTTTGACAAAGTACAAAAACCGGCTTAGCTGGTTTTGGGATCACGGCTAAGCCTGTTTCTCCTAAAACATTTAGGATCAAGTCATTTTCATCTTTGCACGTGATTTTCAAGATCCATCTTCAACCTCCCAATCACTTTTTGACTATCAGCAGTTGTTTTGTTAATATATTATAGTAATATTATTAGTTAAAGTTTTGCCTTAGAGATCGTTTCGAAGTCCATATTTTGGCTCTTTTTTGTGTCCGGAGCGATTGAATACGGAGGATCCTAAAACGTTAAAATAATAAAAACAACATGAAAACATATAAAATTCACGAGAAAGGACACTGAAATGCAACTAGAGGGAGTATAAAGCGAAGGATTCTGGTGTATATTAGCAATTTTTTTTTTCTTTCGGTTCCTATGACAATCTAATAAAGGAGAATCTACAGTTGTTCCTAGTATATCTTGCATATTTTTGTTGAAACTGTTATTATGTGCAGAATTTCTGCCCTCTGTGATTGGGCGGACTGATACATCACCTTTGCCGGCGCTAAGTTAATTAATCATCATCTACTGGGGTGACAGAGGAATGACGAAAATTGGATGACGATCTGCCAAGACCGCCTGCTACATCATCCAAGCCTGCATGTCCTCTTCTCGGGGTTAATTTTTTTTTCTTTTGGGAAGATTTTAGCTGTGGCCAGATCACAGAAGCTGCCATCAGCCACACGCCAAAATTCCGATCCACGCCTTGGAAAACATAACATGGGGGTCGAATAATAAAATATATATCAGCATCTGCCAAGACCGCCTGCTACATCATCCAAGCCTTCATGTCCTCTTCTCGGGGTTAATTTTTTTTTCTTTTGGGAAGATTTTAGCTGTGGCCAGATCACAGAAGCTGCCATCAGCCACACGCCAAAATTCCGATCCACGCCTTGGAAAACATAACATGGGGTCGAATAATAAAATATATATCAGCATCGACGACTGTGTTGTGTATATATCATATGTATGCCCCATGAACAGCAGCTTTCACAGTAGTAGCCGGCATAAAATGAAAACGGGTTACTAGTTGTCAAGTAATTAGGCAATTTCTAGATTAAAACCAGAATATAAATCATGTAAAACAGATGAACTAGATCAAGTATATATAGCATATTAGCATGACAGATTAGCATATTAAAGTATGAATGACAAGTATGAATGACAAGATTAGATCACGAGAATTATATCTACCGACTGTAGCTATAGTCGTTGGTGATGCAGATTGTGGTGATGATGGAACGAGGTCGATGTCGAAGTCGTTGATGTTGATCGAAATCGTCGTCGAAGTCGTCAATGAGAGGTGGAGGAAGAGCTCGACGCAGTTGACGATGAATACACCGGGTCAGCCTGGGCATATTTTCACCGAACACCGAAAACCGAACTGAACCGAACCGAACCGAAACCGAACCGAACTGTCGGTTTTTCGGTTTCTCGGTTCGGTTTCGGTTTCAGGTTCTGTGAACTTCGGTGTTCGGCCTTGGCTTCGGTTCTGAAGTCAAACCAAACCAATCTACCGAAGAATCGAGGTATACGGAGTAGTTCGTCGCCATCCACAGCCACTCTCAGCAGGCACACGGCAGCCCACCAGTTACGGCCCATCAATACAACCAGCAGCCCCCGAAGACTCCACTGCCAGTCCACCACTCCCAGTCCTAACCCTACCCCTATTCTTTGGAGTTCGGAGGCGGCGGCGGCGCACCCGGCAGCAGGCCAGCGGCAGCGGCGCAACGGCGGATGGGAGCTGGAGGCGCCGCGAGGCAGCGGCAGACCGCGCGCGGCCGCACGGGCGTGGGCGAGCCACGAGCGGCGACGGAGGCATCGCACGGCCTTGACCGCGCGAGCAGGGGGCGGCGCGCGGTGGCGGTGAGCAGGGGCCTCGCCGGTGCTGCAGTTGCGGATCTGAGCGACGAGGAAAGGGAGCATCGCAGGCGGTGCACCCGGCTGTGGCGGCATCTGAGGACTACGAAGCCTATCGATTCGCTCTTCTGCGATTCCTTTTTCTTTGTTCTGGCGTTCTTCTCCCTTTCGATTTTTCCTCTTCTAGTTTCGGTTGTTTCGGTGGAAACCGAAAAACCAAACTGAGAAACCGACACCGAATTTGTCGGTTTTTGGTTGTACAGGAAACCGATCGGTCGTTGATTTGGAGAAACCGAAATTTAGAGTAACCGAACAAACCGAACCGATTTGTCGATTTAAACCGAATGCTCAGGCTGAACGCCGGGACGTAGCGCCGCCTGACTTGGATGGATGACGACCCATGATTGATTTAGTCACAATAGTCTGTTTACAAGACCTCCATGACACTGTGCCACCTCCAGGAGTAAAAACATACCCACTAGTGGCGTAGATTTGATCAATATCAGAAATCCAGTTCGCATCACTATATCCCTCTAGCACAGCTGGGTGCCCAGAATAGTGAATCACAAAACTCATAGTACCTTTGAGATAACGTAAGACCCTTTCAAGTGCATGCCAATGATCATTATCCGGTTAGACATGTACCTACTCAACTTGCACACGACAAAAGAGATATCTGGTGGTTGCGCTAACTAGATACATGAGTGAACCAATTATCTGAGAATATCTTAATTGATCTCTAGCAATCTTCTTATTCTTTCTCAATGTCACACTAGGATCATAAGGTGTTGGAGAAGGCTTGCTATCTATAAAGCCAAACCGGCTCAATACCTTCTCAACGTAGCGAGATTGTGACAAGGTAATCTCACTATCTTCCTTAATCAGCTTAATGTTTAGAATTACATCAGCTTCTGCTAGATCTTTCATATCAAAACTCTTTGACAAAAAAGACTTGACCTCATTAATAATATCAATGTTTGTTCCAAAGATTAGAATATCATCAACATATAAACATAATATAATAGATTGGCCTCCACCATGTCGATAATACACACACCTATCAGCCTCATTAACTGCAAAGCCCGCACAAGTTAAAGTAGTGTCAAACTTTTCATGCCATTATTTAGGTGCTTGTTTCAAGCCATACAAAGACTTCAGTAACTTACGCACCTTCTGCTCTTCACCTTTTACTACAAATCCATCAGGCTGATCCATATAAATCTTCTCATCCAACTTTCCATTAAGGAAAGCTGTCTTCACGTCCATTTGATGAACGAGAAGACCATATGAGGCAGCCAGAGAAAGTAGAACTCGAATAGTGGTCATTCTAGCAACAGGTGAATAAGTATCAAAGAAATCCTAGCCTTCCTTCTGGGTATAACCCTTAGCCACAAGCCGAGCCTTGTACTTGTCAATAGTATCATTGGGCCTAAGTTTCTTCTTGAACACCCACTTACATCCGATTGGTTTACAACCAAAAGTAGTTCAGATAGCTTCCAAGTTTCATTAGAAAGAATCGAGTCCATCTCACTACGAACAACTTCTTTCCAATCATCTGCATCTAGAGATGCATATGCCTCTATAATAGAGGTAGGAGTATCATCCATAAGATACACAATGAAATCATCACCAAAGGATTTTGCAATCCTTCGTCTCTTGTTCCTTACAGGAACTTCATTGTTATTCTTCTCAAGGACTTCTTTAGGTGGTTGCTCAAATGACTCAACAGGAGACCCAATAGGTATAGTAAAATCAGGAGCTATCTTAGAGGAAAATCTAGCATTGCTACACATATCTTTTATAGGGAATATATTTTTAAAAAATATAGCATCACGAGATTCAAAAATTGTATCCACATGCATATCAGGAACTTCAGATTTTACTACTAAAAATCTATAGGCAATGCTATGGTGAGCATATCTTAGAAAGACACAATCCACAGTCTTTGGTCCAAGCTTACGCTTCTTAGAAATTGGAACATTGACTTTTGCCAAACAACCCCACATGCGCAAGTATGAAAGTGATGGTTTCCTTCCAATCCAATTCTCATATGGAGTTGTCTCTTTATTTTTGTTTGGAATTCTATTCAGGACATGACTCGCAGTCAATGAAGCTTCCCCCACAATGCCTTAGATAGACTAGCAGTGTCTAACATGGCGTTCACCAAGTCAGTCAGCGTGCGGTTTTTCCTCTCAGCAATCTCGTTTGATTCGGGCGAATAGAGAGTTGTCCTTTCATGAATAATACCATGTTCTGCACAAAACTCATCAAATAATATAGGAAAATATTCACCACCACGATCTGACCTTAGATGTTTCATTTTTCTCTCTAGTTGATTTTCAACTTCAGCCTTATAGATTTTAAAGTAGTCTAGCGTTTTATCTTTAGTTTTTAGCAAGTAAACATAGCAAAATCTAGTTGCATCATCAATTAAAGTCATGAAATATCTCTTTTCACCTTTTGTCAACACACCATTCATCTCACAAAGATCAAAATGTATGAGTTCTAAAGGTGCCAAGTTTCTCTCCTCCACTGCCTTGTGAGGCTTTCGAGGTTGCTTAGATTGCACACAACTATGGCACTTAGAACCTTTAGCAATAGTGAAATCTAGAATTAAACTCAAGCTAGATAAATGTGACATCAAACCAAAGTTCACATGACATAAACGAGAATGCCAAACACTCAAACTATCATTAATTGTGCCACAAATATGATCCACTGACTTATTACAAAATTCTACCAAAGATAAGTGGAACAAGCCTTCGCAATCATAGCCTTTACCAATAAATTGTCCATGCTTAGACATAACTACTTTATTGGACTCTAACACTACCTTAAACCCATCTCTCAAAAGAAGGGAGACACTAACAAGGTTCTTGCGTATAGTAGGGACATGCTGCATGTTCTTCAGCTGCACGATCTTTCCAAAGTAAACTTCAGATCTACCATGCCAACACCATGAACAGAAGCATGTGATCCATTCACCATCAGGACGGAGGAACCTTGGAGCCCTTGGTAAGAAGAAAACAAAGAGATGTCAGCACACACGTGAATATTAGCACCTGTATCAACCCACCAACTTGGAGATTGAAACACTGAAAGTACAGTAGGAAAATTACCATACCTGTCATCAGCACTGCTAGCAGTCACGAGGTTGACTTTCTTTTTCTCTTTCTTGTCTACTTGCTCCGAACAATCTTTAGCAAAATGACCAAGCTCTCCACACGTGAAGCAAGGTAACTCTACTTTGTCTTTCTTCTTCTTCTTGAAGGCAGTATTTTGTTTAGCATTGAAAGTAGGTTGCTTAGGCTTTCCCTTGTTGTTGCCATGGTTTCTCTAGACGAAGTGGGCGCTAGCTTTTTCCTCGTTCTCCTTCTCAATATTGTCTTTAGCCCGATCTTTCTCCTCAACATCAAGAGATGCTATCAGGTTTTCAACTGATATTTTCTGTCTCTTGTGTTTGAGACTTGTGGCAAAATTCCTCCATGAAGAAGGCAATTTAGCAATAATGCACCCAGCCACAAACTCATTGGGTAAGACACATTTCAGGAATCCTTAGCCAGGCGCTGAATCTCATGAGCTTGCTCGACTACTGATTTGTTAGCAACCATCTTGTAGTCATTAAAGCTCTCCATGATATACAACTCTTTGCCTATATCTGATGCACCATAGGTAGCATTTAGATGATCCCACAAAGCTTTTGCGTCTTTTATGTGCATCATCGAATCAAACAGATGATCTGAAAGCACATTACACATAGCTCCCACAAAGATTTCACTTGCTTATTGGAATTTTCTCATATCTTTATCAGAGATATTTCCCTCAAGCAAGCCATCTTTGACCTAGAAAACTTTCATAGCAGTAAGCCAATCTGTGACCTTGATAGACCACCTCTTAAAATACGCACCAGAAAACTTTTCTGGCCTCAACGCGTCAACAAAACTAGCCATAAATAATTCTAGAAACGGCCTATAATAAGGTTTTTGGATTGTTAACTAATTAGGCAATTTCTAGATTAAAACCAGAATATAAATCATGCAAAACAGATGAACTAGATCAAGTATGTATAGCATACTAGCATGACAGATCAACATAATGGATAGTATGAACGACAAGATTAGATCATGAGAATTATACCCGCCGACTATAGCTGTAGTCGTTGGTGATGTAGATGGTGGTGATGATAGAACGAGGTCGATGTCGAAGTCGTTGATGTTGAAATCGTCGTCGAAGTCATCAATGAGAGATGGAGGAAGAGCTCGACGCAGTTGACGATGAATACGCTGGGACGTAGCACCGTCTGACTTGGATGGAAGACGACCCGTTGTAAAAGTTGGGAGCAGTCACGTGGATAGCGCTTCCCAAAAACCCTATTCGTCTTCTCCCGGTGCAGGATCGCAAAGATGAGGGTTTCGGAGACCTACTCTCCCAAACGCCGGTGCACGCAGACGATCGGGATGGAGAGACTACGGCGGCAGCGCAGTAACGAGAAGAAGAAAATTATATTTGACTACCTTAGGATTTTTCAACTGGAATTCCCAATAGTAGTTTTTGGTGTGTCTATTCCCAGGAGGATTGGTATATATATATAGGGAGGAAAACTCTCTATCTCCACATCAATTAGCAATATGGTACTAATAGATGTTGCACCTCCCACCTCTACATATGAATTTAAACATTAAAGCCCATTAGGGAACACAGATATTGAGCTTTTGAGCTTTATTAGAATTTCTTCATATGAATTTAGGGGAACTATTTATATAAATTCTAACACTAGTACAACGTACAAGTCAAAACAACGCATGCTAAAGAAAACTGCGGGAGGAATCGGCGGCCACCAGAAGATGACCATATAAGTATTAGCGCCTGGACGTTCCGCCGCAGGACTTGTTCGAACGCTACTCTCGTTTCACATCCCACGCCCTCGTGCCCCGGACGCTGCTCCCCACGCCGCGCATGCCATCCCACACCAGTACTTGTGTCACAGAACTGACCAATTTATAAGAGCACAAGTACAACGGCAACCACCGGAGTGGCCACACTGTTATACTTGAGTCCATATAAACCCGGTAGTCCATCGAGTATCATGAAAGATATCGAGTCATGACTAATGTAAAAACCAAGATCGTACATGATTCAACACACATGTTACATAAAGTTTACAAGTAGTTCAACATACATCGAAGTACGAATAAAGTTATTACAACACCAAGTTCTAGGAACCTAAGATAGAGTTGTTCATCAGCAGTAAAAGGCCTATAACCTGCAGCTAACAACTTATCATAATTAGCCTAGGCATCTAAATAACAAACATCAAGCTCACACTAAGTAACAATGCAGTAGAACTAGATACAAGTGAATTATAGAGCAATAATTAGCTAGCTGCGTATCACCAATCAAATCTAGACACAACCAATTATACCATCAGATTATACACATCACTAACATGCTAGAAAGTATAATGTTTAAGCCCAAACAATTTATTAAAAACACTTATTGATTTAATAAGCATAGCAAGGTGAAATTTGGAACTGCTACTTTTATTGCATAGTAAAATCTGAGAAAATTACAGCAGCCTATACATGCTTCCAAGAGTCTACTGTTCAAATTTCATGCCATTTGGATAAGTGTAGCAACCTCTACAAAAATGACAAGAAGGCTTATAACAACTTAATTAGGTTTAGCATAGTGAAAAGTGTCAAACAATAGATTTTATATTTTCTTACTTTCATCATAACACCAAAATACTGTGGAAATTAATTCATGCCCATGGATTACATAAATCTACCACAATTAATTTCACAAGAAACTGACATTTAATCAAATTAAATTACAACGTCATATTTAAAGCATTCTCACTGTAGGTTTACTATTTTTTCTAGCTACAGCATGTCAAAACAAGACTAGCAAAATTGGAATCACATTTTTAGCATCTCCGTAACTCAAGTTATGCATTTTACAAGATTAATAGGCATTAAATAAGATAAATTCAAACAATATATAAAACTATAGCACATACCAAGTTTCATATTTTTATCAGATAGTACTCATTAAGATGAAGTTAACAAAATTTGGTTCACTCCATTTGGACACTCCTAACTCTAGATATGAATTTTACAAGTTCATCACAAAATATGTAAAAGAATAAAAAGAAAACAAACAAAAACACAGTTGCCTACTAAGTGCATCCGGCGCACTGCACCCAGAGGAGCTGACAGTCTGAAAGGTCTTTATTTGGTTTTAGTAATTGAGTGACAAACTTAGGTGGACTAATTGTGTTTAATGTGAGATATACAGGATATTAGTCCATAGGTGATGGTGTCATGGAGGAGCTCATTGCATATAAGACATGACATGGAGTTATGTGGCTAAGGTAGCGAAGATCAAGATGAGGCTTGGCTCGACGGACCGGTTGTAAGTGTGAAGGGCAAGTCGGAGGCTTTGGAGCAATGGACCATGAGGCGGTGAAACTTGAGTAAGACTTGGCGCCGATGGACCAATGCAACGATGAAGAGCAAGTGAGGTCAAGATCGATGGACCAAGGTCACATGATGATATGAAGTGGATCATATCATTTATGATATGGTTGGTGCATATGTTGCATCAACATTGGAGGAGATGGAGTGGAATGCGCAAGGCAAAGTTATAACCTAGGGCATTTCCATTTCACCGGTCATAGGTGTGTAGAGAAGTTGATGACCGGGTTTAGGATAGATGGCCATACTATCAAGAGGGGCAAACTTGTTTGCATATCGGTCATCTAGTGCCACTTGAGCGATCTAACTTTGCATACGTATTAGGATCGAGTGGTGAGGCAAGTTGAGTGCCTAACTCCTCAGAGAAAATGATTGTGAAAATGCTAACACACATGCACAAGGTGGTGATCACTTGTTGGTGTTGGCACATTTGCGAAGGTGATGAAGTTTGAGGGGTAGAGAGGGGTTTGGGGTCCTCTCTCCCTCCTGCCGAGCTTGCGAGGCAGGATTCAGACATTTTCGAGGAGTTGAAATGACTATTTTCCTTTACGCCAATGTCGAGAATTGGAGGCGAAATCATGGAGGTGTTTCTTGAGCTAAAGCATGTGCTTTAGTGATACACATACTTGGGATAGCTCATTTGTGAAAGGGTGGAACAAGTGGAGCAAGCAAAGGTGGAGTTTTGCTTGAAATATAAGCAACAGACGCTGGTCGCGGAGGCGACAGACGCTGGCCCCGCATCTGTCGGCTTACCCTAGCATGTTGTGCAGCCTTGCATAGAGGACAGGCAACGGACGTGCGGGCGCCCAAGCGACAGACGCCGTGCATCAGCGTCTGTCGCTCGGTGTTCGGTGGCCTGGCGAGTGCGCGAGCGTCAGACGCTGTGCCACGTCTGTCGATCGACTGACTGATGCGTCTGTCGCGGCTGAGCAGGGCACGAGAGCGTTCTGGACTACGTTTGTCGTGCGACAAAACTGGAGCGGTCTTGCGTCGGATGCGTCTGACGCTAGGAGTTGACCATTAGATTTCGAATGAGCAGTGGACATGTGGCGACATTTAAGAGCGACAGACCCTAGGGTCGCATGCTTGTGTAGTGCTTGGAGAGCCTCTAACTCACTTGAGCTTGATAGTGATCATCTGATCGAGTGAGTGAGTGATTCTAGTGCGTTGCATTGTGAGGATTGCATCGAGTGGCACTAGGTGATCGTTTTGCAAGCCGGTGGTGCTTGTTACTCTTAGAGGTTGCCACCTCCTAGATGGCTTGGTGGCTTGCGACTCTGTTGAAGCACGCTGGAGATTGTGCGTGGCTCTAGAGGAGGATTTGTGAGGGGAATTGTGCTCACCCTGTGGGGATCATGAAGAGCAACTCTAGTAAAGCTCGTGGCTTGGAGGATCCCCATCTTGAGAGTGGATGTGCAGCACCTGCTAAGGGTTTGACTCTTGATAGTCAATTAGCTTGTGATCCATCAAGTGGGTGTATCGCCACAATGGGGACTAGCTTGGTGGCAACCAAGTGAACCTCGGTAAAAAACCGCTGTGTCAACCTTGTGTACATCTTCTTGGTGGTTTGCTTTCAATTCACAAGCTTGTATTTACATTCATATACTTGTGCTTGTGTAGTTGCTCTTGTAACTAGTTGGCTTGTGTAGTTTGCTAGTTACCTTCTTGCTTGTGTAGCTAGAAGTTATTTCCTTGTCTTGCTTAGTTTGTGTAGCTAAGTAAGTTGAGTTCTTGGTTTAGCTTGTGCAGCGTTAACCTTGAGCTTTGCTAGTGAGCTTAGTTGGCTTTGTGCTTTTGTTTACTAGTTGTGTAGGAGCTCCCCCGTGCTTGCTGAAGTACTAGTGCATAGGTTTGTGTGACCTTGCTCTAGAATTAATTAGGAGAGCTCTTGCTAAGGAAAGCACCTTAGTTGCTTTTTAGAATCTTTGATAGGTTCCTGTGAACTTAGATAGAGGGGGTGTAGTCTTGGCTAGACCAATAGTTTTAATTCCGCATTTGTTTCGGTTAGCCGACGCGATTAATTTTAGAATGTACTATTCACCCCCCCTCTAGTCTGCCATCTCGACCCTTCACAGTCAGGTCCTAGGGTCAGCGTAACCCCACCTGTCATAGGCACAGAACAGGGGCAATGGTTGTCTGGCCGTAGCTCACCGGCGGTGAGCTCTCCGATGATGGGGATGGCACCAGCGTGCTCCTCGCGGTCATCCACGTCGGGTAGGGTAGGTGGTTGGGGTAGGTTAGGGCCATGGCAAGCTCGGACGAACTTAGTTATGGCTTTAGGGTTACCTAGCGGAGATCTAGGGTTAGGGTTTGGGCTTGCGGCGGTGCCGGTGAGGCACGGCCGCGTGCATGGCGATGGCGCGGCCGGTTCACGGCGTGCGGTGCAGCATTCGGCCTTCGGCGAGGACGGCATTGGCCAAAAGCCAGCGGCTCTAGCTAGCCCTAGATACTATGGAATAGGGGAGAGAGGGAGAGAGAGAGATAGAGAGCAGTGTAGGTGCGAGTTGGCCCGGCCACGGCGAGCTCAAGCTCGGCGACGGCAATGGCGGCCATGGCGACTGTCGTGGCCCAAGGGCCCTCACCTTGGCTCAATCGGTGTCATAGCTAGGCCGGGGTGAAAAAGGACGCCAAGGTGGAGCTGCGGGCACGAGCAATCGAGTGGTGGTGTGGTGTGGGTGGCTAGCTTGGTCGGCAAAGCTCTACTGCGGTGTGGCAATGTCACCTCCGCTTCAGTGCTGTGTGAGCGCGAGAGAGAGCGAGCGCCCAGCGTTTCCCTCCTTTGGCATGACAACGTGGGCCGATGCTAGCGTACAGCCACCACGCGGCGCGCGCGGCCTGACCGTGGTTGGCCACTGCTGCTTGGCTAGCCAATTCAAATCGGCTAATGAGCCAACTGACAGCCCGATTTCCTCCCTCCTAAACTCTCAAACCGTGTGGTGCTTTGATCAACCAATTCCACCATTGTGTAGAGCTACAAGAGTACTACAAATTTGCTTAAAGAAGTTTTGTCAAATTCTCAATAGTTTTCAAAGGGAATGCTCCAAAGTTGGCTACATATAAACTGAAACACAGTTTCAGTCCATTCCAGGACAACCAAATTTTGGATTTCAAAAACAGCATTTTATTGAATCTTGTGAGCTCTATTTGACTAAGTTAGGCACTGGTTCAGCTCTTGGCCTTTAAACAAAGTGTGTTCTACATGAAATGAACTACAACTTTTATTTAGGGTTCACCTCCATGCAAGCACTCTAAGTAAATAGTCAAGATAGGTCAAACAACAACATGATAAAGGGTGGTTCTAGGTGTACCAACACTTAGAAGCATTTTTGGACCAAGTCATGAATACAAACATAGTTTCATGTTTCATCCTAAGTGTGTCTAAGTTGGTTTGGTGACCAAACAACAATCACTTGCATTAACAAGCATGATCTAGCAAGCACATGGTTAATTAAGCATCACATGGGATAAACATAGTGTAAACAAAATGCAATTCACATGCTCATTCTCATGAATAATTGAATGATGCTTATGCTCTTGCAATGCAAATGCAAAAATGCAACCTTAACACTGGGGTGTTATAGCTGCTCCCCCTTATAGGAATCTCGTCCTGAGATTGAAGTACCTACCATCTTTCATAGAATGCGGGGTAAACTTCACGTAGATAATCCTCTCTTTCCCACGTTGCATCCCATTCACTGTGGTTACTCCACATTACTTTGTGAAATCTGATCACTTAGTTTTGAGTTACTCTTTCTTTACTATCTAGCAACTGTACTAGCTTTTCTTCATAAGCTAGGTCTGATTCTATCTTGATATCCGTAGTTTCCACTCTTTCTTTAGGAACACATAAGCATTTCCTCAGCTGAGAGACGTGAAAGACATCAAAAATGGCTCTCATCTCTGGAGGTAACTGTAGTTTGTAGGCTATTCTTCCACTTCATTCAATGATTTGGTAGGGACCTACATACCTAGGTGCAAGCTTTCTTTTTACACCAAATCATTGTACTTCCTTCATGGGTGATACCTTTAGGTATACATTGTTGCCTACCTCAAACTCAACATGTCTTCTTCTTTTGTTAGCATAGTTCTTTTGTCTAGATTGAGCGGCTTCAATGTGTTGTTGGATGATGCGAACTTAATATTTAGCTTCCTTGACAAAATCAATACCGTATTACCTCCTCTCCCTAGGTTCAACCCAGTTCAAAGGAGTCCTACAGTTTTGGCCATACAAGGCTTCGAAGGGAGCCATCTTGATGCTTTCTTGGTAACTATTGTTATAGGAAAACTCAGCTAAAGGTAGCCACTTTTCTCTTGAACCTTTTGAAGAGATCACACATGCCCACAACATGTCTTCCAATATCTGATTGACTGCACAAAAATCCTTCTCAGACCTCTCTGCTGCTTATCCTACAGATGATCTGGTTCAGCGCTAATCTCTCGCTACCCGAACCTCAGAATCTTTTCCTTGCAGACTATGTCGTTGCCTTATCAACTAAATTCCTGAGCAGTGTAGTGGCTTTGTCCCTCGAATCTTGCTTGTTTTATCACCAACTCTCACAAATCACTGAATGTTATCAGCCTTGATCAAATGTTGCTGCCCAACAAGACCAAATCTCATGTTACTCTTTTATCTAGTAATCACTTTGGTGGACACAAGGTGTATGTGGAACTAAAGCAAGAGTCTCATGTTTGGTTGTATTCGAAAGTTAATCTATGTTTATCTTGTGTCGTGTTTCTATTCTTAGACCTCCTCCTTGTTGCCTCCAAACGTTGTGGCAATCTTTGTTTGCTATCCCTCCTTGCATAATGCTTGTTCATGCACGCCCAATTCGTGCCACGTGGGATTTCTCATTGGTGATGTGTCTGGTAATGGTGTCATTATTAGTACTCTACAGTGCCACGATGAAACCGAGGGCATCCTACGGACCACGCCCACAAGGCTGTGCTGCTCGGCACGCGCTGGTATCAAGGTCGCTAGTCATGATCCATTATGAAACAACACTGATGTGTTATCTTCTCGTGATCTTTCCCTTGGTTATCTCCCCATATCTTATCAGAAGATCTATATATCAGACCAAAAGTAGTAGAGCTTCCTTTTGAAGTTGCAAAGAGGATAACCCTTGAAGAACAGGTCACTGACATAAATGTTAACAGACTGCAAGAGGTGGTAGACAAATGACTCTGCCTGGCCATCTCCGTAAGTGAGGTTAATCATCTGTTGGATCAAAAGGATGCACAACACTTAAGGTTGGATAAGCAATCAATACAACAAGAATTTGTCGAGGAGTGATGTTCCTTAATAGGTCACCTTGTGGTCATAATCCTTGTGTCCAAATTCTCAATCCTTGTGTGCATGATGATCATACAGTCAAATCAACTATTTTTGGTGTGATCCCCTTTTCTGCTAACTTTGATATTAACTATCTATTTACACATCAACTACAATTGTTGCCATCAAGAAGGAAGTTTTGGGGCTTTTAGTGTTGAGAGACAACTAATTAGTTACCAGTTGGAAGGTTAATCTCTAGCTAAGTAATGACTCCTTGGTAGCTACGAAAGCTGTCTCACAGAATGATGTTAAGTGAAGAAACAACAAAGCCGGTCAGCAATGCAAGTGTTGCTTTCTTCTCCAAACCCTTTGCTATCAAGTCAATTCCATCTTGGACAATCACACAGATAGTACAAGATGTTGTACCAGCTAAGTAAAGAGCTAGAGAAAACACGTTCCTAGTTCGGTTAGCATCATTATGTATCTAGGTGCTGCAAAAGGATTACTTAGGACCCTTTTGTAATAAAGCATAGAAGGATAGTAAGAAACAATCCCTTATTTTTGTAGGACTGCCCCTCCACATGGAGTATGCATTGTGCCCTGCAAAAACAGCCCACAAGTCTAGTGCTTGTGCATCGTCGAGTCGGTGTCTAAATCAACGGTTGGGGTTGTTTCCTAAGAAGTGTATAAGGAAAAACCCTAGCCTCTCTCCTTAGTGAGAAAGTTGCTTCTGTATGAAGAGTTAGAGCATGCAGAACACACTCCACAACATGTGAAGCAAACAAAAAGAAGAGTGGGAAATCTATCCAGATTTCATGGCACTCAACCGATTATCTTTAAGCCGATGATTAGTGTCGGTGTTCGGTCCCGTGGGGGTCCTAAGCCGACAAGTGAGTGCTGCGTGTCCCTAACCTGGATGGTGATGCAAGGAGAATACACGGGGATTTATCCTGGTTCGGGCAAAGAAGGCCCTATGTCCAGTGGGGGGGAGAGTTTTGTATTTCCTTGCACCTAAGTGCTTGCATAGGGGTTACAAGCTGACGAGAGAGGGCGCCGAGCCCAAGTCTCAAAGGAAGAAAAAGAGTACAAGAGTGATTGCTTGAGATGTTGATCTCTGAGTTGGATGCCTTTGTTCGCTGGCACTTGGCCTCTTACTTGCCTCATACCCCCTTGCAGAGCCCTTACCTGCCCTTTTATAGGGTAAGAGGAGGCCGGGACGCCGGGGGTGTCTTAAGGTGAAGTTTTGTCGATCCCTGTAGGGGTGGCTGTAGCGACGCGCCTCAGGAATGGCTGGCCATCCCTGGACACCGTGATGACGTCGGGGACGAGATGGTGAAATGACCCTGAGTCCTGTGCCACATCGGCCTTTCTCTCCTGCTGACCGGTGGTGGGCGTCGTGGCCAGGTCGAGGCTAGGTCGAGGCTAGGAGGATAAGGCCGAATCCCCGAGATCGTGGGGTACGGACCTTGTCGTATCCTTCCTCGAGGGTGGTCGGTGACGAGACAGTGTGCGGTAAGGTGTGCATAGTGATAGGTTTTCACCTCCCATCCCGGGATGGGCAGTAAAAAGTGAGGACTGACACTGGTATTGCTCCCACGTCGGTCACGGCTGTAGCCATGTCGGTAGGAGGTAGTAGGTAATTTGCATTGAATGCTCTGACTTTTTGTCTCAGAATAGGTGAGTAAGATAGGTCGAGCGATTCGACCCAGGGTCGCGCGAGTCGGAGTTTGCCGACAGTCGAGACAGGCCTCGTACGAATCGCGACGCGGTCGAGGCATCCCGCCGAGGGTGCCTCATACGAGTCGGAGTCGGAGCGCGGTCAAGGCGTTCCGTCGAGCCGGCCTCGTGCGAATCAGAATGTGGTCGAGGTGTATTAGTGTTTCGCTCTCTCTTATCATTGATTATTGGTACCCCTACACTGTTGGTACCGATAGTAGCCCCCGAGCCTTTGGGTGTGTGTGGTCCACTTTCTCAGAGGCTTTGTCAGTTAATGAACTGGAGTCATAGCGTCGTAGTCTTTTTCTGTGGGGGGCGCGCGAGCGCACCCGCTGGGTGTAGCCCCCAAGGCCTTGGTGGAGTACTTGGACTCCACTGAGGACTTTTACACACTCTTTTGAGGAATCGATCTCTCTTTGTGGTGTTTTCTGTTGTATTTTTGGTTTCTTGCGGTCGAGCCCCCGAGCCTCGTACGCGTGAGGTCGATCAGAGTCTTGACCGTCTTCTATCATTCGACCCTCATGCTCCCTTTTTTAGAAAAAGGAGGAGGGGTAGGGGACGTCGTACTACCCTCGTTTGGGCGAGTCCCGACGGCCTCTGGTGAGCTGCTAACAGGAAAATTCGAGTGTGAGCCCGTGCTCTATTTGATAGGAGTCGGCTAGTGGCCCAGAGGCGCTCTCAAGAATGCCGAAGAGTAGTTGTGTGGATCTTGATTCCTTTCGATGGGAGTCGAGGGCTCGGCGCCTCCCTCCGAGGGGATTCCTACGTCAACCTTCTCACTTAGCCTCGAATACGTCTTGGGGTGCCTCGAGAGCGTGGCTCGAGCCCTGGCCTTGTTTGGGCGCATCCCTAGTCGTCCCTAACTCTGTTACTCGAGGGATGCTGTCGAACCCTGGTCGAGGGCCAGCTTTCGCCCCCTCGAGATTCTTTCCAGGCTTGGAGCCCGTTACCCAGACGTCTAGGAATATCCGTCCGCGGATCCTTCCCTTGCCCGTTTTTGGGTGCGCTTTTTTAGGAAGGGAAGCGGGATCGGCGCGGTAGTGGGCGATGTGGTGTGATGGTTACGGCGTGGATTGCAGCCATGTGCCCATATCTGCGAGTTTCGAGGAAACGGTTAGGTAAGGGCATTGAATGCAAAAACTGCTCCTACCTTTTCGCGCGCCCATTGTGCTTCCATCGGGGCTATAAGAGCAAGGCCCGGGGGTCCGTTTTTCCACCACAGGCCCTTTGCATCCTTGCTTTCCTCGCCCTAGATCGTTTTCTCTACGCCCTTCAGCCTTCATCCAGCGCCGCCGCAGTCGCTTTTCCTTTAACACGTAGCTTCCCGGCGGCAATGGCAAGCAAGAGCCAGCTCCTCCCCGCCGACACCTAGGCCG
Source organism: Saccharum spontaneum (assembly GCA_022457205.1). Classification (NCBI taxonomy): domain Eukaryota; kingdom Viridiplantae; phylum Streptophyta; class Magnoliopsida; order Poales; family Poaceae; genus Saccharum; species Saccharum spontaneum. The sequence continues at coordinate 21,515,268 of CM039600.1, read as the reverse complement.
CCTCCTCGGTGACGGAGAAGAGGTTGGAAGAGCTGGTCCACGACGGACTATTAAGCCGAAGACGAGCCGGTCCCAGCCGGAGTGGAGAGCGCCGCCGTCCGACCACCGAGAGCCGGCGCCCCCGGAAGGCTACGTGGTGAGTTTTGTCTGCTTCCATGAGAGGGGTTTGGCGTGCCGGCCAGCCCCTTCATGCGTGTGCTCCTCCACTACTACAAGGTGGAGCTGCACCACCTCACCCCCAACGCTGTCTCATAGGCCGCCATTTTCGCGGCGGTCTGTGAGGGATACCTAGGGATGGATCCGCAGTGGAACCTGTGGCTTCATCTCTTCAGGCGGAGTTCTTCGCCAAAAAGGCAGAAGGCCGGGGGGTGCGGCACGTGGTGCCCGCGGGGAGCTGTGTGCTGCAGGTCCGGTCCGGTCGTAGCGACCAGTACATCTCGGCGCAGCTGATCTCCTCGAACAGCGGCTGGCACGACGGCTGGTTCTACCTCCGCAATGACGAGGGTCCGCTGCTGAAGTATACTAGCCGGGTGCTGGTCACTCGAGAGGAGAACTGGTCATACGGTGTGGTGGACGACGAGAAGCTAAAGCTGGACCCGCTGCTCGTCGCGTTGTGGAAGCTCCGCCAGCGTGGACTGACGGCGGGGATGGTGGCCACGGCATTCCACCGTTGGAGGGTGATGCCGCTGACGCTGCGTCGACTCCGGCTCGACCAGATGACGCCGGAGGCGCCGTTGGAGGGGTGTAGGATGTCCCACGAGTCCCTCCCCCTCGACGAGGTCGCCCGGCGCACGAGCCGGATGGTGGGGAACTTCAAGTCAGAGGACGTCGATAGGGTGCCGATGCGGCCTACCCAGGGATTCGAGCCCCTGGTAAGCATTGCTGTTAATGTTTTTCGAGGTTACTTCGTCTCTGGGTTCCTTTTACTAATTTAGTCAAGGTTTGTGTACAGGACTTGTCGGCGGTGAAGGAGACGCGGCCACCGCTCCTGGAAGACCAGCCTGCTCGGGACGCTCGACGCCTCTTGGCGTCTCAGCAGAAGAAGGTGAAGGACGTCGCCAAAAAGCGCCAGATCCACAAGACCAAGGAGCAGGAGGCGCTGAAGAAGCGTCGACACCAACAGAGCCTCGACGGTCTTCCCCTCGAGGAGTCTCCTTCTGAGACAGTCTCGGGGGATGATGATGATGATGACGGAGAGGACGACGACGCCTTGTCGCGGTATGATGCCGCGACTGGTCTGGCGGACCTCCCTGATGTGCGCCCCTTCTTGGAGCCCATTGGGGGGTCGACCTCCCAGGCGTCAGGGTCGGCCTCGGTGTCTGTCGAGGTGGTAGAGGAGCCGGAAGAGGTGGGGGCCGAAGCAGGCCCGTCAGCGAGAGGGGCCGCCTTGCCAGGGGCCCCACAAGAGGGGTCGATGGCGCTGCCCCGTGAGCCCAAGCTCCGCGGGTCCAGATGACGGTCGGGACAGCGCCGCCAGCGTCGACATCCGGGGCGCCGCCTACAAGCGTGAGGACCCGAGGCCAGCTGGCCTCGGCGGCGTAGAGGGCCCAGGGTGCCCAGCCAACTAGGGCCCCAAGGAGTGCTCGGCCTGCAGGAGACCCGACGGGGAGGCCGCCGCAGGCGCCGTCGGGGGTCTCTGACCTGCCGGGGTCAAGGCCCCTGCTTCCCCTTTCTGGGTAAGCTTTTCTTCCTCATTCTTTGTAATTAGTGGTCCCGTTTCTTAGTCTGACGTACTTACTTATTCCTTAGGCTCAATCGCAAGGCGAAGCTCACGGGTTCGACTCCCGTGAAGGCGCTCTGGTCGAGCGCCGCCGTAATAATGCGGACGGCGGCTGACGACATTGCCTGGGTCGAAAGACTCCAGGCCGCGACGGAGCGTCTGAAGCAGCGGGAGGTGGCTACCTAGGCAGGAACGGGTGCCCAGGAAGCTGCCAGTTCCGACCCTGCCGCGCAGAGGTCGGGGTCGTCGGAAGCGGTGGCGCCCAGCGCTGGTGGGCCGGAGCCCGGGTAGACATCAACCGCCCAAGCTTCCATCGAGGCCACTGAGGCCGAAGCATCCACCCGCGACGCAGGGCGGGCGGATGTCGAACAGGAGGCGGTGGAGGTCCCGCCGGAGGCGGGACAGGAGGCGGCGCAGCCGGGGGAGCTGCAACAAGACTGGCCGGCGGAGCCGGCAGTCGAGGTGGAGAGTGGGGCGGTCGCGCCCCCGCCCGTGGTCCCGGTGGTGGCGCCGATGATTGAGGAGCCAGCCCTGGCGCAAGGGCCGACCCCGGCTGTGGTCGACCTCACCCTTGACGATTCCCCTGTCGACATGGGGAAGCAAGTGGTGGGCGTTGAGGGGGTCGAGGCCGCGGACCAGGCCGGTCCCTCCGTGGTGGTCGAGGGGGCCGAGGCTACGGACCAGGTCGGTCCCTCCGTGGCACCGGAGAGTGACCTGGCCGGGGCGCCGGTCGCATGGTCGGACCTTGCCGGGCTGGCCCTTGTGCGGGCAGAGGAGGAGCTGCCACGCTAGGGGGTTGGCCCTCGAGTTCTGGGACGCATCCAACCCTGGCGCAGAGCCTGTCTTCGCGCTCAACGACAGAGACGAGGTGCACCACTAGGAGTACCTCGAGGGTCTCTGGCAGCACACGATGCGATCTCTTCGTGTGGCTTCGGAGGCCCTGGCACGGGGCATGTCAGATGCTCTTGAGGTAAGTCGGATTTGGTAGTTTTTCGCTTTCTTTTTATCCCCTTTCCCTGGTTCTAATTCTTTGATTTTGATCCATGGTCAGGAGCTTAAGGAGCGTTCCCGCCGCAAGTCGCTTTTCATTCGCAATGAGAGCGGCGTGTGGGCGGCGCTCACCTGGCAACGGGCTCTGGCGAGGAGGCTAACCAGCGGCTCTCTCGTCAGAGCGCCGAGGCGGTCGAGCTTCGCGTCGCTTGTGCGGCGATCAAGGAGGAGGCGGCGTAGGCCCGGGCGGCCGAGGCCATGGCGCGTGAAGACGTGACAAGGGCCCGGGAGGAGGCTGCCAAAGCCTGTGAGGCTCTCGTGCCGTTATCGGTGCGCGTGAAAGAGCTTGAGGAGGACATCACCCTTGTCAGCAGGCACCGTGACACTGTTGGGCATTCTTAACGTCACTTCCAAAAGTAGACTTAGTTTTCTAATTCTGATAACGGCGCCAAAAATGCCAAACCTATCCCTCATGCCATGCAAGATATTTGCGTGCTAGGTTAATATCCCGTCATTAACCCGACATGTGGGCCTTTCTTTCATATTTCCTGATAACCCCCTGCAGAAATAGATAAACAGCAAAACTCGTGGAATTCTGTCAGATAAAACCCTAAGTCTAGGTGTTGGTTTCATTTGGATCCTTTTCTCTATTTATTTGATAGTTATAATTGATACTTAAGGACCGTCAACAGACACCCTCAACGTCCAGATCGGGCAGGTGACCGCTCGCTTTGGGGCCTTTCAGGATGAGGTTGCGACGCTGAGCGGAGTCGTCCGGGAGAGGGACGAGGCTCTCTCGAACGCCAGCCGAGAGATCGAGACGTTGAGGGCGGCCGTTGGTGACAGGGATGGCGCTCTCCAAGCGCTTGAGAAGACGTGCGGGGGACTTCACGACGAGGTCGTGGGCTGGCAGACCCACTCCGAGGGTAAGTTTTTGTCATATAGTGGCCTCGGCGGTGAGTTGCCGAGCTTGCGCTCACTTGATGTTTGTGTCCCAGAGTTGGAGAAGGAGCAGCAAGCGGCTCAGGCGACGGCCACCTCCTTCTAGAGTCTCTTCGAGGCCGAGGCCTAGCGGACCCAGTTGCTTCAGGGCACCATCTCCTCCGTGTGCGACGGCCCGGGGGTCGAGCCTGATGCCGACATTGAGGAGGATGCCCCGGGGAACTCCTTTGTCCGCCGGATGGTGGCGTTGGGCCGCCTTGTCCGAGAGAGGATACGAGGCGGCCTCCATCACGGCGTGAAGAGGGAACTGGCCGTCGTTCGATCTGGGTTCGTGTACGACATGGAGCTCGTCGCTGATGGCTTCATCACCAATCCGGATCGGACGGACGAGGAGAATGAGGACGCCTGCCTAGGCCTGATCGGAGCCGCCGAGGGGCCTAGAAGTCGTCTGGCCAAGCTCTTTGAGGTCGAGGTGGTTCCGCCTACCGATGACGAGGGCCTGTGAGCCAAATCTGGGCGCAGAGGCCCATGTAATAAGTTAGTGTTTTTAACTTTGGTCGTGGTGGCCTCGGAGGCCTTGAACACTCGAAATGTAAACCTACACTGGTCGTTTAAGTTTTGTTCGAGTTTTTCTTCCCTTTATCTCTTGAATCACGTTCTCGCATGATTTACTTAGCATGCCGTCGCACCCCTTGGCGTAAGGGAGTGAGTGGAGGTACCATAGCCTTGGAGGCGTAAGTGATCTCGCGGCTCGACTGCCCTCGAGCTTCAGGGTGTTCTTGCGGCCTTGCAGATCGTGTAAGAACTTGATTTGAAGCGACCGGGGATGTATTCTTTTTCAAAGTTATGAATTGTCATTAGGTCTACTTAGCGTGTGGTCGCTCCCCTCGGTGTGACCTTTGGGTTTTGGGGCGCTCCCGTGGCATTGTCGACCTAAATGATAGCTTCCTTTTTTTTGAAAAAGAATACGAATTTTTTCGGGGACGAATTTTTTCAGGGACCGGGGGTTCCCCCCTTGTAGCCCCCGAGGGAGGGTCGATTCTGAGACAACAGAGTCGATCCTTCTTGGTTGTTATGAAAACGAAGCTTTGAACACTGCTGTATTCTTTATTGATGAGATTGTAAAGAATTTACAGAGCCTCAAGGCTTTTTAAGAGAAAGAACAACGTAGCTGTTCAATGTTCCAAGCGTTGGTGAAGATTTTGCCCTTCTCGTTCGATAGCTTGTAGGTGCCGGGCTTTAGCACTTCTGCGATGATGTATGGTCCTTCCCATGGTGGCGTGAGTTTGTGCCGTCCCTTGGTGTTTTAGTTTTGACATAGCACTAGGTCACCAACGTCGAGGTCACGCCTGCGGACGTGTCCATCGTGGTAGCGTCGGAGACTTTGCTGATACCTGGCAGAATGTAACAGAGCCACATCTCGAGCTTCCTCGAGCTGGTCGAGGGCGTCCTCTCTCGTGGCGTCATTATTTCTTTTGTTGTAGGCCTTCAACCTCGAGGATCCGTATTCTATATCAGTTGGGAGCATAGCCTCAGACCCGTAGACTAAGAAGAACGAAGTGAACCCCATGGCTCGACTCGGTGTTGTTCTTAGGCTCCACAGGACCGAGGAAAGCTCGGCAGCCCATTTCTTGCCGTGTTTAATTAACTTGTCCAAGATTCTGGGTTTCAGACCTTGTAGGATCATGCCGTTGGCACGTTCTACTTGGCCATTTGTTTTTGGATGAGCTACGGCCAACCAGAGCACACGAATGTGGTGGTGGTCGCAGAAATCTAGAAACTTTTTACTAGTGAATTGGGTGCCATTGTCCGTGATGATACAATTGGGAACCCCAAAGCGGTGGATGATGTCGGTGAAAAAGAGCATAGCTTGCTCGGACCTGATGCTGGTGATAGGACGGGCTTCGATCCACTTGGAAAATTTGTCAACGGCGACGAGCAAGTGGGTGAAGCCTCTAGTTATCCTTTTCAGGGGTCCGACCAAGTCGAGCCCCCAAATAGCGAACGGCCATGTGATGGGGATAGTTTACAGGGCATGAGCCGGGAGATGGGTTTGACGAGCATAGTACTGGCAGCCTTTGCAGGAGCGTACTAGCTTGATGGCGTCGGAGACTACGGTCGGCCAATAAAAACCATATCAGAAAGCATTTCCGACGAGGGTGCGAGGTGCTGCGTGGTGACCACAAGCCCCCGAGTGCAGATGATTTAGCAGGCGTCTTCCTTCCTCGTTTGTGATACAGCGTTGGAGGACACCAGTGGAGCTGCAGTGATACAGCTCCCTACTGTCGCCAAATATTACAAAGGACTTAGCCCTACGGGCAACCTGTCGAGCCTCGATCTTATTCAAGGGGAGGTCCCCTCGAATGAGATGGTCGAGGTACGGAATGCGCCAGTCAGGCTCGAGGTCAGATGGTGGGGCCGGGCCTTCCACCTGCATGGCCTCAGCCCCGGTCGAGGGGGCTTCCACCTCAGGTTGGGGGTCGAGTGACGGCCCGTCGACCCCTCCTTCCGACCCGAGGTCGACGGATGGTTGGTGGAGGTCTCTTGCGAAAACGTCTGGTGGAATCGTAGCTCGACTAGACGCGATTTTTGCGAGTTCATCTGCAGCCTCATTGTACCTACGTGCGATATGGTTGAGCTCGAGACCGTAAAACTTGTCTTCAAGGCGCCGTACCTCTTCACAGTAGGCTTCCATCTTGGGGTCACGGCAGCTCGAGCTCTTCATGACCTGATCGATCACGAGCTGGGAGTCACCTCGAACATCGAGGTGTCAGACCCCTAGTTCGATGGCGATTCGCAAGCCCGTGACGAGTGCCTCGTATTTGGCAATGTTATTCGATGCAGGAAAATGAAGCCAGATGATATAGCACATGTGAACTCCGAGGGGTGAGATGAAGAGCAAACCCGTGCCCGCTCCAGTTTTCATCAACGACCCATCGAAGTACATGGTCCACAGCTCAGCCTGGAGTTGAACCGGGGGGAGTTGAGTGTCGGTCCACTCTGCCAGGAAATCTGCTAGTGCCTAGGATTTGATGGCCTTGCGCGGTGCATATGAGAGGGTCTCGCCCATGAGCTCTACCGCCCACTTGGCTATTCTACCTGAGGCTTCCCGGTTCTGGGCTATCTCTCCCAGGGGGAAAGAAGAAACCACAGTCACCGAGTGGCCCTCGAAGTAGTGACGGAGTTTGCGCCGTGTCAAGACGATGGCATATAGTAGCTTCTAGATTTGTGGGTAGCGTACCTTAGTTTCCGAGAGCACCTCGCTAATAAAGTAGACCGGCCTCTGGACGAGCAGGGTATGTGCTTCCTCAGCCCTCTCGACAACCAAGACCGTGCTAACTACTTGTGTTGTCGCGGCGACATAAAGTAAGAGTGGTTCCCCTGGGGTTGGAGGGATGAGGATCGGCGAGTTGGAGAGCGTAGCTTTGAGTTTTGCAAGAGCTTCTTCGGCCTCGAGGGTCCATGAGAAGTGTTCTGATTTCTTCAGGAGACGATACAGAGGGAGCGCTTTTTCACCGAGGCGCGAAATGAAGCGACTGAGTGCTGCCAAGCAGCCTGTGACCCTCTGTATGCCCTTCAGATTTCGGATGGGGCCCATCTTGGTTATGGCAGTGATCTTTTCTGGGTTGGCCTCGATGCCACGCTTGGAAACGATGAACCCTAAAAGCATGCCTTGAGGGACGCCGAAAACGCATTTATCAAGATTGAGCTTGATGTTCTTTGCCCGGAGGCACTTGAACGCAACGTCAAGATTGTTTATCAAATTGTTTGCCTTTTTAGTTTTGACAACGATATCATCGACATAAGCCTCAACGGTTGGTCCGATGTGTTCCCCAAAAACGTGTTGCATGCATCGCTGGTACGTAGCCCCCGCGTTCCGGAGACTGAAGGGCATAGTGAGGTAGCAATACATGCCGAATGGGGTGATGAACGAAGTCGCGAGCTGGTCGGACTCCTTCATTTTGATCTGGTGGTAGCCGGAATATGCATCCAAGAATGAAAGAGTTTCACACCCCACAGTGGAATCAATGATTTGATCAATACGTGGCAAAGGAAAGGGAACTTTTGGACATGCTTTATTTAAACTAGTATAATCTACACACATCCTCCACTTCCCACTCTTTTTCTTAACTAATATAGGATTAGCTAGCCACTCGGGATGATGAACCTCCTTGATGAATCCGACCTCCAACAGTTTGTGTATCTCCTCACCGATGGCCTTGCGCTTCTCCTCGTCAAAGCGGCGCAAGCGTTGCTTCACCGGTTTGGAGCCGGCTCAGATCTCCAAGGCGTGCTCGGCGACTTCCCTGGGTATGCCCGGCATATCCGAGGGACACCACGCAAAGATGTCGATGTTTGCACGAAGAAAGTCGACGAGCACTGCTTCCTATTTGGGATCGAGGGTGGCGCTGATGCTCAACGTCTTTTCCTTTGGGTCGGCGGGGTCGAGAGGCACGAGCTTGACGTCCTCCGCGGGCTCGAAACTGCCGCCGTGGCGCTTGGGGTCGGGGATCTCGTTGGCCAGACCGTCGAGGTCCGCCACCAAGGTTGCCGACTCCAAGACAGCTTCTCCGTGCTCGACGCACTCGACGTCGCACTCATAGGCATGTTCATATGAGGGCCCAATAGTTATGACGCCATTAGGGCCTGGCATCTTGAGCTTGAGGTAAGTGTAGTTCGAGACTGCCATGAACCGGGCATAGCACGGGCGCCCAAGGATAGCGTGGTACGTCCCATGGAATCCGACCACTTCGAAAGTGAGGGTCTCCTTTCTGAAGTTGGTGGGCGTGCCAAAGCAGACAGGCAGGTTGATCCGGCCGACAGGCTCTGTCCACTTTCCTGGCACGACTCCATGGAAGCCCCCGACGCTGGGTTGGAGGCGAGTCCTCCCGATCCCCAGGAGGTCGAGGGTCTGAGCATAGATGATGTTGAGGCTGCTACCGCCATCCATGAGTACCTTGGTGAGGCGTGTGTTGGTGATGATAGGATCAACAACAAGTGGGTAGACCCCTGGATTGGGGACGTAGTCGGGGTGGTCATCACGGTCGAAAGTGATGGCCACCTCAGACCAGTCAAGGAAGTGGGGGATCGCCGGCTGCACGGAGAAAACCTCTCGCCGTTCTCGCTTGCGCTGGCGCGTCGAGAGGCAGGTCGAGGGCCCTCTGTAGATCATGAAGCAGTCGTAGATTTTGGGGAACCCCCCATCCTTGTCGTCGCCCTTGGGATCTTCCTTCTTGTCGTCCTTTTTGATGCCTATGCCCTCAAAGTACCTCGGAGCATGTGGTAGTCTTCGAGGTTGTGGTTTGTGGACCCCTTGTGGTAGGGACACGGCTCTTTGAGCATTTTGTCAAAAACGCCCCCGCTGGGGGGCCCTCGAGGTTTCTTGCGTTCGGTAGCAGCGACAAGCTCATCGGCCGGGGCCTCGGGCTTGCCCTACTGGTTCTTCTTCTTCCGGTTGTTCCTTTTAGATCCCCGGATGGAGCCCATGGGATCGTCGACCTTATGCTTCCCCTTGTCCTGATCACCGCCAAAGATAGTGCCAACTGCCTCCTCGCCGGTGGCAAAGTTGGTGATGATGTCCATCAATCCGTTGGCAGTGAGTGGGGTGTTACGGGCCATCTCTTGGACCAACTCCTTGCAGGTGGTTCCAGAGAGGAAGGCCATGATCACGTCAGAGTCGGTGATGTTGGGGAGCTCGGTGCGTTGCCTGGAGAAACACCGGATGTAATCCTAGAGGGATTCGCCTGGCTTCTGCTTGCAACTCCGGAGGTCCCATGAGTTGCCGGGGCACATGTAGGTCCCCTTGAAGTTTCCCTCAAACACCCTTATGAGATCGTCCCAGTTGTGGATCTGCCGAGGTGGAAGATCCTCGAGCCAGGCTCGAGCGGTGTCAGACAGGAACAGGGGGAGTTGCCGGATGATGACCCGGTCGTCGGTGGCCCCACCCAGCTGACACGCCAAGCGGAAATCAGCTAGCCAAAGTTCGGGTTTGGTCTCGCCATTATACTTGGTGAGAGTCATGGGAGGGCGAAACCGTGCCGGGAGTATTGTTTCTCGAATGGCCTTGCTAAAGACCCGGGGACCTGGTGGCTCGGGTGACGGGCTTCGATCTTCTGAGCTGTCATAGCGCCCGCTTCTGTGCACACGGTAACCTCGAGCTACACCGTCACCGTGTTTGCGCGTGCGGCGCTCGACGATGTTGCCACGGGTGTCTCGAGGTTCACGGTCATCGGCGACGTGCTCAGGGGCAGGGGCCGCCCGGTTCCGTTGGACACGCTCGGGATGAATCGAGGCCTCTCTCTCCTATCGGGAGGGCTTAGCGAGCCGCTCCGAGGCTGGCCCGCGTCGCCTCGAGGCAGAGCTCTCGGCTTGCTGCATAGCAGCGGTCTCGAGGAGTTCTCGGATTTCATCTCGAGCTCAACGAGCGTCAGGGTTCGATGGCTCGGGCATGTTACGGAGGAGCATGGCGGCGGCGACAACATTCTGGCTGGCTCGACCAAAAACCGGGGGTTCGACCGCCTGATCCTCGGCGATGCGACGATTGACGTCGCGAGCTCTCTCTCGAGCTCTTCCGCCATGTGCGTGTGCTGCACGTTCATGCTCGAGGGTTTGTTGGAGTAGGCGTAGGTTTTCTCGTTCCTCATCGAGCCTGTCGTGCAACTCGCGAATTTGCTCGAGCTGCATTCCTTGATCTGCAAGGAGTTGAGCCTCGTCCTGCTCGTCAGGTAGCTCGACATGAGGTGGCATGTTCCTTCCTTCGACGGGTGCCTCGTCCTCCGAATCTGACGTGCTCACCCCGTCGATGTTGAATCACTCGCGGGTCGGATCGTAGGTGTCATCGGCAGAGTCGGAGTCAGGAGCGCCGAAGTAGTAGTATGATGGGTGTATGTGAGGTCGTTGCCAATCGTCTCTGGGGTTGTAACGTCGAGAAGCAGTCGCACGGGGCTCTGTTTCTGGGGTCTCCGTAGAGTCCAGATACTTAGAAGCCGGCGTGGATGCAACAAGGTCCAGAGTGGAGCGTAGATGGTGTCCGGGGAGTTCCTCGTAAGCGCTCATGCTAGTGCTCACAGAGGAAGCGTACGCCCGGGCAACTGATTCTAGCCCAAATAGGAATGCTGATGGAGACGTCGTTGCTTGTACCGGAGTAGTCGAACCGGGTGGTGGTGGCGTCACACCGGGCGACGGAGCGGCGGAACTCCCTGTCAGCATCTTACCCTCAGCCAAGCTCATCCTACACAGACCCTCAGTGAGGAAATTTGAGTTGGCATCTGGCTGAGAGGCGCCGGATCGTGGAATCCCACCGTCCTCCGTGAGGTGATGTCGGCGGTTGCGGCGGACTCGTCGTCGCCTAGCGGCTTGTGCCTAAGAGCGACGGTACCGGCACAACGCTCCCCCTGACTGGGAGAGCTCGTGGTCCTCGTCGGTCGGGTGCCTGGGCGGGAGGAGGACCATGTCGTAGCCGTAGCCAAGCGACATGAACTCTAAGCTCCCGAACCAGATCACTGTGGCCAACGGGAGAGGGCGTTCGGAATCAGCCATCTAGGAAAATGGCGGGAAAATGATGTTGGACCGTCCAAAATGCACCGAATCCACATCAAATTGTCAGGGCCGACCAAGCAGTAAATGGTATGCTTGCATGGGGACAATATCACAATCAACCTCTCCATGATAATCACCAATAGAAAATGTTAAATGAATCATGGCTAAAACCTTAACTGTCCCGGAATTATTCAACCATTGCATATGGTATGGATGTGGATGGCGACGTGGCTGCAAACCAAGCTTCTCAACAAGCAAAACACTAACAATATTATTGCAGCTCCCACCATCTATGATGAAACGGCACACTTGGCCTTTCACTTTGCATCGGGACTGAAACAAATTATGGCGTTGTCCTTGTTCAGCAGCAACAAACTGAGTGGAAAGAACTCTCCTAACCACCAAAGAAGGAGGTGGTGTATTTATTATAGAAGGCTCCAGATCAGGAAAATCAGCAAGCAACTCATCAAAATCAGCACTAGTAATCTCGTCAGAAGATGGAGAAATAACATCTTGTAACATGTCATTGTGAGCAAAAGTTGGAATAGGTTGAATGGCTAAACAATTCAGACCTAGCTCAAATGTACCATCCTCAGCTGAATACTCACAAGTATCAAGATGTTGGTCTGCAAATACATTGGTAAACTCTGCATCCTCTTCACTTTGAGAATCATAAGATCCATCAGCAAGTGTAATAATGGTACGTCGATTGGGACATTCAGCTTGTTTATGCCCATGACCACCACACTTAAAACATTCAATCTTACTTGTCTTCCTTGGGGCTGCAGTAGCAGAGGAGCTGGACTGATTAGAACTTACAGCTTTGCCTCTTGAATCAAAATGTTTGGCAGAAGTTGAAATTGAACGAGAAGTTGCACGAGATGAAGGTGTGTGCACCCGTGACCCGTGCTGCTGTGAATGGCGCCATGGAGTAGAATTATTAGGAGCTGAAAATAAAGCACATTTCTTATAGGATTCAGCAAACTGCCTTTCTGCCCTTTTTGCAAAATGTAGCAATTCATTCATGGTGTTGTAATTAGTCATGTCCACCTTGTCTGCGATTGGTTTGTTAAGACCAACCAGAAATCGAGCCATAGTTGATTCCTCATCTTCAGTGATACCAGTACGAAGTAGACACATTTTCATTTCCTAAAACTATTCATCCACACTATGATGACCTTGGACAAGACGTTTCAGCCTCAAATGTAGCTCACGAGAATAATGTGCAGGAACAAATCGCCGCCTCATTTCTCGTTTCATGTCATCCCAAGTAATACGATCATGTCCAACGCGGTGGAAATCAGCACACACTTGATTCCACCAAGTGATTGCATAACCTGTGAACTCAATGGCAGCAAGCTTTGCTTTTTTGACAGGAGGATAAGTATATAAATCAAAGATCTGATCAACCTTTGTCTCCCACTCAAAATAATCATTAGCACTTTCTTTTCCATTAAATTTTGGAATAGACACTTTCACTTTGCTTAACCCATCATCATCACGGCGACGACGGCGGTCACGATAACCACGATGGCCACCATGCCGGTGATCATCCATATCGGACAACATATCAGCATCACCATCATAATCTCCTCCACCTCGAATAGGAATACGCCGAGCACGACCAAAATTAGGAAAACCAAGACCACGCCCGCCATGTCCACGGCCAGCGGGACGACGCACTGGCTCATCATCCTCCTCAATGTCATCATCCTCATTTGGTGGCGGTTCTCTACGTGGCATGTCGAGTTGGAGAGTTTGGAGCTGCTGCACCAAATCATGCATTTGTGTACGCAACTCCTGAAATTCCTCCACCAAAACAGCGGCACCATCTCCACGTCCTGCCATATTAGTAGAGGGGAAAAAATAGGACAATATATATGTGGAATATATGTGGAATCACTGCCTCACCACTTACAAAACAAGTTCTTTCTCTCCCTGAAAAGAGCAAGAACCGTGGCTGTAATCTGTAGTGGAAGAGTGATTGTAACAGCGACGATGGTGCAACAACTCACGGTGTTTTTAAGTGGAGCTTGGTGGGGTAATATGTAAGTGGAATGCACTGAAATGTAGTGATGCAAAACCGAATAATAATCCAGGAACACAAGTCTAAGTTGCTGAATATAAAGGAAAAGATGTAAAAAGAAAGGAACAAGATGTAGGAAGTGGATAGATGAACACCAATTTGCACCAACCGTAACTTGTTGCTGCCCAAACCCCTTTTGTGTGCTGAACACAATTCTCTTTTGTTTCTTTTCTTTCCTTTTTTTTGTTTTTTTTGAAAAAGAACTCGTTGTTTTCAGTTCTTCTTTTGACCCATAGATATCTTTTTTTTAACCTTTGTGACAAATGCAGCACAACTTTCAACTAAAAGGGCTCATAAGGATCACTAAGATGGATGGAGCAGCACAAAAATAAGAAACTCGATTGGGGAATATGTGGCGGAAAGAAAACAAGGGGGGACGAGTGGGTTTATATATATATATATATATATATATATATATATATATATATATATATAGGGTGGGTTTTTTCTACACGTACGAGTAACTACTCCCACCCTAGTAACGGGTTCCAGAATCTGACCCGATGGCTTCTTTATTCTCGGTTGATTAGTTTACCTGTTACTAGCGCTTCAACAATTATCGTTAGAACCGTATATTTGTACACTACACGTGGCACGGAAGTATAGGACCTAATGGAGTATATATGAATACTTTTTTTTTCTTGCGAGCACCATACTTAAAGGATGGAAAGAATAATATATATTATACAGATGGCTGCATGTATGTACTAAATTCCGGATGAGTATGTGTGCATACTCCTTTATACTTTTGAGTATCCGTACATACAGAGTATGTCTACATACATGGTTAACAGAAGTATGCCGACATACATATTATATTCCTGGGAGTATATGTACATACATGGTGGGAGTATATCTACATGCATAGTCAAGAGAAGTATGCAGACATACATATTATTCCTGAGAGTATATGTACATACATGGTCGGAGTATATCTACATACATGGTTAAGAGAAGTATGCATACGTATTATTCCTGGGAGTATATGTACATACTCACATGCCGAAATCAAATCATCTGTAACACAAATCCAAAGATAAGCCTTCACTGCCAATGCCAGTACCCGATCCGCATGGAGCCGCCGGTGGGCTCAACAACTCATCCGGGCAGGATTGCAGGAACAAATCCCACGACGACGGCGGGCAGCGGATGCAAATCGGAGCAGCTTCACGCAGCCAGGATGGTCGGGGCCGCCGCCAAATCGGAGCAGCTTCACGCAGCTTTGTGGCCACCGTCCGCACGGATCCAAATCGGAGCAGCTTCACGCAGCCTGGAGGGTCGGGGCTCGCCGCCGGTCACGCCGCGCCGCCACCAGGGGACGCCGAGCACGCTGGCCTGGCCGTGCCGCCGCCGAGGGCCGCGGAGGACGCTGGCCTGACCGTGCCGCCGCCAGGGGCCTCGGAGCGCGATAGCTGGCCTCGCCGCCGCAGGGGGCCGCAGACCGCGATGGCTGGCCGCGCCGCCGTCGAGGGTCGCCCAGAGCGCGCTGGAGGGGAAGAGGGCCCGCCGTCGGGCCCATGCCCCATGCACCGCTGCCGCTGCATAGGGCCGCCGCTGTCGTGCAGATCGAGATCTGAGCTGAGAGAGGAAGGAGAGATAGGGTATGGATTTATTTTATACGCTGAAATTTCAGGATACGTCGTCCGCGTAGAATAATACTCCGCATAAAAACGGGTCCGCATAATAACGGGTCAGCTGCACCCGGTTCCTCATCGGCCCGTTAGCTACAACGAAGGCGCGCGGCCTGGCTGGACGTCGCGTGCGTATACTAGCATGCGGAGTAGATACACCTAGGTGTAGAAAGGAATTTTCCTATATAATATATATATATATATATATATATATATATAAGCAAAGACGATCAGATCAAAGGTGGGATGGTTGGTACATGCAGCAAACGATTTGATGATTAGAACAAAGATAACAACTAGAACAATGTGGAAAAGAAAATTCAGCAACCAGACAAATCTTAAAGGATTAAAACTCGATAAAGCAAACTACAAAATCAGTAGCACGTATAAATTTGGGCTGTAGGTTTTCTTTTTGGCTATCAGTGGACACTAGGTATTTAAACTCTATCCTACAAAAAACAAGAACAATCCAACTAAAAAAACGGAGGCTTTGGTACCAGATGATGTGCACACGCCTATGCAACGCGTGTAGCAAGTGTGTGGCCCGATCTTCTCGTAGGATCCGCGAACTTGATAACTTGTCACTGCGTGACCTGGTGAAGAGGCAGTACACCGCGACGCTGTCCACGCGACGAACTACCGAGACAATCACCCTTCCACGTACCGACGAAACAGCCCACGCAATCACGCCCTATAGACGTGAAGGCACGAACTGGGTGAACCGCAGTTCGACGTTCTACAACTCCCTCAGGAATCGAAAGAACAAATGTTGCAAGCCTCTCAAGACTCACGCATAAACAAAACTCCACGAGTTTGTGTATTCTGAATTTAGCCAAATAAGATATGTCTTTTCATTGTCTAGTACAAGATATATATAGAGATAGGGGCGTTCAGCTTTAAGTAAATGGCAGCATGCGCATGCACTAGTGGATTTCGTGGCTGGTTCGCGTGTCTTTTCAGCTTCTGGCAGTAGTTACTAAAATGAGCATAACTCTTTATTGGGTAGTCCAAATAATGAGCTGTTTGATGGGCTGGAAAGTAGACTTGAAGACGCTTCCATCCACTTATAGAACACCATCTAACTCCTTGTATTCTATCTGCGGTTATGCTTGGAATTCGTACCATGTGTCAGTCATCTAGCTTCTGGTTGCATTCCCATGCAAAAGTGATGAACCACCATTTTATTCATGCACACCATAGGCTTCTTGGTTCAGATGTCCAGAGGCTTGAATCCATCTTCATCCCATGCTGGTTCATACACTCCATCATTCCTAAGGACATTGGAACAAGAACTCAAAAGCATAGACTCATTCAACATAAACTGATTATTAAACATAAGGTTAGCGTTCACCTGAGAATAAATTTCCTTCTCCAATTGTTTAGCTCTACTTCTTGTAATTGGACCAGCTATATCAAGTGGAGTTTCATTTGAAGATGAGTGAATGCTAGGCATGTCCTCATTAGATCTAGTGCAAAGTTCATATGACCTATGTTGTATTCACTAGAAAAATAGATACTTGTGAGTAGTTAGTTTATGATCCAAAACACTCTTCGTATCCCGTGAATGAAGTACTGTGCTATCTTGGATTCCTCCCAAAGTAACAATGCTTCATGGAAGTTAATAAAGGAAATTCTTCAGACAAAATTTACTATGAAGAACAAGTATCAGAAAGTTGTCTTAACCAAATTAGTCTCTCTGATGCTCGAAGCTAAGCAGCCTATGCTATCACTGATGTTAGAAAATGGATGACATGCTTCTCTTTTCTTAAAAAGTCTTTCGCACCGAATCTCGGGGCAAGATTCTCGTAAGTGGGGAGGGCTGTAACACCCCAGGTGTTTGTCATGAGTTAAGCAATGAATTTGGACTCAAGTAAGGATGTCAAATGATGATCATGAACTAGGTTCACAACATTGGAATATTATCATGAAGTCTGGAACCAAGAAGTCACATGAAATGATAAGTTGTAACATTTCTTAAATTGCTTCCTAGGGTAAATGGAAACTTGTGATGTTGACCAAACCTTGCCACCTTGCCCAAATAACTCTAATGAAACTCTACAACAAAAGTCATGAACGGTTCATATTGAGCAAATGTCAAGAAAATGCTTCAATGGACCAAAAAGCATAACTAAAGCTTTATTGTGATACTGCTTTGACCAAAGTAAAGCAATAGTTTCTGTTCAAGATACAAGATTTGACCTCTAATAAAAGTGGTAATTTAGTTTGTGTGCTACAAACTTTGTTTTTGGATAAAGAGCCAAATCAGCTTGGAAGTAAGTCAAACAGAGACTCAAAGGTCGAATCTGCTGCTGTTTTCCAGGCTCGTAATTATTCTAAGTCTGGAGTTTTCACCGGCATGGTCAAGTTGGCATAGCGCATTCCCGTGTTTTTGTTAAGAACCAAGGGTTGACGCAAAAATGAAAGTTGGAGTTAACTCCATGGAGAAGAGCTCAGAGAAGTTTGAATTAAGTTTGACTTCTTTTGATCATCAAGCATATGCTCGCACTACGCCACTTTGTCGGCCTTCCTAGCGCCAGTGCGCCGCTGGTAGCGGGTCGCTGCCGCTGCATGCCGTTGGCGTGCTTGGCTGGGCCACCATGGGCTCTCTCTTGGCCATCTGCAACCACCAGCCGATGTGCGCGAGGCCCCAAGTGCTCCACTGCCTCTTCCTCGCCGTCGGCAAGCACCTCGTCGCCGGAATTGCGAGCTCCTGGTGACCTCCTCTGCTCTATTCGCATGAAGGACCTCGTGTTGCAATAGAAACAAGTCCAAGGGGTTTTCTATAGAAGCCATGACTCATGTGAATAGTGCCTAGAAGGACCTTTTTGCTGGAATCTATTTAGTGGAAAGTTCAGGGTCCCCGATGCAAAAGCGTTTTTCCTTTATTGCATTTAATTGGCTGAAACTTCGGAAAATCATAGTAAATATTAGAAAAAATATAAAATAGCAAATGAAGATGTTTTGGAATCCTTGAGGATAGATCTATGCAGTAGAGTCATAATATGACATGTGTTAGTAGAAAGTTTCTGCTATTTTTATTTATCTTTATAATTAGGGTTTTCTAGGAATAAATTCATATCTAAAGTTGTGGTGCTCCAATTGCTATAAACTTTTTATGGTAGGTTATTGATGTCATATGTGTGCTGTGGTAAAAATTTCATATTCATTGGATGCAATATGACAGAGTTATTGATTTAACTTGCTTAGTGCTTGATAAATGGTTTTAAATGATTTATAATTTAAATAAAGATGCAAAAATAGAAAATATTGTTCCATTACCTTAGAATAATGCTATTATGTCATGTTGATACGTAATATGGTTATATGTTTATAGAAAGTATGGAGTTTTAGATTTATCTTGCCCTCATATGCTTTATTGCAATAGAAACTTGTTTTTATTGTAGAAATTGATTTATAAAACCTGAGCATGTAATATTTCTACGGTAGCCATGTTTTGATATCACCTATCACCTGTAAAAATTCCAGATCTTAATTCTATGTTTAAAATATCACCTAAAAATAATATATATGTTGCATTATATATGTAGAGGATGAAAGTTTGTTAATAGGTGCATGTGTTTATGCCATGTAATACTTCTAATAATTTGTGATAAGTAATGTGATTGCTTGGTTATTATTAGGAGTTGCATGGAGCTGCATATATAGCAACAAAATGTTAGTTGTTAGCAACATAAATAATAAATGCATATAGTTGTATCTCTGCTGTTGTGGCTGCTAGAGCAGTTAGCAGTGTGGTGATATTTTCATGTTGCAAATGATGTTTTCTGTGAATGTGGTGAATACCAAAGTTGTAGATAATTTTCTTATCTTACTTATCCTAAAATTTCATGATTTTAGGCCTAATGGTTTTGGAGTTATATATTTTAGAATTTTGCTGTCAGGTTTTGCATGACCTCTGAACAGATCTGAATGATTGTTTTCTTTGACCAGTTTACATATGGAATCACATCTTGGTGATAATATACGAGTTGTAGTGCTTTTCATAGGCTTTCCAAAGTATTAAAGAACACATAATTTGGGGTCGGTGACTCCAGATATAGCTGTCCTAAATTTAATGTCAGAATCTATCCAAGTCTGGACAGAAATGTTTGTTTGTAATGTTTGGCCTTGTTGACTATGAAATCGTCTTAAGATGATAATAAGAAAGTTATAAATAACTTAATAATTTTTCCATAAAGTTAAGAATCATATTTGTTGGGAGAATAAAACTCCAGCTATGTATTTCTGAAGTTCATGTTAATTTTTTGTCTTTGCTTGTGTAGATCTATTTCTTAGTGTATTTTGAACTTGTTAACCTTTGAACCAGCTCTAGGTGTATATAACAAAGTTGTAAACAATTTCTTTAGCTTTTCAGAAAGTCTAGGATCACCTTCTTTGGTCACCTGTAACCCTAGTTATGGTTAAAATATGTGATTGTTGTGCTGCTGTCCAGATTCTGTACATGTGCTTAAGTTGATTTGCATTAACATGCTCTTGTTTGGTTCAACATATTAGTTGGTTCTTGATTGATAAATGCTTGTAATAGCTAAACTTAAGTTAATTGTATGTCATACCTGATATGCTTGGACAATGTTTAGTTAAACCACTCTAGGTGCCTATGTCTTGAATAATCTTGTGCTTGTTTTGAATGCTTTTATGAAATGCATCTTGTATTGTCATTCATGCACTTGCATCTTGCATCTCATTTAGATACGTTAGATGGACATGCGTGGACATGAAGCACGGGATGTTGGAGTCAAACCAGAAGAAGGTGTTGGTGGACAGATCTAGAAGATGGAAGGACCTTGAGGGTACATGCTTGAACAGGAGATGTTCGCCAAGCGAGTGTCATCTAATAAACACTGATCTAGTGTTGGATCTCAGGCAAGCCTTGGAGCATTCTAAGTCTCACACCCTCTCTTTTTACAAATGCACATAAGTATAACTTTTGTATGATGCATTAGGTGATAGGAGTTGGATGAAACCGTTGGTGCATATTCCCTACCTTGTACACTAGATATAACTACATGTACCCTTACTAGTATGTGTAGGTCAATTTATGCTTAGCCATGCTTAGACCGGTAGAAGTCAAGTGATTTCCTATCACCTGTGAGATATAGGTGGATACCTGATCACGGTTGGCCATATTTGCTATCGTGGAAAATAACCATGTGATGTGATATAAATGGAGATCGGGTGGGATCTTATATGCAAATAGTGATATGTTTGGCTATGTTGATCCTGTCTGTGTCTGTTAAGGACCGCATCGTTGTGGGCCCTCATGTCATTTTGAACACAGCTCTCACTTAGCTGGCCGAATAACTCGTTCCGACCGTGAAGCCAAGTAGCTCAACTCAGGCTAGGAGTCGTTCTGTCCAAGGGTGCACACTAGAGGTAGTAAGGATGTGCGAGGAGCCGGATATGAGACCAAGGGCAGCCTGGGCCTGAGCGTCCTGGCAATTGGTTAGTCCCTGAGTGTGCGATGCTGATCAAACCCGTGAAATGAGTCCTGAGTTGTACCAAAGGTGACCTAAGGCTACCATGGCTAGTGGGCCTGGGTTTGTGTTAGGATTTCTGCCTAGCTGGTTGCAATCGATTCGAATCGCCACCTCTCCCGAATAGTGAGAAACTTGACTGAGCTCCCTCATCATAGTAACACTGGATGGAATATGATGGTTATGCGATTATATGATAACTAGATATGGTTACTATTGTGATGCTTATTAATCAAGTGATTGCTCTAGAATAGGTGCAAAGTTGTCCATAAGAAGCTTCACTAAACTTGATGCTAAAATATTGACTAAAATATTGAAAGTAAGGACTTATGGTAGTAATGCTCTTTTTGTAAAGTTATGCTATCTAACCAGCTCTATGAAATAAGCCTTGCATATCCTTGAGAGTCTTTTTATTTCTCTTCTGATGGG
Source organism: Saccharum spontaneum (assembly GCA_022457205.1). Taxonomy (NCBI): domain Eukaryota; kingdom Viridiplantae; phylum Streptophyta; class Magnoliopsida; order Poales; family Poaceae; genus Saccharum; species Saccharum spontaneum. The sequence continues at coordinate 21,494,436 of CM039600.1, read as the reverse complement.
TAAGTCTAGCTGAGTACACTCGAGTACTCAGGGTTTATCCCACCATGTTGCAGGTGAAGTTCTCAGCCTGCTGAAGATGGTGGCTAACCACCGGTGGGCTCGGTGACTCTATATAGTGTTCTCATCTATATGCTTTTGTTAGAGGATGTCACTTATGCTAGCAATGTATTTGGAACTTATATTATTGTAATCATTTGAAAGCTATGTTGTTTTCACTAATCGGTATTGAAACCCATACTTGTACTATTATTTATGAACTCATCTGTAATATTATTTCCGCTGCAACTCCGTGTATGTGATGTGTATTTGCTTAATCTATGGTGATCTTGGTTGGGACATGGATTTACCGAGGTCCTTCGTGATACTCGGCGGACTACCGGGTTTATATAAGTGAAAGTATGCGCATGTCAACATGTTTAGCGGGGGCAGCCGTACTTGATCTTGTATAAATTGGGCGGTTCTGTCACAGCTGGTAAATCATAACCAACATACAAACCAAGATCATACATGATTCAACACACATGTCACATGTCACATAAAGTTCACAAGTAGTTCAACATACATCGGGGTATGAATAAAGTTATTATAACACCAAGTTCAAATTTAGTAGCGGAAGTAACATAGTTTTGAAACCATCACACACACGGTTCAGATACATGCCAGTTCATGATCAAGTCCAACAAAAGCAACATGGGTGAGATAACATAGAAGGGCCATGCCCGTGGCCTCACTCCTCGTCCATAGCTGGAGAGAAGCAATTCTTGCAATAACAATGATACACAATACCATCTGCAACAAGTGGAAAATAAACCCTGAGTACGAGGATGTACTCAGCTAGACTTACTCGTCATAAACCAAAAATAAAGTGACACCAAGGAGTATGCAAGGCTTTTCATAGTGGAGCTAGCTTGACAACATTTTGCATAAAAGCTGAAGTAATACATGTCTTGATATTTTAATTACTCTAGCAACAAGTTATGCCTTTTAAGATTAAGCATATCTAGGTTGGCACCTGTACTAAAGCAATCACTTGATTTAAGCTAAAGCAAACAATAGTAACCATATTCAATATAATAATTTCATATCCATCATAACCATCACATTCCATCAAGTTACTACGATGAAGGGGCTCAGTCAAGTTTCTCACTATCCAGAGAGACGGCGATTCGAATCAATTGTAACCAGCTAGGTAGAAATTCTAACACAAACCTAGGCATACCGCGTGAAGGCAGCCTTAGGTCACCTTTGGTACAACTCAGGACTCATTTCGCGGGTTCGATCAGCACCGCACACTCAGGGACTGACCAGCTGCTAGGATGCTCAGGCCCAGCCTGCCCTTGGTCTCATATCCGACTCCCCACACATCCTTACTACCTCCAGTGTGTGCACTTTGACAGAACAACTCCCAGCCTGAGTTGAGCTACTCGGCTTCACGGTCGAAATGAGTTATCCGGCCAGCTATTGTCTTCAAAATGACATGAGGGCCTACAACGATGCGGTCCTTAATCAGCATAGACGGAATCACATGAGTCAACCTACAACATAGACTCCGTCGATGTGTTCAAAATGACATAAGGGCCTACAACGATGCAGTCCTTAATCGGCACAGATGGAATCACATGAGTCAACCTACAACATAGACTCCGTCTGACCTCCAATTATATAATCATCACATGGTTATTTCCACGATAGCAAATATAGCCAACCGTGACCAAGTATCTACCTATATCTCGCAGGTGATAGGACAAGAAGAGCATGTCAAAACATTTCTTAGATCCTAGACCTACATAGGCTTTCAAGATATATGTCAGGACAAGGAGAGCATATGCATCAAGTGTTACCAATCAACTCCTACAACCTAATGCATCAAACATAAAGAAATCAAGTTGGTATTTATAAAACATAGGAGACTTAGAATTCTCCGAGGCTTGCCTTTCAGGTAAGCAGAGGGTTTGTGGTCAGGGCACTTAGGCAGCTCCTCCTGGGCATGTCCTTCTCCTTCGAGAACTCCTACTGTGGGATATCCTATGGGGTCTCCTCTCCTTCAAGCTCGAATTTCAGCAGTGTCACTCCCTCCGTCATCCTATATGTATGAGTATATAGATAAATATAGGGAATGCAGAAGGGATGAAGTGCAGGTATGATATGATGAAATGCATATACATACACATAAATATGCATATACAGCCATTCCAAACTAACCCACAATTAAATACCTCCGTATATATATGAAATATATATACTTCAGTATCAAAACTACCATTCCCCTTTGACCGCATGATAGCATCTTGCGGTCATGCTACTTTCCTTCTTACCTAGGCGTAGGGGTATATTGATCCATACATTACCATCTAAGTGAATGGCACCCATACAATAGCACGCTGTATGGACGACGAAATAAAAATTGCAAGAAAGTAAACCCCCCAAAGTTAGTACTTATTAAGCCACCTGAAATCCTTAACTGGGCATAAAGAAGATGATCACTGGCACACTTTAGATTCAAATTTTAGATTTGAACGCACCTATATATTTATAGCTATAAGTTGCCAAAACTTAGTTTTGTAAAACAAAAACCTTTGTTTTAATTAAACATATGATAAGTGATGTTGAATCTTGCTCTGATGCTAGCTGTCACAGAACCGACCAATTTATAAGGGCATAAGTACAGCAGCAACCACCGGAGTGGCCAAACTGTCATACTTGAGCCCATATAAACCCGGTGGTCCGTCGCGTATCACGAAGGATCTCGAATCATAACCAACATATAAACCAAGATCGTACATGATTCAACACACATGTTACATAAAGTTCACAAGTAGTTCAACATACATCGGAGTACGAATAAAGTTATTACAACACCAAATTCAAATTTAGTAGCAGAAGCAACATAGTTTTGAAACCATCACACACATGGTTCGGATACAAGCCAGTTCATGATCAAATCCAACAAAAGCAACATTGGTGAGATAACATAGAAGGGTTGTGCCCACGACCTCACTCCTTGTCCATAGCTGGAGAGAAGCAATTCTTGCAATAACCATGATACACAATACCATCTACAACAAGTGGAAAATAAACCCTGAGTACGAGGATGTACTCAGCTAGACTAACCCGTCATAAACCAAAAATAAAGTGACACCAAGGAGTATGCAAGGCTTTTCATAGTGGAGCTAGCTTGACAACATTTTGCATAAAAGCTGAAGTAATACATGTCTTGATATTTTAATTACTCTAGCAACAAGTTATGCCTTTTAAGATTAAGCATATCTAGGTTGGCACCTGTACTAAAGCAATCACTTGATTTAAGCTAAAGCAAACAATACTAACCATATTCAATATAATAATTTCATATCCATCATAACTATCACATTCCATCAAGTTACTACGATGAAGGGGCTCAGTCAAGTTTCTCACTATCCAGAGAGACGGCGATTCGAATCAATTGTAACTAGCTAGGTAGAAATCCTAACACAAACCTAGGCATACCGTGTAAAGGCAGCCTTAGGTCACCTTTGGTACAACTCAGGACTCATTTCACGGGTTCGATCAGCACCGCACACTCAGGGACTGACCAGCTGCTAGGATGCTCAGGCCCAACCTGCCCTTGGTCTCATATCTGGCTCCCCACACATCCTTACTATCTCCAGTGTGTGCACTTTGACAGAACAACTCCCAGCCTGAGTTGAGCTACTCGGCTTCACGGTCAGAATGAGTTATCCGGCCAGCTACTGTCTTCAAAATGACATGAGGGCCTACAATGATGCGGTCCTTAATCGGCACAGACGGAATCACATGAGTCAACCTACAACATAGACTCCGTCGCTGTGTTCAAAATGACATAAGGGCCTACAACGATGCAGTCCTTAATCGGCACAGATGGAATCACATGAGTCAACCTACAACATAGACTCCGTCTGACCTCCAATTATATAATCATCACATGGTTATTTCCACGATAGCAAATATAGCCAACTGTGACCAAGTATCTACCTATATCTCGCAGGTGATAGGACAAGAAGAGCGTGGCAAAACATTTATTAGATCCTAGACCTACATAGGCTTTCAAGATATATGTCAGGATAAGGAGAGCATATGCATCAAGTGTTCAACCCAGTTTAAAGGAGTCCTACATTTTCGACCATACAGGTACATGTCCCTATTAGCCCCTGAGTGGGATCCGACCCTTGGCAGTTTTTGCTAGGGCTAGATGTCACTGGCAGCCAAACAAAACGATAAGGGAAAACTCTTCTCTATTTTAGAAACTTAGTTTTTACATCCAAAAAAGACCTGCGACTTGGAAAAGCTAAGGGTAAAAGTGACGTAGTTGTTCGATGTTTTAGGCATTGGTAAAGACTCTGCCGTCGGCGGTCGCGAGCTTGTAGGTGCCTGGCCTGAGCACATCTGTGATGGCATACTGCCCCTCCCACGGCGATGACAACTTGTGGCGGCTCTTCTTGCTCTGGACGAGGAGGAGCACTAGGTTGCCGATGTTGAAGGCGCAGCCCTTGACCCGATGGCTGTGGTACCATCACAGGGCTTGCTGGTACTTGGTGGAGTGGAGCAAGGCAACATTGCGGGCTTCGTCTAGTTGGTCTAAGACATCCTCGAGAAACTCTTTTGCCTCCAACTCCTTGTACTTCATGACCCTAGGGGCCCCGTACTCGAGGTCGGTGGGGAGAATTGCCTCGGAGCCATAGACCATGAAGAAGGGCGTATGGCCCGTTGCCCAGCTGGGCATTGTCCTCAAGCTCCACAACACTGTCGGGAGCTCATCGATCCATTTTTCGCCAAACTTGTCTAGCTTATTGAAGATCCTAGGCTTGATTCCTTGCAGGATCATGTCGTTGGCACGCTCGACCTGCCCGTTCGTGCGGGGTGGCGCCACAGCGGCCCAATCGACACGGATATTGTATTCATCGCAGAACTTGAGGAATTTTTTCTTGGTAAACTACGTTCCATTGTCGGTGATGATGGAGTTCGGCACACCAAATAGGTGGATGATATCGGTGAAGAAGAGCACGGCCTGCTCAGATCTAATTTTGGCGAGCGGACATGCCATAATCCACTTAGAAAACTTGTCAATGGCAACGAGCAGGTGGGTGCAGCCCCCGCATGTTTTCTTGAGGGGTCCAACCAGGTCGAGTCCCCAGACCGTGAAGGGCCATGTGATAGGGATCGTCTGGAGTGCCTGAGCCGGCAGATGCGTCTTCCGAGCATAGTACTAGCACCCTTCGCAAGTGCGTACAATCTCCATGGTGTCGGCTATGGCAGTGGGCCAGTAGAAGCCCTGCTGGAAGGCCTTCTCAATGAGGGTCCTCGATCCGGCGTGATGTCCACATGCCCCAGCGTGGATGTCCTTCAGCAACTTCCTTCCTTCTAGGATGGGGATGCATCGCTGTAAGATTCGGGTATGGCTCTTCTTATAGAGCTCCCCTTCGATGACAACATAGCACTTGGCGCGCCACGCAAGACGTTAGGCTTTGTCCTTATCCATCGGGAGTATTTCCTGAATGAGGTAATCAAGGTAGGGTATTCTCTAGTCAGGCATGGGGTCGGCCCTTGCCTCATGACCATCGTCGAACTCCGCGTCCTACTCTTCGTCCTCGCCCTCGTCGATCTCCATGACCTCGGGTTCCCACTAGCCTATGGGTGGGCCAGCCTCTGAGCCCGATGCTAGTGGTTTGTCACCGTCCCTAGCCCCCGAGCCCGGCGCGGGCGGCTTGCTGCCATCATCCCCCGACTCCTCAAAACGGATCAAAGGCTGGTGCTGGTCGCAAGTGAAGACGCCAGCTCGGGTCGGTTCTTAGCCAGACGCCATTTACGCAAGCTCATCGGCGGCCTCGTTGAGTGGTAGAGGAACGTGATTAAGCTCGAGGCCGTCGAATTTGTCCTCGAGCTTACGTACTTCATGATAGTACACGGCCATCTTAGGGTTGCGACAGCTCGACTCCTTCATGACCTGGTCAACGACGAGCTGTGAGTCGCCTTCGATGTTGAGTCTTCAGATTCCCAGCTCGATGGCGACGTGTAGGCCGTTGATCAGCGCCTCATACTCAGCCACGTTGTTAGATGCATGAAAATGAAGGCAAACCATGTACCTCATGCGCACCCCAAGGGGGAAGACGAAAACCAGTCCAACGCCGGCTCTCTTCTTCATCAGCGACCCTTCAAAGTACATCATCTAGTACTCCTCGTTGACGGGCACCGGTGGCATCTGGATCTCGGTCCATTCCGCAACAAAGTCGATGAGCACCAGGGATTTGATGGCGGTTCGAGGGTCGTAAGTGACGCCTTCCTCCATCAGCTCGAGTGCCCACTTGGCGATCCTTCCTGTTGCATTGCGGTTCTGGATCACTTCGCCGAGGAGAAAGGACAATACCACCGTCACTGAATGTGATCCGAAGTAGTGGTGCAACTTCCGCCTAGCGATTAGGACGGCGTAGAGAAGTTTTTGGATTTGGGGTATCGGATTTTAGCGTTGGCCAGGACTTCGCTGACGAAGTAGACCGGGCACTGTACTTTGAGGGCGTGCCCCTCTTCCCCTCGCTCCACAACGAGGATGGCACCGACCACTTGCATGGTGGCCGTGATGTAGAGCAGGAGCGGTTCGCGCAAGGTCAGAGGGGTCAAGATCAAAGCCTTAGTCAAGAGCTGCTTGACCTTGTCGAGGGCCTCCTGTGATGAGCCCATTCCGCAGAAAATTCTTGTGCCGTTTCAAATATGATAGCTCGAAACTCTTTGAAATCATTTGGTCTTCAATTTGGAGCTATTCCTTTTGATGAGAAATACAACAAGAATGAAGGGAAATTCAGTAGTGCCAGCTTATCCTCAAATATTATTTTTATTGGTGCAACATTGCTAAAGAGAGATGCTAAGAAGACAAGAAAACATATTTATATTGGTTCTATAAAGGTGGAGGTCAATGAGATTTTTCCAACTTGATTAACATCATGCCGGATTATTTTAGTACTTAATTCACGTTGGTTTCATGCAAGTCAAAGCGGTAATGTGAAGAGGCAAGTAGATGACCGAGTCAAAGTGGTAACGTGAGGAGGCAAGCAGATGACCAAGGAAGCCTGACATCATTATCCTCTTGGCCGGATTATTATATTATATATGTTAGTCTGATGTACTTTTGCACGTCATGGTTAATTATAGGAGGTCAGGATAGTACTAGATTTGGTGCCATAATACTTTGTATTGGTTGCGTGTCGACATGTAGGCTAGTTAGGTGAGTCGGTTTCTTTTGGTTAGTTGTGGTCGAGTCTGACCAGGAATAATTTTGGCTGGCCTGTGAGCTATATAGCCTGAGTATTACCCTTGTAACAGTTTAGATTGGATTTTTATTTCGTAGAGTTATTCCCGTCGAGCCGCCACTCGTGAAACCCTAGAGGTTTACCATCCCAGATCCCTGCATGGATTTGTATTGGTGTGTGCCCGAGCATTGATCCTTGGACTCGTGCTGGAGTTGATTCAATTCCCCATCTTCTGATCATGGTTCATCGTGGCAGCAGGTGGAAGGATTATCATAGGGTTTGGTTTGCATCATTTATTATAAGCTGATCCCTCTATTTATCGCTGCTACTATTTGAGTTAATTAATCAGACAAAGTTATTTGGTGCTGCCGATACATTCATCTATCGAGATTAGTTGGTCCAACTTTATTATATATTGTACTTGATATCGGGTCAAGCTATTTACAATATATTTGTTTGATTGCCGAGAAGAGTTGTTTTGCTGTCGACGTCCTCGAACTGATAACCTGTTGTGGTACTGAACGAGATTATTATATTTGTTTATTGTGGATTTGCCTTGCTGCTGCACACGTTAGTCTGAGAAGGGATTTTAGTTGCCGGATATTATTGATTGGCCGAAAATATTCTACTTGAGAATTTAAAGGGAGTTTTAATTCATACATACCGTGAAAGATCGGATCATTACTTGGACATCTTAGCCGTGTCCTCATCATCCTGCGCCTCTGGTGTCCATGCGAAGCGGTCGGCTTTCTTTAGAAGCTTGTACAGGGGGAGAACCCGTTCGCCGAGGCGCGAGATAAACTGGCTAAGGGCTGCCAGGCACCTTGTGACTCGCTGTACCCCCTTCAAATTCTAGATCGGTCCCATCCTCGCGATGGACGAGATTTTCTCTAGGTTGGCTTCGATGCCGCGCTCGAAGACGATGAACCCGAGTAGCATGCCCCTCGGAACCCCGAAGACACACTTTTCTGGGTTGAGTTTGATGTCATTGGCCTAGAGCCTGTCGAAGGTTTTCTCTAGGTCAGCCACGAGCTAATCGGTCTTTTTGGACTTGACTACGATGTCATCCATGTAGGCCTCGACAGTCTCCCCCGATGAGCTTGCCGAAGCAATTGACCATACAGCGCTGATATGTGACGCCTGTGTTTTTTAACCTGAAAGGCATCGTAATGTAGCAGTACGACCCGAACGAGGTGATGAAGGAGGTCGCGAGCTGGTCGGACTCTTTCATCGCGATCCGATGGTACCTAGAGTATGCATCAAGGAAGCTGAGGGTTTCACACCTAGAGGTCGAGTCGACTACTTGATCTATGCGAGGCAAGGGATAAGGATCCTTAGGACACGCTTTATTAAGACTTGTATAGTCGACACACATTCTCCACTTCCCACTCTTCTTTTTTACAAGAACAGGGTTAGCTAACCACTCTGGATGATACACTTCCTTGATGAACCCAGCCACCAAAAGCTTTTCTATCTCTTTGCCGATTGCCCTGCGCTTCTCCTCGTTGAAGCGGCGCAGTCGTTGCTTTACCGGCTTGGAACTCGGCTTGATTCTCAAGGCGTGCTCGGTGACTTCCCTCAGAATGCCCGACATATCCGAGGGTCTCCACACGAAGATGTCCTTCTTCGCGCAGAGGAAGTCGATGAGCGCGCTTTCCTATTTGGGGGACAGGGAGGTGCCAATGCGCACCACCATGTCCAAGGCGTTGTCGGGGTCGATCTGGACCGTCTTGGTGTCCTCCGTTGGCTCGAAGGAGCCGGTCGACCTCTTAGTGTCAGGGCGGTCCTCAATGACGCCTTTCTTGGTGTCGGCGAACTCCGCGAAGGTGATGGTGGTCGTCGCGAGCTCAACGCACTCGACCTCGCACTCGTACGCACGCTGGAAGGAGCTACTGACGGTAATAACTCCGCATGGCCCCGGCATCTTAAGCTTGAGGTAGGTGTAGTTGGGGACGGCCATAAACTTCACGTAACACGGGCGCACCCAAGACGGCATGGTAAGTTCCTAGGAATCCCACCACCTCAAAAGTGAGGGTCTCCCTGCGGAAGTTGGCCACAGTCCCGAAAGTGACAGGCAAGTTGATCCGCCCGAGGGGTTTGGCCTGTCTTCCCGGCACGATGTCGTGGAAAGGCGCTCTGGTCAGACGAAGCTTGGACCAGTCGATTCCCATGGCGTCGAGCATCTCGGCATACATGATGTTGAGGCCGCTGCCACCGTCAATTAGCACCTTGGTGAGATGCTTGGTGCCGACGAGGGGGTCGACGATGAGTGGATATCGCCTGGGTGTGCGATGTTCTCCGGGTGGTCGGAGCGGTCGAAGGTGATGGAGGGCTACGACCACCGGAGGAAAGTGGGAGTCGCTGGCTCAATGGTGTAGACCTCCCGACGCGGGATCTTTTTGGGGCGCTTCGAGGCGCAAGCCTCGGTTCCGCCGAAGATCATGAGACAATCGTTGTCCTTTGGGTACTCGTCATCACCCTTCTCCTCGGCCTCGTCCGTCGAGGCCTCGGGTTTCTTCTTTTGCTCCTCCCTCTTGGAGCCCCCGCCAAGAACTTTCTCATGAGACCGCAGCTCTTCATTGCGTGCTTGACGGGGTAGGCGTGGTTCGGGCAGAGTCCTTCGAGCATCTTCTCAAAGTGATCTAGGGTGCCCTCTGCGGGCGCCTTCTTGCCCTTGCACTCGACGGCGGCGACGAGCGAGTCCTCACGCCACTGCCGGCTCTTCTTCTTCTTTTTAGAGTGGTTGGAGCCACCTTCGCCGGCGTCATCTTCTCGCTTTGCCTTGCCACAGGAGCAGTCGAAGATCACCCCCACCACCTCCTCGCCGAAGGCGTGGCTAGTGACGATGTTGAGGAGCTCTTTTGTGGTTCGCGGACTCTTTCGCCCTAGCTTGTGGACGAGAGACTCGCAGGTGGTTCCCGAGAGGAAGGCTCCGATGATATTGGCGTCGCCGACGTTGGGCAACTCGATGCACTGCTTGGAAAACCATCGGATGTACTCGCGGAGGGATTCATCTGCTTTCTACCGGTGGTTCTTTAGGTCCCATGGGTTCCCAGGGCGCGTGTAGGTGCCCTGGAAGTTCCCCACAAATACCTCCCTCAGGTCCTCCTAGCTTTCGATGCTATCGCGTGGGAGATGCTCCAACCATGTACATGCCAATTCGGTGAGGTACAGGGGGAGGTTGCATATGATGAACTCATCACTGTCTGCGTCGTCGGCTTAGCAAGCCAGCCAGTAGTTCATGGGCCAGAGCTCGGGGTTTGTTTCCCCGGCGTACTTCTAGACATTTGACGCCACGTGGTAACTTGGCGGTACTAGGATGCTCAGAATGGCTCGACTGAACGCTCAGGGGCCCGCAGAGCAGGGCTCCGGCTCTGGTCCTCCTCGCTGTCGTAGCGTCCGCCACAACGGGGGTTGTAGCAATAGCTCGACTCCTCCCGTCGCTCTTCCCGTCTGCGCTGGCGGGCATTCAGAGTATTGCGCATATCACGGTTGTGGCCAACCCGCTTCGCGCGGGGCCTGGTGAACAGACACATCTTTGTTGTGCCGCTCCGTGGTCGTACATTGGCTAGTGTTCGGCCCATGTCGTTGAGACAGTGAGCTTTCAGCCTGCTGCTCTGCTGCGCGTTCGAGCAGCGCGCGGATGTTTCGTTGGATCTGACGCTCCTTGGGCGTCCCATGCTCCGGGAGCCCTCGAAGCAGGGCGGCAGCCGCGGTGAAGTTTTGGCTTGCGCAAGCGAAGCACGGGGGGCCATTGTCGTTTCCGGTGATCCTTCGCCGCATGTCGCGGGCAAGGAGCCAGGCGTGGGATTTCCCCTGGGCCGTGCGAGCTCTCCTTCAAGCTGATCGTGCTCGAGCTCTAACGCCAGTCGTGCATCCTCAAGCTCCTGTTGTCGCGCCTGTATCTGCTCCATGCGGAGATAGGGTAGGGTTTCGGGATCGTCTTCAGGGGTTTTCGTACGGTACCCGTCCTCGACATCTTGCGGAGGGGTGGCCTCGTTGTCCGAGACCTCCTCAACGAACCCTTCGGGGGTCGACTCACGCTCAGGCTCCACGTCTACCATGAAGCATTCGAGCGAGGGGTGACAGCTTCCCACGCCAGAGTTAGAGTCAGACGATGTCATTGACCCCGATCCGAGGGGGTCGCGGACGGAGTCTACGACGTAGTCCACCACCTCGACGAACTCGCTGTTCATGGGAAGGGGACGCATGCGTTGAGCTACGAGGTCGGAAATGATCCCCGCGGCGCCGTGCAACCCGAATGGGAATGTCGCCGAGGCATCCCGGGTAAGGGTGTCCGAGGAGAGTGGGTCCCCGCCGACGAGCTGCGCCATGACATTGGCGAAGGTGAAGGCGAGAGCGCACAAGTTCTCCTAGGACGGGTGGGGTCCTAGTAGATGGCGAGCTGGTGCTCCAACATCTCGAAGTCAAAGTCAAGAGGCTGGTTACGCCCCGGAGCGCGAGTCTCTGGAGTGTTCAGCTGCAGCTCCTCAAGCGCCCCTACGACGGCGTCGAGGCCGGGGGCGGGAGGGGCTGAGGGGCGAGAACCTTAGCTAGCTCCCCCTCATTGGTGATGATGAAATCCAGGCTCCCGAAGCGCACGTACGCCCCGGGCACCCAGCCGATGTCGTGGCAAGCCATCCGAGGTCTGGTGATGAAACCACCAGCTAGTAATTTGTGTGATTGCGCATTTAGGCTCGGATGGCTGAGCTAAGGTGGGCACAAGAGGTTTATACTGGTTTGGGAAGAACGTCCCTAGTCCAGTCGCGGTGCTTGCACTACCCGCTCTTTGTTGAGTTTGCAGTAGGGGTTACAAACGGGCGAGAGAGGAAGAGGGCTCCCAAGTCTCTATGGTTTGTGTGTTTGCTGTTGTGTGCTGGTGAACTGACAAGTTCCGAGCTCCCCTTAGAAGGGTCCTAAGGCCTCCCATTTATAGCCCAAGGGAGGAGCCTTGGGGTACACGGCAAAAGCAAGAAGGAAGAATAGGAATAGAAGAAGTGCCAGGGAAGAGGCTTCTATGGCAGTGCTGCTGCTTCTCCCACGGGCGGGCCCCTCCGGCCCGGTTGTCGAGGACAGGGGCGGCCCTTCACGTCATTGCACCGTTGTCGCAGCTGGCAATGACGGCACGCCGTCCGCCCAGCTGTCACATCTTGTTCCGCCACAGCACGCAGCGTGGCTTGCGGCGCACTCCATGGCCCCCTTGTCTAGGGCCATACCGAGCGCAGACGGTGCAGTGCTGGTCCGCCGGTCAATGTAGCGCGGGGGCGCCCCTAAGAGTAACACGACGTGGCTACAGCGGTGTTATGGGACGCGACAGTTTCTACGCCACGACATTAATTGTTTGCTTGCTGAGACGAGGGGAGACATCCTGGGCCCTCTGCGGGCCTGGATGATGCCTTGCCCGCCCCCTAGGTGCCCCCGAGCCGTCGGGCGAGGCGGAGACTTCCTCAGAAGGGTCAGGTGAGGTGAGATCGGCGTTTATCATGCCGGCAGGACTAGAGCCCGTGCCTCAGCCATCGGGCGGGGCGGAACTCACGCTCTCGCTTGCCCCGCACCTCCAGGGGTCGGGTGAGGCGGAGCCTCGTACCATGGTCGTCGGACAGTCCTAGACTGATGCCTGGACCACCCAAGTGCGGTTGGGCCTTTTCTGCAAAGGCCCACGATCAGGCTCCAGGCGCGCTCTGGATCGCTGTCGGTCTTGGCACCAATGACGAGGCCTTCTAACTGGGTACCTTAGCACTGGTGCCCGACATGAACTATGTTCAATTCGCTATTGGTGCATATATCTTTGAGTTTGAAGTTAAATGTGAAAACATATGTGAAGATGGCTTTTAACATAAAATATGTCGCCTCTGATTGTGCTCAGCGTGGTGACTAAGGCAAAGTAGACAGGCAACATGTAGCGTGTCTGTGGGGACTGGGGACGCGCATACCAGAGGTGACCGGCGACAAGGCCTGATTGCGCAGCGTCATGCTGTGATGTCTATTTTTGTTTCATATTTTGAGTTGTTTGTGCGGTCAGGCACTGGAGGCCTTACTTTCTGGGAACGTCCGATTGTGGTGAAACGCAACCATTACAGCGTGAAAAACCTGCTGGATCAAATCGAAGGCTGTGCAGAGAGAGCTCCGTGCACCAGCAGCGCCGTACTTCAGGAGAGTACGAGCTGCTGCTCCACGAGTACGGGAGAGATGCCACGTGCCGATGCTTACGAGGCGTGACCTTACCGTCCCGAGATCCTACCCGACACCAGCCTCCCTCACACTCCCACTGCCTAACACGCTAAAGGCAGCCATCATAACACGGCCTGAATTCTGATCTTCAATATATTCAGACTTGTAAACCATCAGAGACCATGATGCACATTCTGTTTCCTCCACTCACATCCTCCAAATCTGTACAGCTGCACTGTTTTACCCATGCAGAATTGGCAAGACAAACGTATGGGAAAACACGCCTAAATTGTGGAGGGTAAAAGTTTGAGAGGCGCCCTAGCCCTGTTCTAGGCCCAATCAGGTCAAGCCAAATTTTGGCCTCTTTGGTTATAGCAAGACATTCTGGCCGGCCAAAATTTTTCTATAGCACAGTTGGACAAAACTCTGTAGGCCAAAACAGGTGGCCCCAATTTGGCTTTCCACAAGTCAAACAGGGGACAAATTTTTGGCTGGCAAAAGCGCGGCCAAATTTTGGTTTGCCCTCCTGGGCGGGAACTGAACACCACCTAAATCTAGTGGATGCAAATGGATGGTGTGCGGCATCAGGTGAGACTGTTACTAGAGCTTCTGCAACTTCTGTATATCTGATTCTACATCCACCGGATTTTTGAGCAACTCTTGCAACTTGGAAGCTCCTGCATCAAGGTTATTGATTTCTAGGTATCTTTCGCTCGGCGATGCAAACAGAACCTCATTTATGTCTTCTTCAAGTTGCAGCGAGTACAGGTGTTCAAAGACCTACAGAAGAAAGTTGCAGTTAATGGGAGTGAGTACAGTATGAGGTATGCAGTGAAAAACATAGGGCCATCACACATCTCACCGCTTTCAGTCTTGAAACAACCATTTCCCTCACTGAAGATGACCGCGAGACTAAATTGATGATAAAAAGGCCGCCCTCCGAAAGGAACTCCTTTGCTTTCATAAGGAAAGGATCTTCGACAAAGTTTTCTGGTGGGCAAGACAGCCCAGAGCTGTGGGAAGAACCATCAGCTTCATGTCAGAGTCTATTTAGAATAAATTGTTTGGTAAAAGAATGGCAATCCAAATAATAGAGGGAGATATGGAAAACAAATACCTTAGATCAGATGAATCAACATCGAGGACAAGTATTTTGATTGCATTTCTGGCACTGCCATTTACTGAATGATTTGCAGCAACACTGTCTTCAATGAACTTGATGCCATCCCCCAAATGCACCTAACATGGGAGAAATGGTAAAATGCAATGAAACTCAATGATAGAAATAAAAGCAAAACGAAAATAAAATAATTCATGTTACTAACAATGGACACATCAGAAGAAAATTGGGACATCTGAATTCTGAACTAGGCTAATCCTTTCTTATACAACAACAACAACAACAACAACAACAACAACAACATAACCTTTTGTCCCAAGCAAGTTGGGGTAGGAATCCTTTCTTATACTATGACATAAATGCAAGAAATCAGAACATCCGTCATGCTTTACTAATGAAGTTATCATTTACTTCCATGGTATTGCGGTGACTAGATGTTGCCAGGAAATTAACAAATTACATATTGAGATCACAGTAAGAAGTCCCTACAAAATGTCATTTTGGACATTGATATGGTCTACAAATTTAAGTTTGATTACTGTTACTTTCTAATGTATATGTAAAACATATGAAATTGTAATACTACGATACTACTTTTCATGACAAACCTGGCCATCACCTTCCAATGATAAGTTTTAATTGGCAGATAACCTAAAATGCCACTTTTCTATGACCAGAGTAAAAATGTTATAATTTGCAACAGAACTTGGCATGTATATTATGTACAAGTACAACATTATGTACATAACATAAATTTTATCAACTTTAGATTCCAAAGTAAAAGGTAGGCAAATCCTCCAACAGTTTTCAATAATTGCTGCATCCATGATATACTAATCATTCTCTCACAGCTGAATGCTTGCCATTGCCTATTGGCATCTTCCATAGTATTCAATAATTCAAATTTCTATTGTCTGCCATTAGAAGATCACTGTGCCCTTATGGTACTTTGATGGAACAGGGGCAAAGGCAAATAATTTTTCAATTGGCCAGTCTAAGTTTAAATTAACAAGCAGTAAGAAAATTTTCAAACATCAATGGAAATAGTTGAAGTCCAAGTTACTCAAAGGGGGCAGGCCTAGCCTAGGATGGCAACCAGTGATGGCATTATTGCCTGCGAGCGAGAACTTCCTTCTCTCGGTGGCGATCGGCTCGTCAAGGCACACCGATGAAAGATGCATCCCACACCGGCATGCGGCATGAGTCGGCGCTACCTAGCTTGCTGATTTGCCGCTGTCGCGCACGCGCGCTTCGTCGTCGACGTCGCACGTCAAGTACACAATGACAAAATCGTCAGAGTTTGCTTGTGCCCAGAGCCAAAAGGAATGAAGTAGCTAGCTAGTTTAATTCGGAGAAACAATCTTTGTTTCTAATTACTGGTAGTGCTAATGACAAGCACAGAGATCCGAACAACAACATGGTTTAACTTGGGCTCACATTGCTGGGTATCCATCATTTGTGTGTGCGGTTGCCTGTGCGTCTCTGCCGACCACACACAAATGATGGATACCCAGCAATGTGAGCCCAAGTTAAACAAGTTCGGATACCTGGGGATCGAGGTCTACCAGGACAGCTCCGGCATCTCCCTTCACCAGACAACCTACGCCAAGCGCATCATCGAGCTGGGTGGACTCATCGACTGCAACCCAGCCCACACTCCCATGAAGGAGAGGCTGAAGCTGAGCCGCGACAGCACGGCGAAGGAGGTTGACGCCACGCAATACCGGCGCATTGTGGGCAGCCTTCGCTACCTCGTCCACACGTGGCGGGACTTGGCGTTCGCCGTTGGCTACGTCAGTCGGTTCATGCGGCGACCGACGACGGAGCATCAGCAGGCCGTCAAGAGGATCCACCGCTACGTCGAGGGCACCTCTGACTACGGCTTGCACTACCCGAGGTGCCCTGGCGCGTAGCACTTCATCGAGTACAACGATAACGACCTCGCCAATGACATCGACACAAGCAAGAGCACCAGCGGGACGCTGTTCTTCCTCAGCAAGTGTCTGATCAGCTAGCAGTCGGTCAAGCAGCAGCTGGTGCCTCTGTCGAGTTGCGAGGCAGAGTACATCGCTGCCACTACCGCTTCGACTCAAGCTCTCTGGTTGGCTCTCCTGGGCAAAGACGCAGAAGAAGTAGAGCTCAGGGTGGACAGCAAGTCCGCCTTGGCCTTGGCGAAGAACCCCGTCTTCTATGAGTGCAGCAAGCATATCCGCATCAAGTACCACTTCATCAGAAGCTGCTTGGATCAAGGGAGCATCAAGGCCGGCTACATCAACACCCAGGACCAGCTCGCCGACTTCCTCACCAGATCCCTTGGGCGGATCAAGTTCCAGGAGCTTCGCGTCAGGATTGGGATGGCTCAAATTCCCCAAAAGGCACCACACAAGACTTAGGGGGAGAATGATTGACATTCTATAAGTCTTGTGCTTATCTTAGGAGTAGTTCGTGCTTATGTCAGCATCTCATCATCTATCTTATCCTAATTAGCATCTACTTTAGTAGTTGGAATATGTTGTAGCTTTCTTAAGTTGCAAGCTATCTATCCTATATGTACTCAGAAAAATCCTGCCATGGTTTGTGGCTAAGTAATAGAGAGAATCTGCCCCATACCTGTGCTTTGGTTCCAACACTCATTATATAGAGATAGCAAACTTGGTTTACAGGGAAGAGTTCAACTACTACAACATATTCTACTGCATAAAGCAGATGCTAATTTAGATGCCAAGGCACTACAGTAAATAGCTAAGATAGATAACTAGATGCATGGAGCAGCACTTAGGCTTAACTCTCACGCCTAGGGTTTGTTCGCACCCGAACCTTGTGCCTCCAACGATGAGCACGATACGTAAGACACGTCGCTGGAGGAGCCTCACCAAGAGCGTGGTATCCAAGACACGCCAGCGAGGTCTCTCGAGATCCGAAACCCTACACGCCCAGGAGGGACCCCGTCAGGGCGTGCGACAGCTATGGGCTGCCCTAGCCGGCCTAGCTGTTCTAGAGCTTCGCCGTTGTCGATCCACCTCCCTGCAACGTCGACGAAGAACGAGAAGTAGATGGGAGAAAGGGTAAAAGAGAGGTTGTAGATTGATTTTTGTGTCGATTGTGTGTGTTGGGCCCCTCAATCAGCCATGGCCCTTGTATTTATAAGGAGGGGATGATGGGCTCTCTCTTATTCTAGGAGTATGGTAACCAACCTTCAATTGCTCATCCATTGAAAAGCCAAAATATTTCTTTGCTAGCTCAGCCACCAAGGGGTCCAACTCAACCACCTGCAAATTTTGAGAAGTGTGAGCACCTCATTCAATCAATAGTCGAAGATGAAAGCCTTTTCCCCCTTATTTTCTGTTACCTCAATATCTACGAAAGGAAGACATCCACGGAGAAACATTGGAAAACAACCAGCACCAAGACCTATAACAGTGGTGCTGACCTACAAAATGCAAATTGAATTAACATACAGAATTGTTGTTGTTGCACACACCATAATAACAAAAAATTACAAATCACTTGTACCACAACAAAGCGGGCATTCAACATTCATGGCATTCAACTACTTTAAGGGACCAACCCTAATAATCTGGGTTCATGGCTTCATGCTCTTAAAGGTTGAATGGTTCACATAGAATAATAGCACAGTACTTACCTTTTCTCCAGATGAAGCAGCAGCACTCAGAGAAGATGCAACTAAAGAAAGCCCAGATATGATACTGCTGTGATATGAGCTACCAAGAAATCTATGATCAATTCTCAGACTGTTCTTGGATCCTGCATATCAGTGACCAACAATTGGATTTTAAAACCATGAAAGAAAAACAAATGTAATTTAGTGCCTAATCTTGAATAACTTATTATTGAATGGGTGAATATAAGTTATCAACAGCTGCTGAAATACTAAGAATCAGGTATCTGTAGTAGTTCCAACATTAATAAAGAAGAGAACTAGGGGATTTATTATTCCAGATATTTATTATTATTCTTTCTATTATACAAGTAAATCAGACGGTCTTTACAATTCTGGTATTTCACATATAGATTCTGCAGCAATTGTAGATTATGGGCAAGCATTACAATTACTTTGATAAAAATTTCTGAAGATCCTATGGAGCAATAGATTAAAGAAGACTAACATCACACGTCTATCGTGCCCCTACAAATAGATGAACTGCCTTCCAGACAACTATGGTTGCATGTAGCCCAGTGAGCAGTTAAACTGAACAAATATTCACAAAGTAACTACGTAGACAGAAATTTAGCTACAGCCCATGGCAATGAATAAGAACTACAAGTGACACATATGCCATATAGAAATATGTGATATACGGCATGGTCTCTCCATAAAATCTAAGAAAATGAGCAACATTTGGAATGTAAGAACTACGTTATCAGCTAAACAGGAACACTTTGATTCTGAATCTATGATTTTTAAAGAGAACCAAACTCTGCAACACAAGTATCAGACTGTGCACACACATGACCTCAACAGAAGGTACTAAGAGCAAGGATATCAACTAGTGTCAATTAAATCAATGAGTATGGCAAGCAAGCACCGCAAAGCACCTTGCACATTAAAATTTACACAAAAAAAGAAACAGAGCAGACCCTTTTTCTGGTTCCTTCTTTTTTTAGATGTTGCAGATGCACTTTTGTTCTTTTTGTCTATTTCATCACTGGGAGGATCTCTGATTAGCAACGCTTCAGATTGCACTAAACCAGAACTTCTTCCAAAAATAAGGCGCCGGAACATTTTCTCAGGCATGGAACCTTGGTCTCCATCAGCATTTTCATAGACAACATCTTCCACAACCATTGGACCAGTTATTTCTGAAGTTGCCTTCCAAATGCAACACAAAAGATCAGCTGAGAAGGTTATGCAGGTATGCGACTCAGCTATAATTAGACATTACAACTAAGAAGTTAACCGTGATGGTATGGCCTTGAGGCTGCGGGGATTAGTAATGAGAATGAGACGTGGCTGTTCAGGCCTCAGGGTTCTGGACCTCGCAAGCAGCCAGGAAAGAAAAGCACACAGGCCACAGGGAGAAAGAAGGAAAAAGGAAGGAGGGATGGGGGAGCAAGAGGTTCCACGTAATCCCTTAGTGGCCTTTACTCATTGACTCCTCTTTATATAAAGCATCCTAACAATAAGATCTAATAGATAGAGAGCACTTTAAGGGTTGTATGAGTCATCTAGACTCTTTTTTTCTTAATATAATGATATGCAGCTCTCCTGTGTGTTCGAAGAAAAAAGAATAGAGAGCAATCCAATCAATTAGTTTAACTTTAAAAACAAGGAATATCTTGATAAAAATAAGACCCCCCACCCCCCAACTTAACGGCCAAAGAAACAGGATCCATCCTACTTGAGGCCCACCATAACATGAACCATGTGGCTTTGAGAAATTTACAGAAAATTCCAGAATGATACAAAGTATATCAATCAGTAAGGTGCACAGTCAGTTCAAACCCAAAAAGCATAAAGGACCATCTACTCCATATGGCCCATGAGGCTCTCTATATATATTAATCTCCATTACTGGAGTCGTTATCTTCTCAAACCTTCAAGGTTAGTAACATCAAACATTAGCAAGTATGCTGCTCACATAACATTGATTCTTTCTGGAGCCAGGTTACACAAGACAATGTAATGTAGTGGACTCAAACAAAAAAACCAAATTGGGTCAAAGTCATCAATTACTGATGCCCAAACATGGAATATTCTGATTCATTCCATAACTAGCATGGAATGGTGATTCATGGTTTAGGGACTCAAGTTTTGGCAGTTTTTTGGTGTATATACTATGTTTCAAAATATAAAGTATGGTTTGACTCAGTACAGTCTCCAAAACTAGACTGACTTTTAATTTCTATTATACTACAATGTCTCACAACAAATTCTAACCATAATACTTCCTAATGTGACCAAAGCGATGCTACTTTTTGAGTAAATAAATTTACATCATGTGAGGCCATGGTTGAAGATTGCAAGGTCTGACTATTAAAATGTGTCAGTGCCTTGTAGAATTAAATGAAGGAAATATGAGAACGAGCTCTAGCTCGGTTGGCAAGCGTTGCCGGTGTGCACGCTGCCCGCCAGCATTCAAATCCCTGGTGGTTCGGCACTGGTGTTCTCACCGGGATTTATTCCCATGCTGATATTTCAGCTGCAGCCTCTCAAACACGTGGAGCCACAAAGGGACTGCGACGCACCCGTCGCCTACAGAGCCTTGTTGCCTCTGGTGATCTCTTCAAGGACGCGTCTTCATATCTATGTATAGTTGTAGGTCTGTTTGTATACATGTGGTGTGAGTGAGGTGTACATGTGTGTGGTGTAGGTGTGTGTCTGTATATGAGCAGATGCTACAGCTGTATCCAGATGAGAGGTGTCAAAAAATGAAGGAAATACAATAAGAAGATTCGATTAAATAGCCCTTCCTAATCAACTTGGCTTTTAGAGAAAATTATACCTCTTGCAGAATATGTCTTTGTTTAACACCATCACCTGCCATCATGAACCTGCAGGATTGTTGGCATACCATAACCACAAGATCAAATATCTCAATTAAATTTTCAAAGAACAAAATCAATTAAAGAAAAAAAAAGGTTCAACAGTGCTCATTGGGATTCAATTTGGTCATGCAAACAATTGTACACAAGCACTTAAGTGTCTGCTTTACTAATATCATCTGTAAAAGTGGCTGGCACTTCCACTGACTGAAGAAGACAAAATGACATGTCATTTTTTTTAGTAAAAATGCAACTGCATATTTGTTGCAGTCTGGAACAAATGATGAATCATGTATCTCCCTTAAGTATCAATAGTATGATATTCTCGCATATACTTCTTTTGAGGTATAATAGTCAGGGGTCTTTGGGTAATAATAGTCAGGGGTATTAGTATAATTTCCTAGTCTAGGGTTTCCCTCTTGTGTCTCATGTACTCTATATATGGCTCCTATTGGGCCTCAATACAATCATCCAATTCAGATTCCCTTATTCGTAACAGGAATCACCGTAATGATTGTGTTTTCAATGGGAACAACCCTAGTATCCAGCGTGTTGTTAAGCAAATCCTTGAAGAGCCACGTCTATGGGAGTATGGGGCCTTGCAGGTGCTAGAGGTCTTGCCCGTCTAGAGGTTGCTAATAGATAATAAGATGTTGGTGTTTGTTGGGTCTGGTTGTCATGGTTTGGTGTGAAAGGCACGGTTGCTTCCAGTACGAATTTGTAAGAGTGTATGTTTGTGTGAGTGTGGTGGGTGTGCTGTAATTTATTTGTTTCTCCTTAATGCAATGATACGCAGCTCTCCTGTGTATTCTTAAAAAAAAAAGCTCAACTGTTAGAAGAGTCAAGGGCCTATTGGGCCTTAGCCCGTTAGGGTTAATTAGTCGCTTGCTTAGGCGTAAGACCTCTTTTCTATATAAGGAGAGGAGATGTATCAATCTAATCAAGCAAGAGATTAGAAGGAAAAACCTTCTCTCTTGCCAGCCGTGGGCGAAGCCCCGCGGCCGGCGTTCCCAGCGCCCCTCACAGCCCTAACCGCCTGTCCTCTGCCTCTCACGTGAACAGTACCCGCGGGTACTGTAGCTCCGCCGCCACTCCCCTCGACTCTCTCCTCTCAATCCTAGCACCACATAACATCAACCAACCTACAAGGAACTAGGTGGTACTGCAAAAAACAAGAAATTGAAAACCAAGTTCTTTTGAAAGGGTTCAGTTCCCACCAACTGAGCTAGTTCAGTTCCTATCTTTACAAAAAAAAGGATCACGAGAGAATATAAACAAATCAAACTGATTTAGTATCAACAGACCTCCATTCAAACCATGCAACTGTTATCCTAATAATCAAAGTTAAAACCTTATCATAGTCCTTGGATAGTACCCGTATTTGTTCAAACTACAAACTCTTAAGAGCGTGGTTTAATAATTTGTTGAATTTTCATTATGGTCTGAACATTGCAACAACAACAACAACAACAACAACAACAACAACAACATAGCCTTTTGTCCCAAGCAAATGCCAACATTTTAGTAAGAAATGGTGATGACTGTCCAGTTATAGAAAGCATTAAGACATACGGTATAGGGGCCTCCTCTTCAGGATTTCCAGGTTCTAAATCCTTAACAAGGGGAGATAAATCCTTCTGGAAATAGCAAAACAATAATATCAGGACAGGGATCATATTAAAATAGGAGCCTTTGGCAATCTCTCAAGTCTAAACAATGTGATAACAGAAACACCACCTTAATAATATCCATGTCGATATTTGCATGTCTGCTGTCCAAGAAAACCTAACATAAAGTTGAATAGAAATCCAGTCACATAAACCCAAAATAGCAATGTCATAATAACACTGCGTTTGCACTCGTAATAGCTGTACCATAATTAGACGGGCAGCCCTTGTACTTTCAACAACATGCCACTGTCCTTCTTCTGATGAAAATAGCCATTCCTGAGCCCGAGCCTGAAATCAATTGTGTTCCTTAGCGATTTTCGAGCCCAAGGAACTAGAGTTTTTTGTTACTTATAGCTAGCTATAGCCGCAGCGTTACTATAAATCCATTTGTAGAACAACAGTTCATTTGCATTAAATCAAGCATATTTGTGTCATTTTTTTTCTCAAACATGCAGGAGGGCTGCGCATCATTGTTCTAAGAATAAAAAAAGTGAAAGAACCACATACACACTCCCTAGAAACCAAAAACCCTTGACCTATATTTGTGACATTATTTCAATCGGCATAACACAGTTTTAATCTAATTTGGCATCTCGGACATGCCACATTGGTGCTGCTGCATTATCCCCAGGCTATAGAGAATAGGAAAACTAGGATATTAATTAAGGTCGCATTCCCACTTAAATTGGTGTAAGGAGCACAAGTTGAAGACTTCCATCAGAAAAGAAGTGGATTCAGAAAATGGAAATGAACCCAACCCAACACCAGAAGAACAGAGAATTCCAGCATAGTTTACAACACTTCCTCAGTGGTCTTTCGATCTTGTGTTATCAAGATAATGCATCCACTTATTCGACTTAATTATTTCAAGAAAGAAACGGATCAAGGAGAAAATCAGCAGGAGATTCAGTTAACCAAATAGTAAATACTAAAAAACAACAATGCAAATTGACAACATATAACAGACCTTAGGCACAATAAAAACTCCACAGTGGTATACAAATGTTTCTGTTTGCTTCTTGGCATCCAATAAAATAGCCTTGTAGCAATATAGCGAAGTTTCCTGTTCACCAAGAATGAACTGCCTGCTTCGTCCTGGGACAATCACTTTCAGATCTCCTATAGCTCCTAGCTGAAGATCTCGCAATGAGAGCAGTACATCAACACCAGACGAGTATGACTCCCGGATGATGTTCTCGTTTCCAAGAGCACGAATCACAGCATTTGCCTGTAGCATCAAAGCACAGAAGATACAAGTGAATAGATGAACAAATATCCTGAGCAGAGTCAAATCATTCATATAGTTCACCAGAAGAATATAAAAGTACCTGTCTCATGTTACAGTATTCAGCAGATTGATCCAATGATGATTTTATTGTTTGAGCTACACCCATCTTCCCTTTTACCATGACCACCATGAATGTCTGGAAGGCAGATTTTTCAGAGGACTCACTAGCTATAGCTTGAACACTCATATCCCATCCAAATCTGAACTCAGACAAAAGAAGCGCTGCAAGAAGGGAAAAGGGAAAACATTGTAGGTAAAGTACCACTATTCAATTATCATTGTTGTTCAAGACTCCATATAAACTTTTAAAGTTTCTTGACCACTAGTATCGGAGAATCTTGATGGGCAGCATGAAAACACCAGAAACGTTGTTTAAAATGGTTCAATGGTCTTATAACCTTTGAAATTATACTACTCCCTCTGTTTCTTTTTATAAGGCATAGTAATAGTCAGAAAAGTCTTTAGAAGTATATACTTTGAGCATCAGTTACTCTTACAATATATCATCAATTGCTGGAAAATCAATTTGTATTAGAAGAGATGTGAATCTACCAATATTGCTTTTATGTCCTAAGCATACATGTAATTTGAGTAATCATTGGTCAAAATTTACGAAGTTTCTTTTCCAAATCCTAACGCACCCTACATTTTGAAACGGAGGTAGTTACATGTAATTATAGATGTTGATGCTCAGAGTTTCACTTGATAATTAAGGGGGAAAACTCAGTAAAAGCATTTACAGGAAAACAAAATGAAAGAAGCCTTGTTGAAAGCTTCAAAACAAAATTAAACAAAAAAAAGAATCAAAACTTGAAATCAGGAAGATGTATCAGAGACCAATAAAAACTAATATGAAAAGGAAAATAAAAGGCGAGAATTGACAGAAAATAACCTAAAACATGGGATTCTGCAAGGGTAAGGCACACAAACTTCCCTCCTGATTTCATAACTCTCTTGGCCTGCAAAAGATGCCTGCTCAGTCATATCACCAAGAAAATAGCATTTCCATTGGGATCAACAGATCTATCCATTACAACAACTAAAAAAGAGCATCCAAATTCAGCATAAATCCACCGATATACCTCATTTAGATATTTTATCCCCAGTTTTGTCCCAGCCCCTGGCTCCATAAGAGCATCCAATCCTCCTTTATCAAGAATCACATCAAATGACCCATCTGCAAACTGGTAATTTCATATGTCAGATAGTTTTAATAGGAAATATGTATTAAGCATTGCTGGATTTATCATGAATCGTGAATGAAAAAAATCCAGGTATGAAGGTAAATGGCCCATGTGCAAAATGGCATTTAGATATGTCAAGTAGCTGTGACAAGACGTGTGTATTAGAAATAGTGGACACATACAGCATAAAAACTGACCAGTAATCCAGTATGGCATCAATAAATTGCAAGTTAGCAATTCAATGTCAGATATTTTTTATTGGAAATATATCAATTGAAAAATAAAGCACATCAAACTAAGTTTAGGAGCACCTAGCAATTATTAGTGGAAAGGGTCAAAGACAAACTATAAAATAGGTAGGACATGAAAATTTAGAAAACAGTTTAGGTAACAGAGAAAGTTCACCATACATTGAAAGAGGTATAACAAAATAAAGCCCAGCAGGTATAGTACAGGGTCATTCAGAATCTCAATCAAACAAAACAGTTTCCCTTCGTTTGGTTTCATCTACCATGCGGCAGAAGCTGAATCAACACTATAGTACCTTGTCAAAGCTACCTTGGGGTGACAACCTTGTACGGACGCACTGGAACTCATGCACTGAAAATCTGGAATCAACCAAATGTACCTGAACTGTGTGTGTTGCCTACTCAAATCGCCCAGAAACATTGAGCTCATGGATCAATTATTGACAGGCTAGGTGATAGACAATAAACTCAGATAGACACTACATTGACACTATACCCAGTAATCAATAGCATCTCCATAACACCATCATGTCTGATATTGGAACATTGCAATTTGCAAAGCAGAAACTACTGATAGCTCCAACATTATCATTAAGCTCAAAGTTTATGATTCTAACTAACTAGTACTCCCTCTGTTCCAAGTTATAAACCACTTTGGTTTTGTCCTAAGTCAAAATTCTCTAACTTTGGCCAAGTTCATAGAAATATCAAATATACATTGGCATCTATACTGTAATACCAAATAAGTTCACTCTCAACACATTGCATGGTGAATTGAATAAAACTAATTTGATGTTATAAATATTAGTACATTTTTCTATGGACTTAGTCAAAATTAGAGGTTTAATTTTGGCTGCCACAGTGACTTATAATTTGGAACAGAGCATATACAAGAATTTCAAATTTTCAACTAAACTTCATCACTACAACTACCAAACCACCAATGTCCCAAATTAAAATTATTCCCGTGACAAGCAATGGCATTGCCGGTAAACCCAAAATCCAAACTCGACATAAACCAACCCAGCCCATACACCGCAGTCTATGTAACACACGGATTATACCTGCATGTCGGTCATGTCCATGACGCGCCAGCGCATCTCTGGCCGCGCGCGTGCGTGACGGCGGAGCATGTCGGACACGACGACGCGGGAGAAATCGACGTTGGTGATGCGGCGGAACCCCGCGTCGTAGAGCCGCTCCGAGAGCGCCGAGCTCCCACACGCCGGCACCAGGATCTCCTGGGCCGACCCCGCCTCCGCCGTGGCGCCGCTGTCCCCGAGGAGGGCGAGGAGCGGGGCCCGGAGGTTAGTCCACTCCGCGTACCACTCAAAATTGTCCCCCGTACCGCGGAGCGCGAAGAACTTGTCCCAGTTCTCCCGCGATGTGAAGTCGCCAAGCGTGCCTAGGATCGCCGGAGGCGGCGTCGTGGTCGCCATGCGTGGAAACCCTAGCTTAGGTAGGGGTTTAGCAATGCTCGGAGGTAAACTAGGATTGACCCATCAGTCACGAGAGGGTACACAAAACAGGACAAAGGGAGGACAAGGGTCAGTGTAGAGCGAAAAGTGCCGTTACCTCTCCGAACCGTCCGATCTGGAATCAAGGCTCAACAATATTCACGGAGGACAAGGGCCAGTGTGGAGCAAAGATTGATGATGACAACCTGTTTTTGGTGCAAACATAGAAATCACCCCTCCAATCCAACAGTTTATAATCCGAGCTGGCGAGTTCCCAATCTTTACATGCTTGGTAGTGGCTCCCTCCCCTGTTATATAACGATCCTCCTACATATCCTTCCGGATCATGGCTGGACCCTTATCTCTATCATATATAATACACTAAAAAAACTTATCTAAAGCCACACAACAAACCGTCCACCACAGTCATTACCTCTTCTAAGTACACCTAAACAAATGCACTCAAAACAAACGAGTAATGAGTGTCTATGCGTCGGGGTCCGGATGGTGTGCAAGAAGAACACAGGTGATTTATACTGGTTCGGGCCGAAGAATATCCTACGTCCAGTGGGGGGAGAGGTTTGTATTATCTTGCACCGAAGTACTCGTAGTAGGTGTTACAAGCGAGAGTGAGAGAGGAAGGGGCTCCCAAGTCTCAGGGTGTGAGTGGAGTGCGCGTGAGTGTGGCTCTGCTAGAGGCCTCGCGAGGTCCAGGAGAGTCGTGAGATCGTGTGATCGTGTGATGCCTTCACTACTTGTTCCTGATCGTCCTCCTTTAGAACGGTCCCTGCATGCTCCTTTTATAGCCTCAAGGAGGTACAGGGTTATAAGATGTTGGTGTGCGGGAGATCCTTACCGGGGAAGCAGCCCTGGGCCTTGGGAGGCCTTATCTGGTGGCGTCGTGGTTTGTACTGTAGAGGCATGGCGGTGGTACTCCTGGCACTGCTGCTACAGGGCAAGGCAGACGTGCCATTGCTGAGGGAGTGGTTTCTGTCTTTCGGTATTATAACGGTGTGCCCCGTCATACCTGGTCCTGTAGCCGGTGTGGCGTTTCGATCCTTGCAGTTTGACTTGGCGTAGAGGGCCAAGGCCTCGGGGGCGGGAAATGCGGCACGATCTCGCTCTGATCGTGGGAATAGTGGTCTGAAGCAGTTGTTCCGTACTCTGTACCCGCATGAATCGTGCGTATAGTGCCGTCGTGGGTGGCATAGTGGTCAACAACTCTCCCCCATGCTTTTGTTGCAGTGGTGGGCATGGTGATTTGACCCCGGTCATTCCCGGTTTGTCCGGTTAGGCAGGCACGAGAATGTGGGTGACGTCATGGGAGGTCTCGAGTGCACCAATGGGAGAGCGGCGTCGATGGTTGGCCTTGGACGAGTCGGAGATGGCCAATGCCGTCTTTGGGCTTAGGCGAGGCGGTAATACTGTTGAGGGTCGTCCTGCGTCCGAGACCCCCGAGGCTGAGGCCTCGGGCGAATCGGAGGTTTGTAACACCCCGGGTGTTATAGTTGCTAATTAATCTGCCATGTCATCATAATGCATCACAAAAGCATCCATGATTAGGTCAACCTTGTCATGCTTCAACTAAAATGAGTTACTTATCTAGTTTGGATGTGCTTCTCAGTGGTGTGATTCGAACCGAAAACCCTAATTTCGAATGCCACCGCAAATACTTAGTCCATGCCCTGTGTAATTTGAGGTGTGTGACTATGTTACACACTAGTGTCAAGTGTAGGGTATGAGCTCAAGTGCAACACATAAAATGAAGCTCGAAATTTGAGTTTGAGTTGGAATCCAAAAACTTGTCACGAGTTTTCCGATTCAAATTTGAATTCAAATTTGGGGAAATGTTAAAAGAATTTCCAAAGCTAAATTGGTCAACCAAGAGTGACATTTGATCAACCATGTCATGTTCGTCCAAATGATTCCCTTGGGTGATGGTTTGATCATTAAGTAATCACTAATTAAAGTAGCAACAAATTCCAATTGAAAATTTCCCCAAAAACCCTAAATTTCAAAATCCTGTTTTACCCCTTTTTAAATAATTCAAAATCTAAGCAAAATTTGGGAAAAAGTTTAAAACTAAGTTTGTAGAACTTTTTAAGGGCTACAACTTTGGTGTTATGAGTTTTCAAAGTCTTAGTGTAAAATGTGGAGCAATTTTGAAAATAAGCAAATTTCAGATTTGACTCATTTTTGTCCCTGAACAAAACTTTCAAAATGGAGGCAGAATTTGAAAATGTTTTGAATAGCAAAGTTGTAGGTCTTGTCTAGATGTACAACTTTGGTGTTTGGAGATTTTGAAGTTTCAATATAAAATTCAAAGTAATTTCTAAATTACCAAATTTCCAAAATGTGTCCCCTTTTGAATTTAAACTCAAATTTCAAAATCCAGTTAGAATTTGAAAAAGTGTTCATACGAAACTTGTAGAGATTGAAATTCTAAAGATTTCATATCTTGGGAATTTTTCAAGTTGTTACATGAATTTGAGAGTAATTTAAGAAAAACAGTTTGAATTTCAAATTTTGGGGGCAGCTACAGTGGCGCACCAATGGCGGCCGGCCACCGCGCGGTATGGGCGCCGGCGAGCCGCCGTGGCTGTCCAGGCCCTTAGCGCGCAACCGGGAGCGCTAGCACGACGTCGCGCGTCTTCCAGTGGCCATCTCTGCGGCCGTTGCCTATAAATATGTCGAGCTCACCGTCGTCTTCTTTCTTTCTCTGTTTTCGCCACCGCCGCTGCCGCTGTCAAGCCGCCTCCGGCCACGTAAACTGCGCCAACAGAATCGCCTCGCCCTTGCGCACATCGTGAACCACCAGAGCTAGCTTAATTCCGCCTGGATCGCCGCAGCCACCGTTTCCCGTGCCCAACTCCAGCGACCGAGCCGCCTCACGTGGCCATCATCTTCCACCGCCGCTCCGAGCTTCCCGTGCACCTCGCTGCAACCACTGTAAGCCCCTGATGCATCCCATGCTCTTGCTTTAGTCGCTACTGCGTTGTATCGCCGGGACGCCGGTCACCGTGGCAGTCGTGCCGCCATGGTCGTCGGGAGAGTCCTTTCGAGGCCGTAGGGTAGCCGCTAGGTGGGAAAATGGGTTCGCCAGGTTGTGCTGATGCTGTAGAGCCGCTTGGTTGGGTGACCGACGCGACGCTCGCCGGCCGGCCACCGTGCGGGCATGGCCGGGTTGCGGGAGAGAAGGAGAGAGCGGGAGGAAGGCGATGACATGTGGGGTCGTCCTGTCAGCGAGAGCAAGAGAGGGAGAGTGCGCGCGTGCGGGGGCGCGGCCGCTGCTGGGCCGTGGTGCTGGGCTGCGCGGGCGAGTGCGAGCGCGGGCACGCGAGCCGGCCGAACGGGTGGGCCGAGCTAGAAGGAGAGAAGGAAATTGGCCCGAGTTCATTTTTCTTTTTCTTTTTCAAAATTTTGAATAGTGCTGATAATTGTGTAGAGCTCCAAAATTCATGAAAATTTTTTGTGTAAGCTTTTCAATGTGTAAACTACCTAGAAAAAATATTAAATGCTAAATTTGAGTACTTTGTGCAGGAGATTTAATTAGTTCCATTAAATATTAAATGCAACTTCCATGAATTTTAATAATTAAATTATTAATCCAAAAAAATTATGAAATTTATTGTGACACTGTTTTAGGTCATTCTTAATCCATAGAAAAAGTTTAAGCTTGTTTAGATAAAGTATGTGAAAGCCCAAGTTTGGTTTTGGTAATTAATGACACCAAGTTGCTAATGCCATGCATTAAGTGTTTTGAGTTAGGCATAAGCAACACATGTGATGAAGGTGTACGTGGCAAGGAGTGGTGTCCACAAGATCACAAAGAAATGGTGCATGGACATGAAATGCCGATCATGGTGGAGATTCAGGCGTTTTCGAGGAAATGAAATACCTATTTTCTATTGCGCCGGAGGCGAGAAAAGGTGGTGATAGTCTGAAATGATTATCACTGAAAATACAGTGACCGGACGCTATGGTCGAATTGACCGGACGCGGCTAGCGCGTCCGGTCAGTTCAAACCACAGACAGAAGCGCGTGTGAGAAGGGTCGCGGACCGGCGCGTCCGGTCACGCACCCAGGAGTGGCGCGTCCGGTCACGTTCGACCGGACGCGTCCGGTCACGAGTGGACCATTACTGGACTCCGTTCGGATGCGGCTGGTGCGTCTGGTCACGTGCGATCGGACGCGTCCAGTCTCGACGGGAGCTTACTGGACCGCGACCGGACGCTGACACTGTCGCGTCCGGTCAAACGCTAGAGCGCGTCCGGTCACGGCAACGGCTAGTTCTGACGCGCACTGTTCACGCTTGTCCTATAGTGACCGAACCCTGACCGGAGCGTCCGGTCAGCGCGATTTGAACTGTGTCGTTCGGTAACGGCTAGCTGCGTACCCTTCGCTGTAAATAGAAGATGTCCGGAGTTTGAGGGCAACTCTTGCACATTTTGATGCCTAGAGACATCCTTTGAGCTAGAGAACAACCCCTCCACTCATCTCTTTGCTTGGTTGCACATCTTGAGTGAGATTGAGTGAGATTCAAGTGCATTGCTTGAGAGTTGCATTCTAGAGGCACTTGATCTTCGAGTTGCTGCGGATTTCTTGTTACTCTTCCGTGTTTCCTGACATGGTAGACGGCTTGGAGCAGCGGAGGTGATTGAGCTCGTAATTGGAGATTGTTGGAGCCCTCACCAAGTGTTGTAAGGGGTTCTTGATCCTTCCCCGCGGGAGTTCGCAAATTGGATACTCTAGTGGAGCTCGTGGCTTGGAGGATCCCCATCTTGTGTGCGGTTGTACGACGCCCATCGAGGGCTCGACTCTTGATAGTCGATTAGCTCGTGAACCGACAAGTGGGTGCATCGCCACAACGATGAGTAGCTTGCCGGGAAGCAAGTGAACCTCGGTAAAAAATCTTGTGTCATCTCTTTGCCGAGGATTTCTCTTGTGATTGATCATTGTGATTAATTCTTCGATTGCATTACTTCTCTACATCGTTGGTATAAGAATCAAGTCACTTACTCTTTACTTTCTTGTACTAGTTCTAGTGTAGTTTGCTTAACGTAGCTTTTATCACATAGGAGTAAGTAGCTTAGTGACTTAGTCTTGTTGGTGTGTATTAGAGATCATAGCCTTGCTTCACTAGAATTGTATAGGCGGCTTGCATAGTGTAGTTGAGCTAGTGCTAGAATTAGCTTAGCCATCTTTTATACTAACGTGTTTGTTTAGTGAAGCTTGTAGAATTTTAAATAGGCTATTCACCCCCCCCCCCTCTAGCCATTTGGACCTTACAAGTGGTATCGGAGCCGAGGCACCGTTTATTTGAGGCTTAACAACCTGCGGTGAAAAAGAAATGGCTCAATTAAGCTTGCACATCAACAACACCAAGAAGGCACCTCACTTTGATGGCACAAATTATGCATATTGAAAGGTTAAGATGACCGCACACCTCAAGTCAATCAATAGAGAAGTGTGGAAGGCCACCGAAACAAAATTTGAGGTTGCTAATCCGGAAGCACCTACACCGGTGGAAGAGAAGAAGCTCCAATGCAATGACATTGCAATTAGTGCTCTTCATGAGGCATTAGATGATAAGACATTTGAGCAAGTGAAGAACATAGAAGTTGCACATGATGCTTGGGCCAAGCTTGAAGAAACATTTGAGGGCACCGAAGGCACAAAGACCGCTAAAGCATATATCTTGCAAGAAAAATTTTCAAGCTTCAAGATGCAAGATGATGAAAGTGTACCGGAAATGTTTCATCGATTGTAAGTCATTATCAATGAGCTAAAGGCACTTGGTGAGGAGGTCAAGGACAACCAATTCTCTATGAAGTTCTTGAGAAGCTTGCCCAAGAGATTTGATACATTGATCACCGTACTAGTGAGGACTACATTAAAGGATTCAACTCCTCAACAAATATTTTAAGAAGTGATGACCGATGATTCATATAGAGAAGATGATGAGAAGGATGAATTGGTCAAGAAGAAGAAGAAGGAAAATGAGAAAAAGGATGATGAGAAGAAGAAGAGTGTGGCATTCAAAGCCACCACATCCAAGGGCAAATCCAAGATTGAATCATCAAGTGATGAAGACTCAAGCTCTTGTGATAGTGATGACATTGATGAGAAGATGGCTCTTTTTGTCAAGCAATTTGGCAAATTCATGAAGAAGAAGGGCTTTCGTGCAAGGAGGAAGAACTCATCTAAGAAGAATGAGCATACCATGAGATGTTTTAGATGCCATAGCAAGGACCATCTCATTGCAAAGTGTCCTTATGATAGTGATGATGAAGATGCTATCAAGAAGGAGAGGAAGAAGCAAAAGAAGAAGCAAGAAAAGAAGGAGAGTTCTCATAAGAAGAAGAATGATTCTCATGTTGCTACATGGGATAGTGATGACTCCTCAAGTGATGATGAGGATGACAACAAGAGCAAGAAGAAGGGACATGCTAGCATTGCCATCCAAGAGAAGGTCTCCCTCTTCGACACTCCATCGTGCTTCATGGCTAAGGCCGCTAAGGTATCATCTGACGATGAGAGTGATCATGATAATGCTAGTGATAGTGATAGTGATGAAGAAGAATTCACTAAAGATGAACTAATCACTATGCTAGAAGATTGCACTCAACACTTTAAAGTATCTAGAAAGGAGTGCAAGGGCTTGCTTAAGGAAAAGAAAAACCTTATGCAAGAACTTGATGAGCTTAGGGCATCTTATGAGAGTCTAAAGGTAGACTATAAGAAGCTTCAAAAGTCTCACACTAAGCTTGAAGAAGCTCATTCCTCTCTAGTTGAAAAATGTGAAAACATGCCAACTAATGTTGAGAAAGCTAAAACTTGCAACATAGGCATATCTTGTGATATAATTGATGAATCTTGTCATAAGCCTATTGTTGTTGCTCCCACTAACCCTTCATGTAGCTCATCTACATCATCCTCATCTAGTAGTGACGGTTTCACTTGTGACTCCACACTAATAGTTGAGAATAAAAATCTCAAGAAGGAGGTAAAAGTGCTCAATCACACCTTAGCTAAGGCTTATGGTGGTGAGGACCGCTTGCTTATGTGCATGGGTAGCCAAAGGGCTTCTCTCTATAAAGAGGGATTGGGCTATAACCCCAAGAAAGGCAAGGCCGCTTTTGCTCCTCACAAGACTCGTTTTGTGAAGAACAATGGTAGCTATTGCAAAAGTTGCAAGCAAGTTGGTCACATAGAGCAACATTGTATGAACAAGAAATTCAATGCTAATGTATCCTCAATTAAGTTTGATTCCTTCTATATACTTATCAATAGTACAAATGGTGTTCATGCTAAGTTCATTGGTGCACCACGTCTGGGCTCAAAGAAGAAAGCCATTTGGGTACCAAAGAGAGTGGTCACTAACCTTGGAGGATCCAAACAAATTTGGGTACCTAAAAAGAATTGATCTTATCTTGTAGGTCAATTACAAAGCCAGAGGAAGGCATTGGGTGCTTGATAGTGGGTGCACTCAACATATGACCGAGAATTCTTGTATGTTCAAATCAATTGATACAAGTCAAAATGGTGGTTTTGATGCTATCACTTTCGGCAACAACAAGAAAGGCAAGGTCAAGGGCTTGGTAAAATTGCTATCTCAAATGACATGAGCATATCTAATGTGTTGCTAGTTGAGAGCTTGGATTTCAATCTTTTATCGGTGGCACAACTTTGTGATCTTGGCTTCAAGTGCATATTTGGTAGTGATGATGTTGAAGTCATAAGTGTTGATGGATCAAATTTGATATTCAAAGGATTTAGACATGGTAGCTTGTACTTGGTTGACTTCAATGATAGTGAGACACAATTGACATCATGCTTGCTTAGCAAATCTAGTATGGGATGGTTGTGGCATAGAAGGCTTGGTCATGTTGGAATGAAACAATTGAACAAACTTTTGAGGCATGACTTAGTTAGAGGCTTGAAAGATGTAACTTTTGAAAAGGATAAACCATGTAGTGCTTGTCAAGCCGGCAAACAAGTTGGAAATACACATCCTAGTAAGAGTGAAATGAGCACATCAAAGGCATTTGAGCTATTGCACATGGACTTGTTTGGACCAACAACATACACTAGCATTGGTGGAAACAAGTATGGTTATGTGATTGTTGATGACTACACTAGATACACTTGGGTGTTCTTTCTCTATGACAAGAGTGATGTTTATGATCTATTCAAATCTTTTGTCAAAAGAGTGCAAAATGAGTTTGAAATCACTATTAAGAAGATTAGAAGTGACAATGGTAGTGAGTTCAAGAATACAAGAATTGAAGATTTGTGTGATGATCTTGGTATTGGACATCAATTCTCACCAACATACACTCCTCAATCCAATGGTGTAGTTGAAAGAAAGAATAGAACTTTGATTGACATAGCTAGATCAATGCTTAGTGAATACAATGTGAGTCATTCATTTTGGAGTGAAGCCATCAACACGGCTTGCTATTGTAGCAACCGTCTCTATTGCCATGGGAAGCTTGGGAAGACACCATATGAGCTATTGAATGGAAGAAAGCCCAACATTACATACTTTAGAGTGTTTGGTTGCAAATGCTATATTCTCAAGAAAGGCACTAGATTGAGCAAGTTTGAAAAGAAATGTGATGAATGATTCTTACTTGGTTATTCTACCACAAGCAAAGCATATAGAGTTTGGAATCTCACAAATGACACCTTGGAAGAAGTTCATGATGTTGAGTTTGATGAAACCCAAGGGTCTCAAAATGAAGATCAAAATCTTGATGATGTGAGAGGAGATCAATTGTCAAATGCAATGAAGAACATGGACATTGGTGATGTTAGGCTAAGGCAAGTTGATGATGATGATATTCATGTGATCAACCAAAGTGTACACATTGATACAAATCAAGCAAGCTCTAGTGGTACTCATGATGAAGCTCAAGTTCAAGGTCAAACAAGTGGAAGCAATCAACTC
The DNA here is from genome assembly GCA_022457205.1 of Saccharum spontaneum. Taxonomy (NCBI): domain Eukaryota; kingdom Viridiplantae; phylum Streptophyta; class Magnoliopsida; order Poales; family Poaceae; genus Saccharum; species Saccharum spontaneum. The sequence goes on along the minus strand of CM039600.1, from coordinate 21,458,585 downwards.
CCAATACTTCAACCTACTAGTATTGCAAGAGATCATCCATTGGATCAAATCATTGGTGGAATTCAAAGTGATGTTCAAACTAGATCAAGATTAGCATCTTTTTGTGAGCACTACTCATTTGTGTCACTTGAAGAACCTAAGAAAATAGAAGATGCATTGAAAGATTCCGATTGGGTAAATGCCATGCATGAAGAGCTAAACAACTTCACTAGAAATCAAGTTTGGGAACTTGTTGAGAGGCCAAAGAATTACAATGTGATTGGTACTAAGTGGGTCTTTAGAAACAAGCAATATCAAGATGGCATGGTTGTGAGGAACAAAGCAAGATTAGTGGCACAAGGATACACTCAAGTTGAGGGTCTTGACTTTGGGGAGACATATGCACCGGTTGCAAGATTGGAAGCAATTAGAATCTTATTAGCATATGCTTGTGCACACAACATCAAGCTCTATCAAATGGATGTCAAGAGTGCATTTCTCAATGGCTACATCAATGAAGAAGTTTATGTTGAGCAATCTCCTGGTTTTGAAAATGACAAGAAGCCCGACCATATTTTCAAGCTAATGAAGACATTGTATGGTTTGAAGCAAGCACCTAGAGCATGGTATGAGAGATTGATGGACTTTCTTCTCTCTAAATTGTTCAAGATGGGAAAGGTTGACACCACTCTCTTCACCAAGAAGCTTGGAAATAACTTATTTGTGTTGCAAATCTATGTGGATGACATTATCTTTGGATCAACTAACCAAGATTTTTGTGAAGAATTTGGAAATATGATGGCAAAAGAGTTTGAGATGTCTATGATTGGAGAGCTTAGTTACTTTCTTGGACTTCAAATCAAGCAAATGAAGAATGACACCTTTGTAAGTCAAGGAAAGTACATCAAGGACATGATCAAGAAGTTTGGATTGCAAGATGCTAACCCAATGAGTACACCAATGGGCACAAATGATCAATTGGGTGTTGATGCTAGTGGCAACATGGTAGATCAAAAGCAATACCGGTCTATGATTAGAAGTTTGCTCCATGTCACTGCTTCTAGGCTGGATGTGATGTTTAGTGTGTGCAAATGTGCAAGATATCAAGATTCACCTAGAGAGAGTCACTGGAAAGCAACCAAGAGAATATTAAGATATCTTAAGGGCACTCATGATGTTGGATTATGGTATCCCAAGAGATCTAATTTGAGTTGATTGGATATTCGGATTCCGACTATGGTGGTTGCAAGATTGATAGAATGAGCACAAGTAGCACTTGTCAATTACTAGGAAGGTCTCTTGTTTCATGGTCATCAAAGAAACAAAATAGTGTTGCACTATCTACCGCCGAGGCCGAATACATTAGTGCCGGTAGTTGTTGTGCACAATTGCTTTGGATGAAGGCCACTTTAAATGATTTTGGAATCAAATTCAAGAATGTGCCATTGTTTTGTGACAATGAAAGTGCTATCAAGATGACTCAAAATCCGGTTCAACATTCAAGAACCAAGCACATTGATATTAGGCATCACTTCATAAGAGACCATCAACAAAAGGGTGATATTAGCATTGAAAGCATTGACACCGAAGATCAATTAGCCGACATATTCACAAAGCCACTTGATGAGAAAAGGTTTTACAAGTTGAAAAATGAATTGAACATACTTGATTTCTCCAACTTGAAATGAGTGCACCCCCACATTCTTATATGACATGCCTCCCCTCCGACATAGCAAGGTAAAGTTATTTGGCATATCATTCATACTTTGCTAAGGACATGTCTAGAACATATAGACATATTTGCATGACAAATAGGTTCATTCATGAAAATCAAATGATTTTGATGTATATATGGTACCACTATTGCTTCTATGTTTGATTGATCTAGTGGTAGCATATGACATGTTTGTGAGCTTGCAAACCTAGTGTTGAATCTAGAAAATGAGTTCATGTTGTGTAATTCAACATGGTCAAGATAACCCTTATACTTTATTAGGTGTGAAGAAGCTTGTCCTTGGATCAAACTGAATTACATATTCTAGGCAAGTGATCTAGATTGAACCATAATTTGGACTCCCTCATTTTGATTGACTTAACTCTCACTAAAATTGGCACCTTTTTGGTGATTGTTGACAAAGGGGAAGAGAAAAGTCACAAAGATAAAAAGTTAAGTAGTAAAGGGGGAGAAAGATATAGTAAGGGGGAGAGAAATTAAAATTGAGCACACAAGTAGGGGGAGCAAGCTCATGATTTTTTTATTGCATTTGTATGTGCATTAACATGATGTATTGTTGCATTGCAAAGCTTAAATTCATATTTATGTTTGTATGGTGATTGCTAGAAATAGAACTTGAATGATGATTTGTTGAGAGTAGCTTTACAAGTGGTATCTAGACACCCTTTGCTTTTAATATTGATCTCACGAGGTACTTTAGTATTTTGTGATCTTTACAAGTGATGAATTACAAGTGGTGTCTAGCTACATCGATGCTAAGGATGGTATATAAAGGCAACTCCGATTGGTATCACACTTCAAAGGTCCATTCTATATACCTTAGCATCAATTTGATAGTAGTAACTCTCCAAAAATTCAAATCCATGCATATGTGCACAATTGAACCAAACTCATGGTAGCACATATGTAGGGGGAGCTAATACTATCAAAATTGAAAATTGATTTCATTTCATATCTTTGTGATGGTTGTCATCAATTACCAAAAAGGGGGAGATTGAAAGCCCAAGTTTGGTTTTGGTAATTAATGACACCAAGTTGCTAATGCCATGCATTAAGTGTTTTGAGTTAGGCATAAGCATCACATGTGATGAAGGTGTACGTGGCAGGGAGTGGTGGCCATAAGATCACAAAGAAATGGTGCATGGACATGAAATGTCGATCATGGTGGAGATGAACATAATATGATGGACATGATGATCAAGTGGAAGAGAAGGATATAAGAGCGCAAGGCAAAGGTATAACCATAGGGTTTTCCTTTTGCCGATCTAAGATGAGTAGAGAAGTGATTGACTGGATTTAGGATACATAGCCAACTATCAAGAGGGGCAATCACGGTTAGCTCGGAAATCAAGTGCCACTAGATCAATATCTTGAGCATATGCATTAGGATTTAGTTGAGAGCTAACATAACGCCTTGGAAAATGTTTGTGAAATGCTAACACATATGCACATTGTGGTGTACACTTGGTGGTGTTAGCACATTTGCGAAGGCGGTGTTGTTTGAGCGGTAGTAAGGGGTTTGGGGTTCGCTCTCCCTCCCGCCGAGCTTGCGAGCGCGGGATTTAGGCGTTTAAGAGGAAATGAAATGCCTATTTTCTATTGCGCCGGAGGCGAGAAAAGGTGGCGATAGTCCGAAATGATTATCACTGAAAATACAGTGACCGGACGCTGTGGTCGAATTGACCGGACGCGGCTAGCGCGTCTGGTCAGTTCAAACCACAGACAGACACGCGTGTGAGAAGGGTCGCGGACCGGCGCGTCCGGTCCCTCGCGGAACCGGCGCGTCCGGTCACGCACCCAGGAGTGGCGTGTCCGGTCACGTTCGACCGGACGCGTCCGGTCATGAGTGGACCGTTACTGGACTCCGATCAGACATGGCTGGCGCGTCCGGTCACGTGCGATCGGACGTGTCCGGTCTCGACGGGAGCTTACTGGACCGCGACCGGACGCTGACACTGTCATGTCTGGTCAAACGCTAGAGCGCGTCCGGTCACGGCAACGGCTAGTTCTAACGCGCACTGTTCACGCTTGTCCTGTAGTGACCAGACCCTGACCGGAGCGTCCGGTCAGCGTGATTTGAACTATGTCGTCCGGTAACGGCTAGCTGCGTACCCCTTCGCTATAAATAGAAGATGTCCGGGGTTTGAGGGCAACTCTTGCACATTTTGATGCCTAGAGACATCGTTTGAGCTAGAGAACAACCCCTCCACTCATCTCTTTGCTTGGTTGCACATCTTGAGTGAGATTCAAGTGCATTGCTTGAGAGTTGCATTCTAGAGGCACTTGATCTTCGAGTTGCTGCGGATTTCTTGTTACTCTTCCGTGTTTCCCGACACGGTAGACGGCTTAGAGCAGCGGAGGTGATTGAGCTCGCAATTGGAGATTGTTGGAGCCCTCACCAAGTGTTGTAAGGGGTTCTTGATCCTTCCCCGCGGGAGTTCGCAAATTGGATACTCTAGTGGAGCTCGTGGCTTGGAGGATCCCCATCTTGTATGCGGTTGTACGGCGCCCACCGAGGGCTCGACTCTTGATAGTCGATTAGCTCATGAACCGACAAGTGGGTGCATCGCCACAACGAGGAGTAGCTTGCCGGGAAGCAAGTGAACCTCGATAAAAAATTTTGTGTCATCTCTTTGCCGAGGATTTCTCTTGTGATTGATCATTGTGATTAATTCTTTGATTGCATTACTTCTCTACATCGTTGGTATAAGAATCAAGTCACTTACTTTTTACTTTCTTGTACTAGTTCTATTGTAGTTTGCTTAACGTAACTTTTATCACATAGGAGTAAGTAGCTTAGTGACTTAGCCTTGTTGGTGTGTATTAGAGATCATAGCCTTGCTTCACTAGAATTGTATAGGCGGCTTGCATAGTGTAGTTGAGCTAGTGCTAGAATTAGCTTAGCCATCTTTTATACTAACGTGTTTGTTTAGTGAAGCTTGTAGAATTTTAAATAGGCTATTCACCCCCCCTCTAGCCATTTGGACCTTACAAGTGGTATCAGAGCCGAGGCACCGTTTATTTGAGGTTTAACAACCTGCGGTGAAAAAGAAATGGCTCAATTAAGCTTGCACATCAACAACACCAAGAAGGCACCTCACTTTGATGGCATAAATTATGCATATTGGATGGTTAAGATGACCGCACACCTCAAGTCAATCAATAGAGAAGTGTGGAAGGTCACCGAAACAAAATTTGAGGTTGCTAATCCGAAAGCACCTACACCGGTGGAAGAGAAGAAAATTTTAGGCGTTTTCGAGGAAATGAAATGCCTATTTTCTATTGCGCCGGAGGCGAGAAAAGGTGGCGATAGTCCGAAATGATTATCACTGAAAATACAGTGACTGGACGCTGTGGTCGAATTGACCGGACGCGGCTAGTGCGTCCGGTCAGTTCAAACCACAGACAGACACGCGTGTGAGAAGGGTCGCGGACCGGCGCGTCCGGTCCCTCGCGGAACCGGCGCATCCGGTCACGCACCCAGGAGTGGCGTGTCCGGTCACGTTCGACCGGACGCGTCCGGTCACGAGTGGACTGTTACTGGACTCCGATCAGACACGGCTGGCGCGTCCGGTCACGTGCGATCGGACGTGTCCGGTCTCGACGGGAGCTTACTGGACCGCGACCGGACGCTGACACTGTCATGTCTGGTCAAACGCTAGAGCGCGTCCGGTCACGGCAACGGCTAGTTCTGACGCGCACTGTTCACGCTTGTCCTGTAGTGACCGGACCCTGACCGGAGCGTCCGGTCAGCGCGATTTGAACTGTGTCGTCCGGTAACGGCTAGCTGCGTACCCTTTGGCTATAAATAGAAGATGTCCGGGGTTTGAGGGCAACTCTTGCACATTTTGATGCCTAGAGACATCCTTTGAGCTAGAGAACAACCCCTCCACTCATCTCTTTGCTTGGTTGCACATCTTGAGTGAGATTCAAGTGCATTGCTTGAGAGTTGCATTCTAGAGGCACTTGATCTTCGAGTTGCTGCGGATTTCTTATTACTCTTCCGTGTTTCCCGACACGGTAGACGGCTTAGAGCAGCGGAGGTGATTGAGCTCGCAATTGGAGATTGTTGGAGCCCTCACCAAGTGTTGTAAGGGGTTCTTGATCCTTCCCCGCGGGAGTTCGCAAATTGGATACTCTAGTGGAGCTCGTGGCTTAGAGGATCCCCATCTTGTGTGTGGTTGTACGGCGCCCGCCGAGGGCTCGACTCTTGATAGTCGATTAGCTCGTGAACCGACAAGTGGGTGCATCGCCACAACGAGGAGTAGCTTGCCGGGAAGCAAGTGAACCTCGGTAAAAAATATTGTGTCATCTCTTTGCCGAGGATTTCTCTTGTGATTGATCATTGTGATTAATTCTTTGATTGCATTACTTCTCTACATCATTGGTATAAGAATCAAGTCACTTACTTTTTACTTTCTTGTACTAGTTCTAGTGTAGTTTGCTTAACGTAACTTTTATCACATAGGAGTAAGTAGCTTAGTGACTTAGCCTTGTTGGTGTGTATTAGAGATCATAGCCTTGCTTCACTAGAATTGTATAGGCGGCTTGCATAGTGTAGTTGAGCTAGTGCTAGAATTAGCTTAGCCATCTTTTATACTAACGTGTTTGTTTAGTGAAGCTTGTAGAATTTTAAATAGGCTATTCACTCCCCTCTAGCCATTTGGACCTTACAAGTGGTATCGGAGCCGAGGCACCGTTTATTTGAGGTTTAACAACCTACGGTGAAAAAGAAATGGCTCAATTAAGCTTGCACATCAACAACACCAAGAAGGCACCTCACTTTGATGGCATAAATTATGCATATTGGATGGTTAAGATGACCGCACACCTCAAGTCAATCAATAGAGAAGTGTGGAAGGTCACCGAAACAAAATTTGAGGTTGCTAATCCGGAAGCACCTACACCGGTGGAAGAGAAGAAAATTTCAGGCGTTTTCGAGGAAATGAAATGCCTATTTTCTATTGCGCCGGAGGCGAGAAAAGGTGGCGATAGTCCGAAATGATTATCACTGAAAATACAATGACCGGACACTGTGGTCGAATTGACCGGACGCGGCTAGCGTGTCCGGTCAGTTCAAACCACAGACAGAAGCGCGTGTGAGAAGGGTCGCAGACCGGCGCGTCCGGTCCCTCACGGAACCGGCGTGTCCGGTCACGCACCCAGGAGTGGCGTGTCCGGTCACGTTCGACCAGACGCATCTGGTCACGAGTGGACCGTTACTGGACTCCGTTCGGACGCGGCTGGAACGTCCGGTCACGTGAGATCGGACGCGTCCGATCTCGACGGGAGCTTACTGGACCGCGACCGGACGCTGACACTGTCGCGTCCGGTCAAACGCTAGAGGGCGTCCGGTCACGGCAACGGCTAGTTCTGACGCACACTGTTCATGCTTGTCCTATAGTGACCGGACCCTGACCGGAGCGTCCGGTCAGCGCGATTTGAACTGTGTCGTCCGGTAACAGCTAGCTGCGTACCCCTTCGCTATAAATAGAAGATGTCCGGGGTTTGAGGGCAACTCTTGCACATTTTGACGCCTAGAGACATCCTTTGAGCTAGAGAACAACCCCTCCACTCATCTCTTTGCTTGGTTGCACATCTTGAGTGAGATTCAAGTGCATTGCTTGAGAGTTGCATTCTAGAGGCACTTGATCTTCGAGTTGCTGCGGATTTCTTGTTACTCTTCCGTGTTTCCCGACACAGTAGACGGCTTGGAGCAGCGGAGGTGATTGAGCTCATAATTGGAGATTGTTGGAGCCCTCACCAAGTGTTGTAAGGGGTTCTTGATCCTTCCCCGCGGGAGTTCGCAAATTGGATACTCTAGTGGAGCTCATGGCTTGGAGGATCCCCATCTTGTGTGCGGTTGTACGGCGCCCGCCGAGGGCTCGACTCTTGATAGTCGATTAGCTCGTGAACCAACAAGTGGGTGCATCGCCACAACGAGGAGTAGCTTGCCGAGAAGCAAGTGAACCTCGATAAAAAATCTTGTGTCATCTCTTTGCCGAGGATTTCTCTTGTAATTGATCATTGTGATTAATTCTTCGATTGCATTACTTCTCTACATCGTTGGTATATGAATCAAGTCACTTACTCTTTACTTTCTTGTACTAGTTCTAGTGTAGTTTGCTTAACGTAGCTTTTATCACATAGGAGTAAGTAGCTTAGTGACTTAGCCTTGTTGGTGTGTATTAGAGATCATAGCCTTGCTTCACTAGAATTGTATAGGCGGCTTGCATAGTGTAGTTGAGCTAGTGCTAGAATTAGCTTAGCCATCTTTTATACTAACGTGTTTGTTTAGTGAAGCTTGTAGAATTTTAAATAGGCTATTCACCCCCCTCTAGCCATTTGGACCTTACAAGTGGTATCGGAGCCGAGCCACCGTTTATTCGAGGTTTAACAACCTGCGGTGAAAAAGAAATGGCTCAATTAAGCTTGCACATCAACAACACCAAGAAGGCACCTCACTTTGATGGCACAAATTATGCATATTGGAAGGTTAAGATGACCGCACACCTCAAGTGATGAGAATAAGGCCCGATCTTCCGATAGGTAGGATAAGTCGATTGGTGGAGACTCGACGTTCACGATCCTAGGCTTCGAACCAAGGCTGATTCAGACCCCCGCAACCGTTACACCACTGCTCCGTTGGTTATCAACCACGCGCACGCGATTGACCTCGCCGAGAAGGCTTTCCTGCAAGCGAATCGAGAACACCGGCAAGAACAAGTAAACACAATCTGAAATTGCAGATAAATATGAAGCTTATCAATATAAAGATGAAGTTCAAGTCTTATTGGAACGAGCGACGCGCCAACGTGCGAATAAGATCAAGAACAGGGGCCCTGACTGGATTGCAAAAGAGTCTACGCGATTAACAGTTGCAGCAGCAATGTCTGTTTCCTCGAGGAAATCAAGAACTAAACAAAACCCAACCCTAACGAGAGTGGCGGCAGCTAATTAAAGAGTTTGGGACGTCACCCCTCCCCCTGGACACACCCTTAATGGGCTCAAAGTCGATACACGGCCCATTGGACCAAAATACGGTGACGCAGCACCTGGACAGATTCTAGACGCTGACTTGTTTCGACAATTCCTATGGATTCCGAAGGGATTTTGACGTGAGACCAGTTGGATTGGCTCCCTTATCAAATTATCTTTCCAAGCATGGGTGGATCGTCGAAAACGGAGCCCGTATGCGCCCGTAAGACCAGATTTAAGGCAGACTGGTCTGGCAGCCCGATGCAGACTCGAAATCATGTTGGACCGGACCTCCTGCTTCTATTGGACGTCCACCAGGATGAAGATGAATTGGATGCCCTCGCTGGTCATCCACCTCTCCTTGGCTTGTACTTGATGTGGCCATGTCCTCATCATCCTCCCTTTCTTGAATTGAAGTCGTCCTCGACTGAAGTAGTTCTTCTCCCACAGATGGCAGCATTGGTGGCGCCGGAAGTAGTCGTTCATCTTGGCACCCAATCCCATGCAAAAGTGGCGGCCATTGTGGCCTCACAGCTGGGAATTCATCCTTGATCTCCTGCAAAAGGTTAGTCCCAACAAGTGGCATAGAACCAGGAGCAGGATCAATGGAACATATAGTTGATTTGCAAGTTAAAGCATAATGTGGTTCATTATATGCATCACTTTCAGCAATAACAGATTTCAAAGCAAATAAAACACCTCCATCCTTTGTAGCGTTATTTGATTCTTCATTAGCTGGTTTGGGAGGATCTTTAGCATGCTCATTATTTTTCTTTTTAGAGAGTTCTTTTTCATATTTCACAATTTCAGCAGGAGTTAAAGGAAGTAAAGTGATGTTCTTTCCTTTATACATGAAAGTATATTTATTTAGTCTACCATGGTGTACAACATCATTATCATATTGCCAAGGACGGCCTAGCAAAAGAGAGCAAGCTTGCATAGGCACGACATCAAAATCAGCATAAGCATGGTATGACCCAATAGAAAAATGCACACGTGCAGATTTTGTTACCTTTGCCTTACCACTATTGTTGAACCATTGAATGTAATATGAATGTGGAAGAACACGTGTAGTCAACCCAAGTGTCTTGACAAGCTCAGAACTTACCAAATTATTGCTGCTCCCACCATCAATTATAGCACGAACACGACAATTGTTGACGATGAGAAACATTTGGAACAAGTTATTGCGTTGCAGCTTGTCCACTTGCTCAACTTGAGTACTCAAAACACGCTGGACGAGGATGGATTGGTAGTTTGCAGTGTATGCAACACTATCAATTACCTCAGTATCTTCATCAGGATCGTCCTCAAGTTTGCCTGCATCATGGTTATTTGCAAGTACATGTTCTGTCTCTTCATCACTAGCACTAACATACCCACCATCATCAGTAGCAACATATGTGCGTTTGCTGGGGCATTCCTTTGCAACATGTCCCATGCCCTTGCAGCGGTGGCAAACAATACTTGAAGAGGAACTCGAGGAAGGAGTAGCAGATCTTCCCGTAGAAGGTGTGACAGATGAGCTCTTCCTGACAGGTGCTGAAGACTGCACATTAGAAAATTTACTTACCTCGGTTGGACGTGAATGTGTGGAATGTGATGTAAGTTGTCGTCCCTGTACTTCTCTTTCAGCTTGGAGAGCATAATGATACAATCTTTCGAACCTATTCCACTGTTTATATTCAAGAATGTCCTGTATTTCACGACGTAAACCGCCTAAAAATCTAACACATTTTTGTTGTTCACCTTCACGTATGCTACAACGTGCCAAACCAATAGTTAGCTCTTGATAATATTCCTCAACACTTTTTCTACCTTGATTTAAACGTTGCAATTTTATTTGTAGATCTCGTTCATAATATGGAGGGACAAATCTTAATTTCATTCTACGTTTAAGCGCTCCCCAGTTTCTAGGTACCTGAACAGTAGCAGGATTAACACGAGCCTCATTGCAAAGATCATTTCACCAGAAAAGAGCAAAACTAGTAAACTCAGTAGTAGCTAGTCTAACTCTATGTTCTTCAGGTACTTGATGAGAGTTAAATTTTTGATCTACGGCCATCTCCCAATCTAAATATACCTCAGGATCAGCAGCACCATTAAATTCGGGTATCTTAAATTTAATTTTGGAGAAAGGATCATTATTACCTCGGTCATTACCTCCCATTCCACGACGGTTAAAATTGAGGCGGTCTCGGTTACGCTGATCATCCTCTAGTCGTTGTTCTTCCGCACGCCGCTCGACATCTGCATCGGCATCAGCATCAGCGTCTTCTCCATCGTCTTCTCCATCATCATCCTCTTGTTTGAGGCCACCATCATTAGCTCGATGTGGTTCAGGACGTCGTTGCTCAACATCCTCAACTCGCCTAACCAAATTGGTGATTTGCTGAATGATCTGGTTGAGCTTGTCGTCGATGAGCGTATTCAGCTCGGCCTTAGACACACATTCATTAAAATCTGTAGGTGTTCCTGCCATGGTTAGTAGAGAAAGAAAACAACACAAAAAGTATTATCCCTATCAACTACTAGGATGTGGACAAGGAAACAAGACACTCAACTCTCAAGCATCTTACCACGTGCTTGCAAGTGTTCTTACCAACGCAGTAGGTGGTACAATCGATGGGTGACTGTGATACCGTTGAAGCTTGAGTGTAACAGTTGCAAAGGTGAACCTGCACTTGGTTAGAAGAAAGTGGAGCTTGGACAGGCAAAATATGGTAGCAAGGATTGGCAATAATTTAATTCAGAAATTGCTAGATTGAAAAATAGTCCCAAGCTAGTCTATGTCGTTGGCCTAAACTCGTCCTAGAACTAGTTCAAGCAACCAACAATATAACTTAGCACAAGGACTCCAAAGGATGCCAACACTTCTAGATTTTTTTACTTTGTTCTCTCTTTTTTTTGGTGCGGCTTTTCCTTCTTCTTTTTTTTTGCACCCTTTGCCTTTTGCACTTGTTTTTCTTCTTCTTTTTTTTTTAATTCCAGAAAGTGCGGCAGCATGGACGTTAGCAAACTCTAGCTAATAACCGTGGCTCAAAAGGAAATTATGCGAAGCCAAATCACAAAAGAATTCCAACACGGCTCCTTTGTGAACTAGATACTGACAACTCACGTTCTTAGATACAGGTTCCAGACTTCCCTTATTTTTTGAACAGATGGAATCCACGTTCCAGGATTGTGGACACAAGGCAAAACAGGATTGACATTCCCTGTAGGCTGTAGCTACGAGCAAACAAGGAAGAGATGTAGTGGCGTCAACAAACCAGATATTCTATTATTTTTTTTAACCGTGTGCACCGCTAGACAAGGACTCAAATCTGATTCCTGGAATCACGCCCCGCACTGGAGCCTTAGGACAGCCAAACAATGCACGATATTTTTTTTGGTAGGAAAAAAAATCGAGATCTATCTGATGCAAACCACACTAGGAAATATACCTTGATGCTAGATCTAGATCAAGATCAGAACACAACGAACACAGTAACCTGCGAGGGACGACCGTTCAAAAAAACAAACTGAAATTAAAATAATTGCAACGGCACAAAGGGTTATAGGACAGTGAGTATCCAGTGGTGTATAATTTTTTTGGCTTTTTGTGGACTCTAGGTAATGCAAAACTCAAATCAATCTAAAGAGGATAACGAAATTATACCTAACGGGCAACCTAGAGAGCTCTGGTACCACTTGATGAGAATAAGGCCCGATCTTCCGATAGGTAGGATAAGTCGATTGGTGGAGACTCGACGTTCACGATCCTAGGCTTCGAACCAAGGCTGATTCGGACCCCCGCAACCGTTACACCACTGCTCCGTTGGTTATCAACCACGCGCACGCGATTGACCTCGTCGAGAAGGCTTTCCTGCAAGCGAATCGAGAACACCGGCAAGAACAAGTAAACGCAATCTGAAATTGCAGATAAATATGAAGCTTATCAATATAAAGATGAAGTTCAAGTCTTATTGGAACGAGCGACGCGCCAACGTGCGAATAAGATCAAGAACAGGGGCCCTGACTGGATTGCAAAAGAATCTACGCGATTAACAGTTGCAGCAGCAATGTCTGTTTCCTCGAGGAAATCAAGAACTAAACAAAACCCAACCCTAACGAGAGTGGCGGCAGCTAATTAAAGAGTTTGGGACGTCACCCCTCCCCCTGGACACACCCTTAATGGGCTCAAAGTCGATACACGGCCCATTGGACCAAAATACGGTGACGCAGCACCTGGACAGATTCTGGACGCTGACTTGTTTCGACAATTCCTATGGATTCCGAAGGGATTTTGACGTGAGACCAGTTGGATTGGCTCCCTTATCAAATTATCTTTCCAAGCATGGGTGGATCGTCGAAAACGGAGCCCGTATGCGCCCGTAAGACCAGATTTAAGGCAGACTGGTCTGGCAGCCCGATGCAGACTCGAAATCATGTTGGACCGGACCTCCTGCTTCTATTGGACGTCCACCAGGATGAAGATGAATTGGATGCCCTCGCTGGTCATCCACCTCTCCTTGGCTTGTACTTGATGTGACCATGTCCTCATCATCAAGTCAATCAATAGAGAAGTGTGGAAGGTCACCGAAACAAAATTTGAGGTTGCTAATCCGAAAGCACCTACTCCGGTGGAAGAGAAGAAAATTTTAGGCATTTTCGAGGAAATGAAATGCCTATTTTCTATTGCGCCGGAGGTGAGAAAAGGTGGCGATAGTCCGAAATGATTATCACTGAAAATACAGTGAACGGACACTGTGGTCGAATTGACCGGATGCGGCTAGGGCCCCGCGTCCGGTCAGTTCAAACCACAGACAGACGTGCGTGTGAGAAGGGTCGCGGACCGGCGCGTCCGGTCCCTCGCGGAACCAGAGCGTCCGGTCACGCACCCAGGAGTTCAGCACGGAGGGCAGATGCGATCGGACGCGGTGGCGCGTCCGGTCACGTTCGACCGGACGTGTCCGGTCACGAGTGGACCGTTACTGGACTCTGATCGGACGCGGCTGGCGCTTTCGGTCACATGCGATCGGACACGTTCGGTCTCGACGGGAGCTTACTGGACCGCGACCGGACGCTGACACTGTCGTGTCCGGTCAAACGCTAGAGCGCGTCCGGTCACGGCAACGGCTAGTTCTGACGTGCACTGTTCACGCTTGTCCTGTAGTGACCGGACCCTGACCGGAGCGTCCGGTCAGCGCGATTTGAACTGTGTCGGCCGGTAACGGCTAGCTGCGTACCCCTTCGCTATAAATAGAAGATGTCCGGGGTTTGAGGGCAACTCTTGCACATTTTGATGCCTAGAGACATCCTTTGAGCTAGAGAACAACCCCTCCACTCATCTCTTTGCTTGGTTGCACATCTTGAGTGAGATTCAAGTGCATTGCTTGAGAGTTGCATTCTAGAGGCACTTGATCTTCGAGTTGCTGCGGATTTCTTGTTACTCTTCAGTGTTTCCCAACACGGTAGACGGCTTGGAGCAGCGGAGGTGATTGAGCTCGCAATTGGAGATTGTTGGAGCCCTCACTAAGTGTTGTAAGGGGTTCTTGATCCTTCCCCGCGGGAGTTCGCAAATTGGATACTCTAGTGGAGATCGTGGCTTGGAGGATCCCCATCTTGTGTGTGGTTGTACGGCGCCCGCCGAGGGCTCAACTCTTGATAGTCGATTAGCTCGTGAACCGACAAGTGGGTGCATCGGCACAACGAGGAGTAGCTTGCCGGGAAGCAAGTGAACCTCGGTAAAAAATCTTGTGTCATCTCTTTGCCGAGGATTTCTCTTGTGATTGATCATTGTGATTGATTCTTCGATTGCATTACTTCTCTACATCGTTGGTATAAGAATCAAGTCACTTACTCTTTACTTTCTTGTACTAGTTCTAGTGTAGTTTGCTTAACGTAGCTTTTATCACATAGGAGTAAGTAGCTTAGTGACTTAGCCTTGTTGGTGTGTGTTGGGCATTCTTAACGTCATTACCAAAAGTAGACTTAGTTTTCTAATTCTGATAACGGCGCCAAAAATGCCGAACCTATCCCTCATGCCACTTAAGCCAAGTTGTCATCCCCAGCATGACATGAGAGACGCGGTATTGAAATATGCAACTGCTCTTCTAAATAAATAATAAATAAGATCTGCAAGCGCACAGATTAATACCGATGTAGCATTTTAACCGGGAAGTATTCCAGGTATCGTTATTTATATTTTTACCACTGGGAAGGGATTACTAACATCAATGTTGATTATGGAATGGAATATAGGAATGAGTATCAATCATTGCATGTATAAGTGAGAGCATTCATCTATCTCTTGCATACAGGGGTAAGTGTCACATAAAATATAGATAAAGTATGAATGGTGACAAAGATAATTAATCTGATCAGCTAGCCACATATAATAATGATAAGCACCTCAACAGATATTCTAGCAAGTCATTAGCATGGTATTAGGACGAACTACAAGGATATTTCCTAAGTTATTCTTAACTATAAAGTCTAGCATATCATAGTTAGTGCAAGTACACTTGGCAATCATTGCGAGAAAAGACTACGCCCATGCATAGTGATATTATCAAGGAAGATGAGAAACATAGCAATCACTCCCCTGTAATAATGTTGCTCTGCCTGCCTTACACACGGGAGGGGGACTATATAAGAACCAACGAAGCTGTCACCATCGCGGACCACCCCACGATCTGGCATATTAGGTGCAATCGCAGATAAATATGGTCTAAGCACCACGCCTACACAATATTTATCATTTACCCATGGATTAGATGGATAAACGCTATACGATCCTAAACATGTATATAATTCCAATCTAACTAAGCCAAGCGTATAACTACGATAAACTAAGAACAATATAATCGCAAACATAAACAAGTAGAGCATAGTCATAATCAATATATTGAAATAGAACAAAGTTGTATTCATAATATTGAAGAACAAAGATGAACAATGAAGAACAGTAAAGGAATTACCAAGAATCCTCTTGACAGATCCGGAAACCAATCGAAGATTGACTCCTTCTAGTTCTAATCCTATGTAGCTATGCTATACTAGAGATCTAGTTGATGTGGTGGCTCTAGGGCTTGATCAGAGACTCTCCTCCTGAGATTAGGGTTTGAAGAATTGAGAATGAGGGAGTGCCTCCTCCAGGGGCTAGGGGTCCTGCTTATATAGCCCCTTCAAGTGAACGTGGGCCGTCGGATCAAACCGACATTAATCGCACGGTTTTCCTTGATCCCTTAGGTCGGTGGAGCATAATCCGTGAGACGGAGCCTGATTGGCTCTCAGGCCAGGGCGGGCGCCCTAGGGGACAGGGCGGGCGCCCTGCCTCCGGGCCCGTTCGGCCTCCCGTTCGATCTCGTGGCTTCTGGAGTCTTCTAGATGATAGAAAATCGGTGAACACGTTATTATCTCTATATAAACCTGACGTGTGGGCCTTTCCTCCGTATTTTCTGATAACCCCCTGCAGAAACAGACAAACACCAAAACTCGTGGAATTCTGTCAGATAAAACCCTAAGTCTAGGTGTTGGTTGCATTTGGATCCTTTTCTTTATTTATTTGATAACTATATTTGGTACTTAAGGACCGTCAACAAACTCCCCCAAGCTTACCTCTTGCTCGTCCCTGAGCAAGGATAGACTCATTATGGATCAGAAGTTGCTGCAACGCCTTTGAACGTTGACGGTACATATGCTTTCAAATAAGGTCTCATCCCTGAGTTAGAGTAAACTGTCAAGACTTAAAACTTACTCATTTTACCTTTCACCATGGGGCTTGCAACCGTCACCTGCATCTTGAGTGGTTAAAAGATAGAACGGTCTAGTCAAACGCCATGTCTCTTATTCTTGATCAGCTATAGCTCTGGAGTTTTTGCAAAATTTTCAAATAAAACTCAGAGATTCCTTGTATGACTTTCTCGGGTCTCTCTTTTGTGGTATTTCTGGATCCTTACCAAGGCAGTAATGGTATATGCCTTCTCTCTCAAAGTATGTGGTATTTATGGTATAAGGCGTAGTGACATTGCCTTCTCTCTCACCCTACTCTAATAAAGCTTTGATATCTGGAGCTCATAGGTGGGAGATACAGTATACATACTCATAGAACATTTATTGCATAGTCAAACCATGGATCCAGAGAAACAAGTCAATAAGTCAAATCAAGATGTGCATGTGTGGTGAATGAGTGGTGTATGGTGATAACAAAAGTCTAATGCTCTTTTTGAGGGAATACATACCTTTCTTGCTTTTTAAAACTTTTGAGGGGAATGAGATGCTCTATATTTTTTTTCTTCTTTTTTTTCTCTCAGGTGGGTATCTTGTACCCCTAATTCTACTGTCAGACACTTGTCCATTTTTACCTCTCGTCTCACTTTTTCTTTCTTCGAGGTTCCGAGCACTTGCTCCTTTTTATTTCCTCGTTTTTATATATATTTTTTAGAGCAATCTCCCTCTTTTGAAAATATAGCAAGTGGTAGTAGAAATGACTTGGGCATTAACTTCACAGGGAATAACAGGAATGGGATAATGTTTTTGGCTATTCTCTCCCGGGTCAGGAGTAGAATAATTTTGGGTGAATCTGGAGATGGAAATGAGTGGATATATGTGGATGCGTACTTCCGGAGTAGAAGCAGCATGTATGAGTGAACGTGCAAGTGAATCTTGATTTTAACCACATGACAAGTTCCTAAGGGTCTACACAGCTTGACCACACTCAATGCCCATAAGCAGTAAGTAGTAAAAGTGCGGCTCTTATTCTAACAAGCATGTATATATGGCTGTGGTAGGAATTTAAACTCTCATCATACAGGAACTCATCATGCAACATTTTAAAGATTTTTAAAGATAAAATTCTCCAGAATTCTAGCATCTCTAGGAACAGATAAACAGCAGCTCAACCTTCCCATAACATATCCGTTAACAACTTAGACTTCAGATCAAGTTCTCTTCCCACTAGTTCAGGTTTAGAGCCAGTTTTAAATTATAACAGTTATGTCTAAACTAGAGAGAAAACAAATTTGAAAATTAGGCAGAGCAACTATTCATCATATCCATGCTAGAGTTTTATTTTCAAGATTCAGTTTAGCATAGCTACTTTATTTATTTATTAAACTAAGCAAATATATATAAACACAAAATATTTATTTGGGTTTTCATGATTATGCATCTTTTTATTTTAATAAAGCATAGGTATAAATGTAGATAAAAATACTTATCGGGATAAATGGGGGTACTCTCCCCCAAGCTGGATCTTGACGTAATTTCTTCTGATGTAGCTAGCAGGTGCAGAGGTGTATTTGAATGTCGGCAGCACTCTGACAGCGATTAGGATATCCTCCGTCTGCTAGTCTTCCTGAATTCTGTGGAGCTCAAATAGACAACAAAGCTTCGTGGAACTTGATTAAGCGTTAGCATAAATATCTAGCCTTTATCATGTTTGAGCTTCCTTGATAAATGTCACTCTCTATTTTTATTTTCATTTTTATAGAACAGAAAAAATATATTATTATTTTTTTATGCCACCACAGTGAATGTACTTATGGGTTTTATGCCACTCGCATACTCACATGGGGCTTACTGTTTTCAACATTTTTTTTAGACAGAATGAACATGATTAACTGAGCAATAATTAAAGGGAAAATGATAACTACCAAGTTTACCTCTTGGCACAGCGTTCAGTGTTTTTAAGTCCTCCGAACAGGACTTCTTTTCTTCTTAGTTGTCCTGGGATTTGGGTGGCGTAGACGGTGGTTCCGGCAGCGCCTCCTCTTCTTGTGTAACTGTCTTCGCTTTCCATACCCGACTTGGTGCTTCGGTCTCCTGTTGTGTATCCTCGGGCCTTATGACCTCTCCTTCATAGTCTGCCCATACGTCCTTGATGGTTTGCCTCCTTTGGTTACGGTTACGTCGCCTTCTTCTTGTCCTGACCTGCTTAGAATCTTCAACTATATAGTTAGGGTCATTAAAGTAGCGGCGTACCTTCTCAGAGGGGAAATGCATATGGACTTCTCCGGTTCCAATGTAGATGATTGCTTTGACGGTGCCTAGGAACGGTCTTCCTAGGATGATGGGTGGATCGTACTCGTCGTCTCCCATGTCAATGACTTGAAAGTCTGTATGGACAAAATGGTCGTTAATTTTAACAGGGACATCGGTTACTATACCTTCGACCTTTCGGGATGTCTGATCTGCCATCTGGAGCTGAGTGTATGTTGGTTTTAAGGGCATGGTCCCATACAAGAGCTGATAGGTGACTGTGGCCATTATGTTGACACCTGATCCAGTGTCGCAGAGCGCCTTCTGAAAGGAGTATCCATTGATTGAGCACTCAATGCTTGGCATACCTGGGTCGTCCTTCTTGATTAGGAACGGCGACTTGAGTCGACCATCTTGACCTCCTTGAACTACAGTGACCATCTTAGCTGATTCGGTCCATCCTTTGTTGTTCTTGTTCTGCTTGATCCTCCTGTTGGTCCTCTTCCTTGGTTCATGTTGGGGTTGCTCTGGGATTTGTGTAATCTTGTTCTTGAAGGAAAACGTCTCCTTCCTCCCCTTGATGTTGAAGTTGATCTTTGCAGCGCTGGCATAGATGACAGCTCCCGAGGTGTTCAGGAATGGCCTTCCCAGAATAACTGGTGACCTCTCATCGGACCCGGTCTCTATCACCACGAAGTCAGCTGGAGCGTACGAGGTACCAACTCGGACACACATGTTCTTTAATATTCCTTTAGGAAAGCTTAGTGTCCGATCTGCAAGCTGCAAACACATAGTTGTTTCTGATAAAGGATATGTAAAGAATTTTTCATAGAGTACCCTGGGCATAATGTTGATGCTGGAGCCAAAGTCGCAGAGTGCTTCTGGGAAGTCCACCATGCCGATGGAGATCGGGATGACGGAGCGTCCTGGATCGCCTCTCTTGACTGGCAGAAGGTCATTATGTACTCCGACAGCAGGATTACTCCAATAGTTACCTGCATCAAACATGTCTACAAGATTTGCAGATTCTAATCCTTCCGGTTGTGATGGTATACCGGGGTTAGTAGCAGGAACAGCAGCTGCTATTTGATTTAACTGAGATTCAATCATTTTATTAAAGCTAATTTGGTTTTTGATGGCAGTAGAGAAATTATCCATTCTATTATTTATGTTTTCTAGTATTTTATCATTGGATGCCAATTTCTTAGACAAGTTATCCATTAGCTTTCCTTGATTAGACACTAACTCTCTCAGGGGTGGAAAATTATTATTGTTGTTGTAAGAGTTATTACCTTGATAATTACCTGAGTAGTTACCTGAGTAGTTAGGCCTCTGTTGATTTCAACCTTGATTTTGTTGAGGAGGGTTGTAGTTGTTGTTGTTGTTGATGTACCTTGCATCCTCAAGCATCTCAGGGCAGTGATTGCCTGAGTGTCCAGTATCTCCACATTCCTCACAAGTCATGTGAGAGTCGTAGACGTTCATGACTTCTCTTTTGTCTCCAGCTTTGTCATCGAGCTTTTTCATGAGTAGGTCTAGCTTTGCAGACAGCATGTCTACCTCCTTGAGCTGGTGCATACCTCCACCCTTCTTGTGTGTTTGGATCCTCTCTTCGTTCCAACCTTGGTTGGATGCCATCTTCTCCACAAGGGCTGTAGCTTGTGGTATGGTGAGTGATAGAAATGCGCCTCCAGCTGCAGTATCTATGGTCTCACGAGCACTAGTGATGAGCCCATGATAGAAAGTCTGCATAAGTAGCCAGCTCTCCATTCCATGATGGGGACATTCTAGGATGTAATCTTGAAAGCGCTCCCATGCTTCTGGAACGGATTCATCATGTTGTTGCTGAAAACTTGTAATCTTCCCACGGAGAGCATTGGTCTTGCCCATGGGAAAGAACTTAGCCAGAAAGTTCGTAGAGAAGAGTGCCCACGTAGTGTTCTTATCCTTCGTCGCGTAGAACCACTGCTTCGCTCTCCCCAATAGTGAGAATGGGAAAAGGCGAAGTAGTATGGCGTCTCTGGGAACATCTAATAAAGTGAATGTGCTGCAAATCTCTAGGAAGTGTTGGAGATGAGCACTTGCATCTTCGTGCGGCTTCCCACAAAACTGGTTGGCTTGTACCATGTTGATGAGCCCTGGCTTGAGCTCAAAGTTCTTGTCGATGGCCGCGGCAGGTCCAGTGCGGATGTTGTCCGTAGTGGGAGCTGAGAACTCGCGGATCGTCTTGTTCGCCATGGCTACGAACTCTGTTGACAAATTCCGGATGAAACTTCGGCGGTCTTCTGGATTGGATGAAGTGTTGCGTCGAAGTGTTGACTTCTTGAGCTTGGCTCTTGCTCCTCTGATTAATGCTTCGGGGTTGTCAACAAAATTTTCTGGAAGATGTCCTCTATTCATACATCACCCTGCAAAACAATAAGAATGGAAAAATACAGGGGTAAATCTGTATGGGAGAATTGATGATCTCAATCACTTAATGATGCGAATGATGACTCAAATTCCGTATTCATTCCCTGTTAGTAAATCAACCTTCCCCGGCAACGGCGCCAAAAATGCTTGTTGGGCATTCTTAACGTCATTACCAAAAGTAGACTTAGTTTTCTAATTCTGATAACGGCGCCAAAAATGCCGAACCTATCCCTCATGCCACTTAAGCCAAGTTGTCATCCCCAGCATGACATGAGAGACGCGGTATTGAAATATGCAACTGCTCTTCTAAATAAATAATAAATAAGATCTGCAAGCGCACAGATTAATACCGATGTAGCATTTTAACCGGGAAGTATTCCAGGTATCGTTATTTATATTTTTACCACTGGGAAGGGATTACTAACATCAATGTTGATTATGGAATGGAATATAGGAATGAGTATCAATCATTGCATGTATAAGTGAGAGCATTCATCTATCTCTTGCATACAGGGGTAAGTGTCACATAAAATATAGATAAAGTATGAATGGTGACAAAGATAATTAATCTGATCAGCTAGCCACATATAATAATGATAAGCACCTCAACAGATATTCTAGCAAGTCATTAGCATGGTATTAGGACGAACTACAAGGATATTTCCTAAGTTATTCTTAACTATAAAGTCTAGCATATCATAGTTAGTGCAAGTACACTTGGCAATCATTGCGAGAAAAGACTACGCCCATGCATAGTGATATTATCAAGGAAGATGAGAAACATAGCAATCACTCCCCCGTAATAATGTTGCTCTGCCTGCCTTACACACGGGAGGGGGACTATATAAGAACCAACGAAGCTGTCACCATCGCGGACCACCCCACGATCCGACATATAAGGTGCAATCGCAGATAAATATGGTCTAAGCACCACGCCTACACAATATTTATCATTTACCCATGGATCAGATGGATAAACGCTATACGATCCTAAACATGTATATAATTCCAATCTAACTAAGCCAAGCGTATAACTACGATAAACTAAGAACAATATAATCGCAAACATAAACAAGTAGAGCATAGTCATAATCAATATATTGAAATAGAACAAAGTTGTATTCATAATATTGAAGAACAAAGATGAACAATGAAGAACAGTAAAGGAATTACCAAGAATCCTCTTGACAGATCCGGAAACCAATCAAAGATTGACTCCTTCTAGTTCTAATCCTATGTAGCTATGCTATACTAGAGATCTAGTTGATGTGGTGGCTCTAGGGCTTGATCAGAGACTCTCCTCCTGAGATTAGGGTTTGAAGAATTGAGAATGAGGGAGTGCCTCCTCCAGGGGCTAGGGGTCCTGCTTATATAGCCCATTCAAGTGAACGTGGGCCGTCGGATCAAACCGACATTAATCGCACGGTTTTCCTTGATCCCTTAGGTCGGTGGAGCATAATCCGCGAGACGGAGCCTGATTGGCTCTCAGGCCAGGGCGGGCGTCCTAGGGGACAGGGCGGGCGCCCTGCCTCCGGGCCCGTTCGGCCTCCCGTTCGATCTCGTGGCTTCTGGAGTCTTCTAGATGATAGAAAATCAGTGAACACGTTATTATCTCTATGTAAACCCGACGTGTGGGCCTTTCCTCCATATTTTCTGATAACCCCCTGCAGAAACAGACAAACACCAAAACTCTAGGAATTCTGTCAGATAAAACCCTAAGTCTAGGTGTTGGTTACATTTGGATCCTTTTCTTTATTTATTTGATAACTATATTTGGTACTTAAGGACCGTCAACAGTGTGTATTAGAGATCATAGCCTTGCTTCACTAGAATTGTATAGGCGGCTTGCATAGTGTAGTTGAGCTAGTGCTAGAATTAGCTTAGCCATCTTTTATACTAACATGTTTGTTTAGTGAAGCTTGTAGAATTTTAAATAGGCTATTCACCCCCCTCTAGCCATTTGGACCTTACAGTATGATCAACTATTAATTATGCCCTAATTAATTAAATAGTAAATACATGTTAAATTGATAACTTTAAGTGTTGTGTGCCCTTTTGATTGACTGATGTCCTTAGGTCACTAATCATTGGTGATCTTTGGCACCTTAATTTCATGTTTGAGCTCGTTAGTAACTTACTTAGTGATAAAAGTTGGTATCTTTGGAGCTATCGCTACTAGTTAGTAGGTTTACTGTTTTGCGACTGTACCGCGAAGGAAAGTTGTACTCAAGTCATGAATCATGGCATATCATCATCAAGCATCATGTTTACCATCGAGCATCATGTTGAAGCATGTTATATACTTGTGTAGTTCCCACTTTCGAAGAAGTTGAAGTTGCCGAACAAGCCTCCGGAGAAGAGCTATCGTCGGTGGGTTCCGGACCAGAAGTTAGAGTCCTCGAGTCTGAGTCAGTCGTCGCGTCAGAGCAAGGCAAGCTCCGGTGCATTTAAACCCTACCATAATATTTAGAAATCTTTATTATCTATATTATGGTTTACTGCATTAAGTAATTAGGAGTTGACTGATACCCAATTGCTGCATTGTCATCCTTGATTATTGCGATATCACCCTTGATACCTGTTTTACTGAAAATGCGTAGTATGCTTCGCTATGCTTACTGAATTAAGCTTTTTAAATGAGTGTTTATGTAGCCATGATGGCATACTTAATGAATATTGAAATATGAGAATGAATTAGAAGATCGGGTGGGTGGTTTGACCACTGCTAACATACATTGAAAAGGAGTCTCAATGTAGTGTTTCTGCCTTGTCGGTTAAGGACCGTTCGTTGTATGGCCCGCTTGTGTTTCGAGACTTTGCAACTAGCTTCATGCCTTGGTAAGCTCAAAATGTTGGTAATTCCATTTCGAGAACGTCTAACCTCGCACTGGGAGTGGAGAGATGGCGGGATTAGCGTGTACCCTCGGGGCCAGAATCGGGCTGGGTTCGAGGAGTACTATACTCTCGGGTAGCGATGGACACGTTCTGGTTTTGGGAGATCTAAATGAGGGTTGATGTAACACCAAGGGTGCTATAGTTGCTAATTAATCTGCCATGTCATCATAATGCATCGCAAAGCATCCATTATTAGGTCAACCTTGTTATGCATCAACTAAAACGAGTTTACTTATCTAGATTGGATGTGCTTCTCAGTGGTGTGATCCGAACCGAAAACCCTAATTTCGAATGACACCGCAAATACTTAGTCCATGCCCTGCGTAATTTGAGGTGTGCGACTGTGTTACACACTAGTGTCAAGTGTAGGGTATGAGCTTAAGTGCAACACATAAAATGAAGCTCCAAGTTTGAGTTTGGATTGGAATCCAAAAACTTGTCACGAGTTTTTTGATTCGAATTTAAATTCAAATTTGGGGAAAAGTTAAAAGAATTTGAAAAGCCAAATTGGTCAACCAAGAGTGGAATTTGGTCAACCATGTCATGTTGGTCCAAATGATGCCCTTGGATGATGGTTTGATCATTAAGTAATCACTAATTAAGGTAGCAACAAATTCCAATTGCAAATTCCTCCGAAAACCCTAAATTTCAAAACCCTATTTTACCCATTTTTAAATAATTCAAAATCTAAGCAAAATTTGGAAAAACATTCAGAACCAAGTTTGTAGAAATTTTCAAGGGCTACAACTTTGGTGTTTTGAGTTTTTAAAGTTTTAGTGTAAAATGTGGAGCAATTTTGAAAATAAACAAATTTCAGATTTGACTCATTTTTTCCTGAACTAAAATTTCAAAATGGAGGCAGAATTTGAACATGTTTTGAATAGAAAAGTTGTAGGTCTTGTGTAGATGTACAACTTTGGTGTTTGGAGATTTTGAAGTTTCAATATAAAATCTAAAGTAATTTCTAAATTACCAAATTTCCAAAAAATGTCCCCTTTTGAATTTAAACTCAAATTTCAAAATCCAGTTAGAATTTGGAAAAGTGTTCAATACAAAACTTGTAGAGCTTGAAATTCTGAAGATTTCATATCTTGGGAGTTTTTCAAGTTTCCACATGAATTTGGAAGTAGTTTGAGAAAAACATTTTGAATTACAAAATTTGGGGGGGGGGGAGACAGCTACAGTGTCAGGCCAATCGCCGTCGAGCACCACGCGGTATGGGCGCCGGCCGACCACCGTGGCGTTTGGCCAGCTTCCAGGCGCGCCCTCGGCCGCCAGCGCGACGACACGCGCCTTCCCGCGCTGTTGCCACGGCCGCTGTCTACAAATACGACGAGTTCAGTGAGACGTTTTCTTCTTCCCTGTTTTCGCCACCGCCGCAGCACAGCTCCGCCGCTCGCCACTGCTGTCGTCAAGCCTCCACCGGGCACGCAAACTGCACCAACAGAGTCGCCTCGTCCTCGCGCATCTCGTGAGCCACATGGGTTAGCCTTTTTCTCACCCGAGCCTCTGCACCGCCTGCTCCCGTGTCCACCTCCGGCGACCGAGCGCCGCCAAACCGTCTTCTCGTGGCCAGGTCACTCTGGCCTCTCCCCATCACCACCGAGAGCACCACTACAACTGCGGTGAGCCACTGATGCTCCCCGTACCCTCAATTTAGTCTCTACCGCTGTTTTTGCGCTGGTATGCTGCGTATCGCGGCTACCGTGCCGCCATCGCCGTCGTTAGCGGGTCACCGGAGCTCGACTTGGGCTGTAATGGGGCGTAGCAGGTTCATAGTGAAGTGTAGACCATCTTGGTCGAGTCAATTAGTTGACCGACGCCTTGATCTTCGGCCGGCCACCGCACAGACATGGCCGGGTCGCGAGAGAGAGCGAGGGAGGAGGAAAGGGATGACAAATGGGGGCCGCCCATCAGCGAGAGCAAGAGAGGGAGAGTGCGCGTGCGTGCGAGCGCGGCCGCTGCTGGGCCGCATTGCTGGGCCGCGCAGGAGCGAGCGCGAGCGCGGGCGAGCGAGCGGGCCGATCGGCTAGGCCGAGCCAGAGGAAGAGAAGGAAATCGGCCCGAGTACGATTTTGTTTTTCTTTTTCAAAATTGTGAATAGTGCTATTATTTGTTTATT
The DNA here is from genome assembly GCA_022457205.1 of Saccharum spontaneum. Classification (NCBI taxonomy): domain Eukaryota; kingdom Viridiplantae; phylum Streptophyta; class Magnoliopsida; order Poales; family Poaceae; genus Saccharum; species Saccharum spontaneum. The sequence continues at coordinate 21,432,501 of CM039600.1, read as the reverse complement.
TAATTAAAAATTGTGTAGAGCTCCAAAATTCATGAAAATTTTTGTGTAAGCTTTTCAATGTGTAAACTATCCAGGAAAAATGTTAAATCCTAAATTTGTTTATTTTGTGCAGTAGATTTAATTAGTTCCAATAAAGATTAAATGCAACCTCCATGAATTTTAATAATTAATTTATTAATCCAAAAATTATGAAATTTATTGTGACACTGTTTTAAGTCATGTGCAGTCCATAGAAAAATTTTAAGCTTAATTAGATGAAGTATGATCAAATATTAATTATGCCCTAATTAATTAAATAGTAAATAAATGTTAAATTGAAAACTTTAAGTGTTGTGTGCCCTTTTGATTGAGTGATGTCCTTAGGTCACTACTCTTTGGTGATCTTTGGCACCTTAATTTCATGTTTGAGCTCGTTAGTAACTTACTTAGTGATAAAAGCTGGTATCGCTGGAGTTATCGCTATTAGTTAGTAGGTTTTACTGTTTTGCGACCGTACCGCGAAGGAAAGTTGTACTCAAGTCGTGAATCATGGCATATCATCATCAAGCATCATGTTTATCATCGAGCATCATGTTGAAGCATGTTATGTACTCGTGTAGTTCCCGCTTTCGAAGAAGTTGACGTTGCCGAGCAAGCCTCCGGAGAAGAGCTATCGTCGGTGGGTTCCGGACCAGAAGTTGGAGTCCTCGAGTCTGATTCACTCGTCACGTCAGAGCAAGGCAAGCCCCGGTGCATTTAAACCCTACCTTGAGATTTACAAATCTTTATTATTATTATAATTTACTGCATTAAGTAATTAGGAGTTGAGTGATAACCTAATTGCTGCATTGTCATCCTTGATTATTGCGATATCACCCTTGATACCTATTTTACGAAAAATGCATAGTATGCTTCGCTATGCTTATGAGTTAAGCTTTTTAAATGAATGTTTACTCGGCCATGATGGCATACTTAATGAATATTAAAATATGAGAATGAACTTATAAGATCGGGCGGGTGGTTTGACTGCTGCTAACTTGCATTGGGAGAGGAGTCTCAATGTTTTGTTTCCACCTTATCAGTTAAGGACCGTACGTTGTTGGCCCTCGCGTCATGGAGTTTTTATTAGTACTGGCCATGTGCCCATGTCGGGTAAGCCTTACTTCGGCTAGTCCATTATGAGAACATCTAACCTCGCACTGGGAGTGGAGAGATGGCGAGAGTAGCGTGTACCCTCGGGGCTAGAATTGGGCCGGGTTCGAGGAGTACTGTGCTCTCAGGTAGCGATGGACACATTCTGGTTTTGGGTTACTCGAGTAAGAGTTGATATATGTGAGATTCGGTTCTACATATGTCGTGTGGTTAGGAATCCCCAGCTGGGTAAATGAAGCGGTTCGAATCGTCGTTGCTCCACGAGAAAGGAGTCTTGGCCTTGCACCAATATCGTAGTTAAGAACTAGAATTGAAAGAAAGAATAAGAAAAGTCTCAATGATAATTATCTTTGATCTAGATTAGGATCACCTAGAATTGGTTAATGAACCATCAGAAAGTAAGGACTCACTTTCGTAAGCTTTTCTGTAAAAGAAAATTTGATTATGGAATACCCGTACCTTGATTCCCTAAAGCTAGCATGCCCTTAGAGTCTGTTTCTTAGTCGGGTAAGTCTTGTTGAGTACTCTCGTACTCAGGATTTGTTGAACCCCTTGCTGCAGGTGCGGTTCATGAACAAGTCTGCTTTGAGCCTTGTTGCATGACCGTCGTGGCTGAAGAAAGTGACGACGAGCAGACTGTGTGGCCTCTGGGCAAGGCATCTCGCTTGTGTGATGTAATAAAGTTACTACCGATACTTCTCTACTACTGATTTGTAATAATGCTACATAAGGTTTGAGGTTTGGAAACTGGTTTGTAAACTTAAGTTATTGTAAGACTTCCGCTACTTTACTCTGTTAAATATTTTGAATAAACTGTTGTAATATTGCAATACTCTTGTGATTGGATCCTGTTCGGAGGAAAGCAGGTCTTTTAAGTTATGAGGAACATAAGTACGACTGTCGGAGGTCATTATGACGATGACGGGTAAATGTGGGCCATCATAATTAGAAGGTTCTGTGACAGCTGGTATCAGAGCATAATTACTGAAGTTATTGTAGTATTATTTTGCAAAACTTCAAAATGATTTGGGTCGAACAAAATTAATATTGATATTTTGGTCCAAATTGCTTTTGCTTATCTTAATCTATTCTATATAGTTCCCTTAGCTCATATTTGAAAGCTTCATAGTGAAGTATCATGTTATAGTGCCCTATATTATAAATATTGCATGTGTTACTTAACCTTTCTGTTAGATCGTAAGTACGAAGCATGCATCATGTTTAATTAACATGCTTAAGTTACCTTCCCTTTTAAAGTGGTTTGGGTTAAGTAAGGTTCAATCCTATTCATGCTAACCTTCAGATCTCTCCCATCTGTTCTCATCGTTCTAATTTTGTCTTGCTTTAGGATGGCACGTGTGAAGATGACTCCTCGCAAGAAAAGTGGTCCACAAGGAGTGCCACGTCATCAGTTGCCCAAGGTGATACCTGTTGTAAAGTGAAGGTTGTACGTCTGAAGCCGGTAGGGATGTTGCAACCCTTGCCTATCCCATCTTGGAAGTGGGATGATATCGGCATGGATTTTATTACTGGTTTACCCACAACCTCAAGGGGGTTTGATTCAATTTGGGTCATTATAGATCGACTTACCAAGTTAGCACATTTTCTTCCAGTAAAAGCGAAACATTCTACTGTGACGCTTGCAAAATTATACTTTGAGCAGATTCTGAGTCTTCATGGGGTACCAAGGACCATTGTATCTGATAGAGGTCCACAATTCGTCTCCAAATTCTGGATGGAGTTACATAAGTCAATGGGTACCAAAGTTATACATAGCTCAGCCTATCATCCTCAGACTTCAGGACAGACTGAAAGAGTAAATCAAATTCTAGAAGATATGTTGAGATGTTGTGCTCTCACTTTTTATGATCAATGGGATGAATGTCTACCGTTAGCAGAATTCTCCTATAATAATAGTTATCAAGAGAGTATCAAAATGGAACCGTTTGAAGCACTGTATGGCCGCAGGTGCAGAACTCCTCTGAACTAGTCAGAACCAGGAGAAAGGTGGTTTTTCGGTGTTGATCTTGTGAAAGAAACTGAAGCAAAAGTTAGGCAGATCCAGAATAATTTGAAAGTGGCTCAGTCCCGACAAAAGAGCTATGCTGACAAAAGGCGTAGACCTTTGGTATTCAAAGTTGGAGATTATGTTTATTTGAAAGTATCACCCATGAAGGGAGTTAACCGATTTGGGGTTAAAGGCAAACTCGCACCGCGTTATATAGGTCCGTTTTAAATCATTCAACAATGTGGAAAAGTGGCATATAGATTAAAGTTGCCTGAACAACTGTCAGCCGTGCACAATGTATTTCATGTATCACAATTAAAGAAGTGTCTTCAAGTGCCTGATCAAGTTGTTGATGTTGAGGGGGTTGAACTTGAGCCTGATTTAACATATTCTGAGTATCCTATTCGAGTTTTGGATCAAAAGGATCGTGTTACCCGAAGTAGAACAGTTAAGTGGTACAGGATACAATGGAATCAACATTCAGAAGAGGAAGCCACATGGGAATCGGAAGATTCTCTATTGGAGAATTTCCCAGAGTTCTTTGCTTCTATCTAGGTTGCAATTTCTTCTTTAAATTGTAACCTGTCCTTTTCAAATTTTTGTAATGTAGAAAACCCCCCTACCTGTTTTGTAGACAAGTTCTGAACGTGTTTGCTTGACATGTTTTCTTTTCCATTACTTAACTCAAGGCTTTAAATCTCGGGACGAGATTTCTTTAAGGGGGAAGGGCTGTAACACCCCGGGTGTTATAGTTGCTAATTAATCTGCCATGTCATCATAACGCATCGCAAAGCATCCATGATTAGGTCAACCTTGTCATGCTTCAACTAAAACGAGTTTACTTATCTAGTTTGGATGTGCTTCTCAGTGGTGTGATCCGAACCGAAAACCCTAATTTCGAATGCCACCGCAAATACTTAGTCCATGCCCTACATAATTTGAGGTGTGTGACTGTATTACACACTAGTGTCAAGTGTTGGGTATGAGCTCAAGTGCAACACATAAAATGAATCTCCAAATTTGAGTTTGAGTTGGAATTCAAAAACTTGTCACGAGTTTTCCGATTCAAATTTGAATTCAAATTTGGAGAAATGTTAAAAGAATTTCCAAAGCCCTTGGGTGATGGTTTGATCATTAAGTAATCACTAATTAAAGTAGCAACAAATTCCAATTGAAAATTTCCCCAAAACCCTAAATTTCAAAATCTTGTTTTACCCCTTTTTAAATAATTCAAAATCTAAGCAAAATTTGGGAAAAAGTTTAAAACCAAGTTTGTAGAAATTTTTAAGGGCTACAACTTTGGTGTTATGAGTTTTCAAAGTCTTAGTGTAAAATGTGGAGCAATTTTGAAAATAAGCAAATTTCAGATTTGACTCATTTTTTTCCCCATACAAAAATTTCAAAATGGAGGCAGAATTTGAAAATGTTTTGAACAGCAAAGGTGCAGGTCTTGTCTAGATGTACAACTTTGGTGTTTGGAGATTTTGAAGTTTCAATATAAAATTCAAAGTAATTTCTAAATTACCAAATTTAAAAAATGTGTCCCCTTTTAAATTTAAACTCAAATTTCAAAATCCATTTAGAATTTGAAAAAGTGTTCAATACGAAACTTGTAGAGCTTGAAATTCTGAAGATTTCATATCTTGGGAATTTTTCAAGTTGTTACATGAATTTGAGAGTAATTTGAGAAAAACAGTTTAAATTTCAAAATTTGGGGGGGGCAGCTACAGTGGCACACCAATGGCGGCCGGCCACCGCGCGGTATGGGCGCCGGCGAGCCGCCGTGGCCGTCCAGGCCCTTCGCGCGTGACCGGGAGCGCCAGCGCGACGTCGCGCGTCTTCCAGTGGCCATCTCCGCGGCCGTTGCCTATAAACATGTCGAGCTCACCGTCGTCTTCTTTCTTTCTCTGTTTTCGCCACCGCCGCCGCCGCTAGCTCCGCTGTTCGCCGCTGCCGCTGTCAAGCCGCCTCCGGCCACGTAAACGGCACCAACAGAATCGCCTCGCCCTTGCACACATCGTGAACCACCAGAGCTAGCTTAATTCCGCCTGGATCGCCGCAGCCACCGTTTCCCGTGCCCAACTCCGGCGACCGAGCCGCCTCACGTGGCCAGCATCTTCCACCACTGCTTCGAGCTTCCCATGCACCTTGCTGCAACCACTATGAGCCCCTGATGCTTCCCATGCTCTCGCTTTAGTCGCTACCGTGTTGTATCGCCGGGACGCCGGTCACCGTGGCAGTCGTGCCGCCATGGCTGTTGGGAGAGTCCTTCCGAGGCCGTAGGGCAGCCGCTAGGTGGGAAAATGGGTTCGCCAGGTTGTGCTGATGCTGTAGAGCCGCTTGGTTGGGTGACCGACGCGACGCTCGCCGGCCGGCCACCGTGCGGGCATGGCCGGGTCGCGGGAGAGAAGGAGAGAGCGGGAGGAAGGCGATGACATGTGGGGTCGTCCTGTCAGCGAGAGCAAGAGAGGGAGAGTGCGCGCGCGCGGGGGCGGCCGCTGCTGGGCCGCGGTGTTGGGCCGCGCGGGCGCACGAGCGGGCCGATCGGCTGGGCTGAGCCGGAAGGAGAGAAGGAAATCGGCCCCGAGTTCGTTTTTGTTTTTCTTTTTCAAAATTTTGAATAGTGCTGATAATTGTGTAGAGCTCCAAAATTCATGAAAATTTTTGTGTAAGCTTTTCAATGTGTAAACTACCTAGGAAAAATATTAAATGCTAAATTTGAGTACTTTGTGTAGGAGATTTAATTAGTTCCATTAAATATTAAATGCAACTTCCATGAATTTTAATAATTAAATTATTAATCCAAAAATTATGAAATTTATTGTGACACTGTTTTAGGTCATTCTTAATCCATAGAAAAAGTTTAAGCTTGTTTAAATAAAGTATGATCAACTATTAATTATGCCCTAATTAATTAAATAGTAAATACATGTTGAATTGATAACTTTAAGTGTTGTGTGCCCTTTTGATTGAGTGATGTCCTTAGGTCACTAATCATTGGTGATCTTTGGCACCTTAATTTCATGTTTGAGCTCGTTAGTAACTTAGTGATAAAAGCTAGTATCGCTGGAGTTATCGCTACTAGTTAGTAGGTTTACTGTTTTGCGACTATACCGCGAAGGAAAGTTGTACTCAAGTCGTAAATCGTGGCATATCATCATCAAGCATCATGTTTATCATCGAGCATCATATTGAAGCATGTTATATACTCGTGTAGTTCCCGCTTTCGAAGAAGTTGAAGTTGCCGAACAAGCCTCCGGAGAAGAGCTATCGTCGGTGGGTTTTGGACCAGAAGTTGGAGTCCTCGAGTCCGAGTCAGTCGTCACGTCAGAGCAAGGCAAGCTCCGGTGCATTTAAACCCTACCATGATATTTACAAATCTTTATTATCTATATTATGGTTTACTGCATTAAGTAATTAGGAGTTGACTGATACCCAATTGCTGCATTGTCATCCTTGATTATTGCGATATCACCCTTGATACCTGTTTTACTGAAAATGCGTAGTATGCTTCGCTATGCTTACTAAATTAAGCTTTTTAAATGAGTGTTTATGTAGCCATGACGGCATACTTAATGAATATTGAAATATGAGAATGAATTAGAAGATCGGGCGGGTGGTTTGACCACTGCTAACATATATTGAGAAAGGAGTCTCAATGTAGTGTTTCCGCCTTGTCGGTTAAGGACCGTTCATTGTATGGCCCGCTTGTGTTTTGAGACTTTGCAACTAGCCTCATGCCTTGGTAAGCCCAAAATGTTGGTGATTCCATTTCGAGAATGTCTAACCTCGCACTGGGAGTGGAGAGATGGCGGGAGTAGCGTGTACCCTCGGGGCTAGAATTGGGCCGGGTTCGAGGAGTACTGTACTCTCGGGTAGCGATGGACACGTTCTGATTTTGGGAGATCTAAATGAGGGTTGATATATGCAAGATTCGGTTCTACATATGTCGTGAGATTAGAGATCCCCAGCTGGGTATAATCGGTTCGAATCGTCGTTGCTCCTCGGTTATAGAGACTCGATCACCTGTCCTGCATCGTAGATAAGAACTGGAATTGAAAGAAAGAATGGGAAAGGTCTCAATGATAATTACTTTGATCTAGATTAGGATCACTTAGAATTGGTTAATGAACCATCAATGGTAAAAGTAAAACATTGAAGGTAAGAACTGACTTTAGTAAGCTTTTCTGTAAAAGAAAATTTGATTCTTGAATAACCGTACCTTGATTCCCTAAAGCTAGCATGCCCTTGGAGTCTGTTTCTTAGTCGGGTAAGTCTTGTGGAGTACTCTCGTACTCAGGGTTTGTTGAACCCCTTGTTGCAGGTGCGGTTCATGAACAAGTCTGCTTTGAGCCTTGTTGCATGACCGTCGTGGCTGAAGAAAGTGACGACGAGTAGACTGTGTGGCCTTTGGGCAAGGCATCTCGCTTGTGTGTTGTAATAAAGTTACTACCGATACTTCTCTACTACGGGTTTGTAATAATGCTACATAAGGTTTGAGGTTTGGAAACTGGTTTGTAAACTTAAGTTATTGTAAGACTTCCGCTACTTTACTCTGTTGAATACTTTGAATAAATTGCTCCTCCTTTTAAGTTATGAGGAACATAAGTACGGCTGTCAGAGGTCATTGTGACGATGACGGGTACATGTGGGCCATCATAATTAGGAGGTTCTGTGACAGAGGTGCTCCGAGACCCCTCTGTGGGAGGCCTCGGACGAGGTGGGGATACGAGCTAATCAGCTCTCGTGGCTTGCTGGAGACCCAACAAGGGGAGATTTGGCCCATTTGGCCCATGAGTCTTCCTCTGTCGATTTTTTCCCTTAAAGGGAGAGATCGGGTGCTTGATTTGTGGTGGGCTTTCACCTTAATTTGGATACCCCTTATTGTGGTACCCGACACCTTTCTTCATTCCTCTTGAAAAGCAGCCCTTCAATTCTTCCTCTTCTCCCTAGCAGAGTTCTCGCCCTTCCTTCTACCAGTCAGCAAGAAACGAGCTCGAATCCGGTAGCAACCACGAGATTCAAACGATGAGGATGTCGATGTGGGCCACGACGTGCTCGATCTAGGAGGGGATGGTGTTAATTTTTGGTAGGCAAGCTCAATTTCGAATACACTTTAGTTTGGCTGAGCCATCAATTCAATGGGGAAAGCATCGATTTTGTAGGGACGATGGATCTATGGTGGCATCCAATTCAGCAGGCCAACATGTATACGAGGTAATACAACTGCTCCTCCTCTTATGCTTTTCCTTGTGCGATGTATTGGGGGGCAAGGAGGGTGTATTATTGCAGATTCGTAATGTGTGTTTGTGTTATTGTATCTCTGTCAATTGCTCAATCTTTTTATAATGTCATAGTACTTGTAATCTGCCATTGTGTAGCTGCAGTATAGGTTGTTGTGATTGTACTTAGGCTGCAATGCTCATCGAAGTATGGTTTGTTGCATCCCTAAGCTGGACTTCAATTTTTACAGTGTCTGAAAGAAAATATCCATAATATTATTGTAGATGGTTTATAACTGTAGTTGCAGAGTTTGAATTGTAATGCCAAATATAACCTGAAACGGCTAAATCGAGTGCAGTGCCTCTACTGTATATAGGGATTTAATTCAATGTCAAAATAGTCTAAAACGACAAAATGTGGCTTTTGAACTCACTGAGTGAGGGCAATGTGTGTTATCTTTTGTACTACTGCATTTCCATATCGTGTTTACAAAATTAATTAATTAAAGAATTTCTTTTAGCAGATGTGACATAACAACACTATGTCTATTAGGCATTGTGTCTGCATTGGATTTCAAATGTCTGTATAAGTATAAACAATGTTTTTCTTATAGCTGATTTTAATTTAAATCACTATGCCAGTGCACGCTCTGATGTCATGCTTTTACTTACTGGTGGAAGGGATGCTTCTGGAAAGGTAGAGTCCTCTACTTTTGCTAAGTTTAATTTGAGAACTATCTTTTTTTTTCTACGCAAAAATGCAAATATGCTTGAGCTTGGGACATATATTGGATAAGAAATTACTAAATTGAATTAGAAAAGTTTTTTATGAACAGAAATGCAAATATCCTCTAAATACCTTAACCTCTAAATTTTTTGTAATCTAAAATATATACATTTTGTTGACGCAACTTTCAATTTGCCTTATGATCAATTTGGTGGGAATGCATGGACAGTAAAGACAAGCAGAAATTGGTTTTATCTTTTGATGATCCCAGTATAAGGTCAGTTTGAGCAGTCATCTTAATTTAGTTAGTAATTGTATGTGATCATTGTTGGTATAAATTAAGTGCAACTAAAATATGAAAGATTCCGCAAGCGCACATAATATACCATTGTAGCATTTTACCGGGAGTAAACCAGGTATCATTATTTATATTTTACCACAGGGAAGCAAGGGGTTAAAGAATCTGATAATTCGCCATCATGTATCTACTAACCTAGTAAACCAACTAGACTATAGCAGGGGTAAATGATATATGAAATGATAGGATTTATGTAATATGAGACACATGGAATAGGTCACTAAAGATATGCAACTAGTTAACTTGGGAAGTCAACGGGTGAGGTAGATTCCTATGATATTCTTATCACACGGTAAAGGTATACCCAACTATGCTAAGACTTACCATACTCTTGTGCACTTCGGGACGCCACTAGACAGGAGAGAGCACCACAAAGGATACCTCTACTGACGTGACTACGGTCCTACAATTTAAGAACCTGCTCGATAGATATGGACGGGGCTGTCACCTCCCGTAACTACCATACAACTAGGGAACAGGGTGTACTCATAGGCAGAGCATCGTATAAACACCACGTTTACACGAGGCTCGGTTACTTAGCCCAACCGGTAAAGCCTAGACTAAGCACTCTATGAACTAGCACACAAAAGCAATGATAAACTCAACTAGAAAGATATATTCAAAATAAGCATATGCATGTAAATAAGAGAATAAGTATAAGTCTTACAGAATGTTGAAGTGAAGATACAAGGCTTTACCAAGCCTCCATGACTAGATCTGGAACCTTGAGCAAGATCCCAACTCGACCCTCTCTCCCAAGATACTAATCTACTACATTGGAGAAGCTAGACCTAATCCCCTAGAGAGGTCATCCTTTCATGGGACACCTCTGACCTGATCCTGGCTGGGAGATAATGAATTAGGGTTTAAGGGATGCCTCCTCCAGGGGCCTTGCTTATATAGCCCTCCAAGAAACACCACAGCCCTCGGATCAAACCGACCTTGATCTACGGTTTTTATTCATCCTCAAAGGCGGTGGAGGCATAATCCGCGAGGTGGAGCCTGATTGGCTCTGCCACTAGGGCGGGCGCCCAAGGAGGGGGGCGGGCGCCCCACTTACGGGCCCGTTTCGCCTCCCGTTTGTTTCTAGAGTCTTCTCGTACCTTCCACATTCCAGAAAAGTTATGTGTAGCCCCTTTGTCCCTATGTAAACCTGACATGTGGGTCTTTCTTGGTTCTTTTCAGCTGACATCCTGCAGAAACAGACATTCACCAAAACTTGTGGAATTCTGTCAGTAAACCCTCTATATCTAATTGGTAATTATTGTTTAGTCCTTTTTCATGTTTCGTTGACGGTTAAAATTGACACTTATCTACCTTCAACAATCATTCATTTATTCAGTAACTGTAAGCAGTCAGTTGTTACCGCTTACAGTCAAAAATCACACCCGCCGTGGAGCCGCACCGCTACCGAGGAACATCGCTACCGCCAGTAGACATGGGAAGGAACCGTAAGGAGACCTGTCACCTTGACAAACATCGGGTACAAATAGGAAAGGTGCTGCCTTCTTTGGAAGTACATATTCACCACAATTTTAGTCCATCCTTTAATTCGATGCTTCATTTGCCATAGCCTTGTGAAGTCCAAGTGTATTCAAATTGATCTTTGGTCAACTTAATGTAGGTGTTGGGAACTCTTGATATTGTTCATCAAGGTGCTGATGTTATGCCAAAGGGAGGAGCTAAAATGCTAAATTCAGTCCTTGATGCCGAGCGTGGTCCTAACTCCAAACTGGTCCTCCAAGTTGAGGACTTTCAACTATGAACCACTAGCTTCAGCTAGCATCGGTCAGGTTGGTTCAGCAGAGAAAGTTGCCTTATGTATGCTAAAAAGTTCACCAATTGTGAAATTTGAGCATTAACCTCAGCACTCTATTATATGTACTACATATGTTGTTGGATGCTGCTCTCACTGTTTAGCCATATCCTTTGCTTAAATATCATTTTTTTCTTTCAACCAGGTCCATCGAGCAATTTTGAAGGATGGATCAGATGTTGTCATGAAAATACAATAACGTGGGGTTGCAAATAGTATAGAAAATGATATTGAGAATGCTAGACTACTTCTGACTTATTACACAAATCTCACTCATAAAGGCCTTTCTTGATAGAGCTATGAAGGTAATTTTTTTTTCATTATTTTGATAGACATATGGATCATTCACTGTTTTTATTTCCCATCCTATTATTTTCTTCATTTTTTTGTTCTTTCTATTAATTTATATTTTTTGTGCAAACATTGACTAGATTTTGATGTGAAGTGGTGCATATATGAGTATGTTATAAGCCCTGTATTTTCTGTTTGACAGGAACAAAGGTTTGCCTTCACTGAACATACAAATGCTTTTTCTAAAGAAAATGTTTATGCTTGCATTTTATTGCACAGTGATTTTTTCAGTTGCATCTTTGTCGTATTCTTGAAATTCGTTAAGGGGACATTTAGTTTGGGGTGTTAAACTTTAGCATGCTAAACTTTAGCACCTTTTAGTATTTTTTTTATTCAAATACATAGATTAAAAGGTGCTAAAAGGAGTGTTAAAGTTTAGCAACCAAGGAGGTGCTAAATGGTTGCATCAGCTTATATACATATCACATGTTCAGGAATGGTTGCAGCAGCTTATCTCTGCGTGATTTATGCAAATAATATACTTGTGTCATTCTGCTTTTGTCCAAATGGCCAAACTAGATTATCAGGGAACAGTTTATTGAAAATGACTTCTCAACTTTGATGCATAGTTTGCTGGATAATACATGGAGAGGATAAATTTGATAAGCACCCTGCAAAGTTTTTGTCATTTTTTAATGTCCTAGACCCAGTTTAACTTTACATTGTTCCTCTTAAGACAGTCTCTTGTGGTAAAATTACTGTTTCTTTAAGGTGTGCCTTGACTGATGGGATATTTTGAAGAATAAAAAACAACATTTTAGCATCATTGATCAAGTTGCTTTAATACAAGTGCTTTGTGATTCCTTTCAGTAATTTACTCAAATTGTAATAGATGGTTTGCTTAGGATGTGTTAAATGAATCTTGTTTCTTGCAGGAGTACTACACTTGGTCCATCATCTTCGTGCCAACGGAATACCAATGGCTGTTGCGACAGGGTAGGTTTCTTTACATCTGATCATCCATTTAACGTAGCGTTAACACAGGTATCCAACAATGTATGAACCAGATCCATGTTTTTGCCATTGTGATTAATTATATTGGTTCACATTATAATTTTATATAAATATAATGTTTTTTCAGTGTCACCATAGCGTTAGCATGGGCCATTATAATAGTTTGGTTTTCATGTGTATCCCTGAAATTAAGCCATGGCGTTAGCATGTGCACTATTTTATAACATATAATATGTTTCATCTTTCTTATCAAATAGTCATTTCATTTAGCTACAACAAATAAACACTTGCTCTTCTCTAAGAAATTATCAGAATTTCTTGTATAATTACTTAAAGAAGTGGGAGGGGAAAAATTGCTAATCAACATTGTGAGCATATATATATTCTCTATGTATATTTGAAGAATGCATAGCAAATTAATAAGTTAACTTACTCTCTGTCATTCACAGATACCACATGTAACACCTTGGGTGTTAAGCTTGCATAATTCATCATCATTAACTCCTAATCATCGATGCACCATGTTAATTGAGTTTGCATGAGCACTGCATTCTTATATGCAATTCATCATCTCATGTGCTTATTTTAATTCAAATATTAACCAACTTCAATTTAAGAAATTGCTATGCAAATATGTAAAATGGATGTTCTAATTTGTTCGTGATTTGTTATTATTTTAGAAAAGTATTGAAGAAATTTAAAGCCCAAAATAAACTGACTTTTGAATTTAAATTTTGAATGAGATTTTAAACCCTAGCATAAAATGCCTTTTTAAAATTTTAGGTTGTATTTCAAAATCTATTCAGTGTTGACCTTAACTCTTTTAAACAAAGTTGTAGAACTTTTAAAATGGGGCAACTTTTATTTTTGGACCAAAGTTTAAAAGAGGTTGGAAAAGTACAAAAAATTTTGATTTGAAATGATTTGGAAAAGAAAGGAATAAAAAAGGGAAAATCGCTTGGTAGGCCGGCGCCCCACTTCTCGGCCTAGGCCGAATGCCGGCCCAGCACGCCAGCGTCGCCGCCTTCCCCGCGCCTGCGCCCGCGCGCCTGCCCCCGCGCAGTGCGCACCGCGTGGTGTCCATAAGCCCGCCTCGGCGCCGCGTGGTCGCCGGCGTCTGGCCAGCCGGGCCCCACTGCCCCCACCGGCGCCTTGAACTAGCCGGAGGCCGCCCGCTCCCTCACTCGCTCATTCTCTCCCTCCCTCTCGCCCTCGCACCGCTACAGCAGCAACAATTGTGGCCGCCATCGCCATTAGCGCCGCCGCCGCGTCCTCGCCTCCATTCTCGGCGAACCGAGGGCCCATTCCTCGATTCGTCCTACCCCAAGCTCTGCCTCGCCTTCTTCTCCACTAGACGCACTTCGCCGTCGCCGTTCACCTTTAGGTGAGGGCGAATCGGCTGCCGCCGCCTCACGGTCGTTCACCGGAGCTCCGCCTCCGTGCCTCGCCATTCCTCTTCCCACACTTGCCCTCGCTCGCTCTACTCTAGCCCAGAGGCTTCGCCTCAACGAGGCGAGCACGCTGGTGCTCATCCCCTCGCCGGAGACCTCGCCGTCGGCGAGATCCACGCCTGCGAGCCCTCCCTCTCTCTGTGTGTCACTGACGGGTGGGCCCGGTGACCCCACCTGTCGGCGACTGGGCGTGGGTTTGTGTGCATCTGCTCGGGTGCACTTAACATTTTTCAGGCGGTTTTCAGAAAAAGAAATAAAAGGGAGTTTTCCAGATTTACTTTTAAACCTTTGGAAATTCATAACTTGGTCATTTTAAGTCCAAATCGAGTGAATCAAATTTTGTTAGGTTTCTCATGAGCATATCTGCATGATAAAATTATAAGATTTCATTTTTGTGATACTTTTCTGTATAGCTTTATTTAAATTGATTGATTTAGGTTAAATGCTTGATATCTTATTTAATTCATAACTAATTGTAGAAAAGTTAGAAAAATGTTATTCCAATTTTGTTAGTCTTATTATGACATGCTTTATATGTGAAAAATGTTTACCTACCCTGTCATGTGTAAATATTGTTCTGTTTATTTTTGGTGCTTTATTTGCTAGTATGATTAGAAAATCATGGTAAATCATATATATGGAATAAATATTTGGAAATTTTTTAGTACTGTTCTTGTGCCATGAAGAAGCTAAGAAAATTATAAAATCTGTTGCTTGACACTTTTCACTGTATAAAATGTTTTAGGGCCATTTAAATGTACTGTCTTGTCATTTTTGTGTAGCATAAAGTACTTACTGTTTTGAGCTGAAATTTTTATGGTAGACTCCAGTAAGCATGTTTAAGCTTCTGTAATTTTTGTAGAATTTTTTGAGCTGTCAAAATATATGTTGCAGTTCTGTCCTCCTTTTATGAATGGAATGCTAGGGCTTTACTAAATGAATTTTATAATCACATGCTACCTTTTTGTACAATTGGAATGTGCATGCTCGGCTGGTATGATTGCTTTAGTTTATTTGGGAGTACCTTTTATGCAGCAATTGCTTCTTGATGAAGTGTGTGTGTGTGTGTGTGTGTGTGTGTGTGTGTGTGTGTGTGTGTGTGTGTGATGACATGACTTTGCTTGATGAGAATTGTTAACTAGAGAAGAGATATGCACCTACTCGGTAGAATGAAGTTAACCATGTTCATACATATAAAAGCATTCATCATCATCCTATCATCATTCCATATGTATTCCTGCTATTTATACATATGCATCATATAGGATTGCCAGAGGAGACTTTGGAGGTTCATCAAGAGGAGCCAGAGCAAGTACTTCCAGAGGTGAATCAGGAGGAAGGTGCTGAGGAGGAACAGCTTCCCGAGTGTCCGAATCACGTTCCTAGCACTTTTGAGAAAGTCAAGCCCCGGAGCATCCCACCAGTTTGCTAAATAACTAACTTATTTATTGCTTTATTACCTATGCATTAAGTACTAGGAGTTGGGTGAAACCGATGATGCATTATACCTTGTGTTACCCTGCTCCATAATCCTGCCAGATATATCCTATCGAGTACAAATCAGTAAATGCTTAGTTGGCTTAGACCGGTAGAAGTCGGGTGATTTCCTATCACCTGCGAGAATTAGGTGGATATCACTTCCTTGTCCTGATGATATTATTGGGTCAACCCTGTTGCTAATACACCGGGGACCAGACGGAGGGTTGTTGTCTGGTGCTCCTTATAATCATTCGTGAAAGTGGTACCTCATGTCATTTTGAACAATGCCCTGCACTTAACTGGAAGGATAAGTCATTTCGACCATGAAGCCAGTACCTATTCGGGCTG
Source organism: Saccharum spontaneum (assembly GCA_022457205.1). Taxonomy (NCBI): domain Eukaryota; kingdom Viridiplantae; phylum Streptophyta; class Magnoliopsida; order Poales; family Poaceae; genus Saccharum; species Saccharum spontaneum. The sequence goes on along the minus strand of CM039600.1, from coordinate 21,416,656 downwards.
GGTATGGATTCACCGCACCTTGCCGAAGCGTGGCGGGGAACGGAACGAGAGCCCGACATTAAGTCCTTCCGCTGGCCTGGCAGTCGGTGGCTCTCGGGCAATGGTGGCTCTATCCATCCCGCGACTTGACCCGAATAGTGTTTTCGGTGACCGACATCTCGTCTGTACAACGAGTGTGGTTTGTGTAGGGAATACCCCCTCGGCTGAGTAGGAATCCGATTCAAATCGCCATCGCTCCTGGTTAGTGAACACTTGACATGGGTTATGACATCACTACAAAGTTTATAATTGGAATGGTTGATGTGTCTATTCGAATGAGGCAAGCAAAAAGAATGGATGAATCACTTCTTGTCCTATTTTAAATGAATGTTGTAAGATAGTTTACAATGTAGACAAATAGGATAATAATCTAAAAAGGTGGATGCAAATGCTACAGTTTAGATGAAAGGTAATAATGCAACTTTGGCAAAAATGCTAGCTAGTCCACTATAAAGCATTCATGATCCTTGGAGTCATTTTATTTTAAGTTTTGATGGGTAAGTCTAGCTGAGTACCTTCTCGTACTCAGGGTTCCATTCCCATGTTGTTTTGCAGATGGCTAGGTCCTGTTTGGTTACTGTATCAATTGCCTCTACCCCGCTGGGGAAGATGCATAGATCGTGGGCATGATCAGTCCTTATCTCATCCGTTGCTTTTGTTGGAGATGACTGTTAGGTTGGCACCAATATTTGAACTAAGTGTGTGTGAACTTTGCTAAAGACTTCCGCTACTATTTCATTTTAAAAACTATGGTCTGTAATAACTCTTAAATTCCACACTCCGATGGTGTTGTTTTAAACTATGTTTGAATGGAGGTATGTATGTGAATGGCGACCGCTAAACTATTACAATCTTGGCTATATTGTGGAAAATGTTTGAAATCCTTTGATATTTCACGGACTACCGGGTTTATCGGGGGTTAAGTACAGTGATTAATCGCCTCGGTGGTTAATTTCTTTACTTAATCTCTTATAAATCGGGCGGTTCTGTTACACCACATACACCAAGGATGGATTTTTCAGTGGCCATTATGCAAAGTTTATGCAAATGAATGTAGTACGGGCAATTCCGTGAAGAGACATGTCTTTAGCAATACTACAAATAAAGACATGTCTCGCATACCACATACATTCATCACGAGAGTTATGCAAAATGAATGTGAAAACTTTCCTGAAGAACTCAAAGATTTACTTAAGCAATTCAGAACTTATTTGTAGTATGCGAAACATGTCTTTATTATGCCTTGTTATGCGTGAATGTATTCCGGATTATATCTATGCTCATATACAATTGCGTGAGACAAAACTATAGAAAAATCTTATCGTGTGGTTGTTTTTAAGTACATCCCTTAAATAAAACCGTGACAACGCACGGGCACTATATATATTAGCTAGTAATAATAGTACTCCATGCGCCTAAAACAAGTGCACATTTCGCTTTCCAAGGTATCAAAACTTTTTAAATTTGACCAATATATCAAAAAATACCCATACTTATAATGTGTAATAAGTATCGTTAGATTTATAATGGGACATATATTTTTATAGTAAATTTATTTAGAAATACAAATATTGATATTATTTTGTATAATACTTGGTCTAACTTAAAAACGTTTGACTTCTCAAAAAGCGAGATGTGCATTTATTTTGGGACGGAGAGAGTACTTAGCTACAGCCAGCTCCGAAGTCTCTGCGAGTGATTGATTTGAGAGTGTCTTTTTCTTTCCAAGGGAAAGAGAGCTTTACATATTCCTCAGAGAAAAAGTTATATTTTCTTAGCACGAATATACTCAATAGTCAATGCATGCTAACACATTGAATCGTCAAACGGTGGCGGAGCGTGAAGCAAAATTTAGAGGGGGCCAATTTGGCAAATCTGAAGTAACCTATACACAGGCATCTCCCATTTTCCCTATTTTCTTCCTTCAATAGGTAGCCTAAATAGCAGCAGGTCGCCAACTCTTCTTCATGCTTGCAAGCAGTAGCTCCATCAGTAGCAGACTAGCGGCTCAACGCCCGCTCTATCTCAATTGAGCAACATCACAGACATCTTCCTGCAGTTTTTCCTCTCTTGCACGGTCAACCAAGACATTGCTGCTCGAACTGTCTTCAATCTATCTATTTTTTTATTCTCCTCAATGCAACAACAGATAGTCATGTCTATGATGAAATTGCTCGGCAGCAAAGGGGGGCCCCGGGGCCCACTATGGCCCCAGCGTGGCTCCGACACTATCGTCAGGCCGCCCGCAGTGTCTAGAGCTCTTTGCCAATTGCATGAACTTATAGGCTGCATTATTTAGCTCTCCTGTGTGGATAACCTTCCACTAGTTCATTTAGTCCCTTATCGTTATAGGTCTTGTTTAGTTGCCCAAACTTTGGACCTACAAAAAGCAACAGTGTACTGTGCGACATTGTAGCATTTCATTTATATTTGCTAATAATTGTCCAACCGTTGACTAATTAGGCTTAAAACGTTCGTCTCGTAAAGTACAACCAAACTGTGTAATTAATTATTTTTTACCTACATTTAATACTTCATGCATGTGTCTAAATATTTAATGTGATGTGATGTGATGGGAAATCTTGCACTGTACAAACTTTGGAGGTGCAAAGTTTGGGCAACTAAACACAACCATAGTTTCATCAATCATAATTAATAATTAATAAACCTCAACGGGAGCTTTGTCCATCACGTCTCCTAGCATCCCTACCACCTTGCTACGATCCTTCTACCCCAATTGCTGTATGTTCGATCCTTTTGTCGCCACCACTTGGTATTGACGTCGCTCCCTGATCTTTCCATGTGCGGATGTGCCGCTCCTTGCATCTGCTCCTAAGTCCTAAGTCAGCAACCGCGGCAGCCAGTCATCTTCGTCCACAGTATTGCTGCTGGCAACCATTATTGCCCTTCCAGGTGCATACGGTCATTGTTTGCTCCTTTGTTCTGTATGAACTGCTACTCTGTTTTGGCTGTTCAGGAGTGCGTGGCTGATATGGGCAGAGAGCATGGTAGAAAGGCCCTGCCCTGCTGTTGTGCAAGGTGCTGACTGCTGAGTTGAGATCGATTGCTGATCTGACGAACTCAGGAGAATAAAGAAGAGAAGCATAGGCAGCCAGGAAAGGTAAGGAGAAATTAAAAGGGGAGAAAAGGGAAAAGGTTAGAGTTTCCCTAATTTCATCAAATCCTTTTCAATTCGTGATGTTGGCTGTAAGGACAACCTCTATTCAGTTCATGTACGCACGAACATTCACCTTAGAGTCTGTATAGTTTCCAGTTCTTCGATCTCAAATTACGTGGTACCTATACAGTTTTTCAGTGAATTTGTGGGATTAATCCATGAGGAATTTGTTGATAGCATAATTTGGTTGGCCAATTTTGTTAGTAAATTTGGATTTAGCAATAGCTTGTTTATTAGCTGAGAAGTAATTCCATTAGCTGGTTAGACCTTGTTTAGTTCCTCCCCTAAAGTTGAGTCCCTATCCTATCGAATGTTTGACACGTACATGAAATATTAAATATAGACTAAAAAATAGCTAATTATATAGTTTGCAACTAATTTGTGAGACGAATGTTTAAACCTAATTAGTCCACGGGTGCTACAGTAAAGCTGCATCAAGAAAAAAGTTAGATCAGGTCAACAGACAGATTTCAGTATTGATGATACAGATGTGTTGTGGTTCAAAAACCGATAGGTGGTCCCAAAGGTTCCCGAGTTACGTCAGCTCATCCTTGATGAAACACATAACACAAGGTTTTTCATTCATCCAGGTAGTAATAAGATGTATCAAGATTTGAAACAGAGATTCTGGTGGACCAAGATGAAAATTGAAATTGCCAGATATGTTGCCAGATGTGACACTTGCCGAAGAGTGAAGGTTGTATGTCTGAAGCCGGTAGGGATGTTGCAACCATTGCCTATCCCATGTTGGATGTGGGATGATATTGGCATGGATTTTATTACTGGGTTACCCACAACATCAAGATAGTTTGATTCAATTTGGGTCATTATAGATCGACTTATCAAGTTAGCACATTTTCTTCCAGTAAAAGTAAAACATTCTACAGTGACGCTTGCAAAATTATATTTTGAACGAATTCTGAGTCTACATGGGGTACCAAGGACCATTGTATCTGATAGAGGTCCACAGTTTGTCTCCAAATTCTGGATGGAGTTACATAAGTCATTGGGCACCAAAGTTATACATAGCTTAACTTATCATCCTCAGACTTCGGGACAAACTGAAAGAGTAAATTAAATTCTTGAAGATATGTTAAGATCTTGTGCTCTCACTTATCATAATCAATGGGATAAATGTTTACCGTTAGCGGAATTCTCATACAATAATAGTTATCAAGAAAGTATCAAAATGGCATCCTTTGAAGCACTGTATGGCCGCAGATGCAGAATTCCGTTGAACTGGTCAGAACCTAAAGAGAGATGGTTTTTCGGTGTTGATCTTGTGAAAGAAACTGAAGAAAAAGTCAGGCAGATCCAGAATAATTTGAAAGTGGCTCAGTCACAACAGAAGAGTTATGCTGACAAAAGACGTAGACACTTGGTATTCAAAGTGGGAGATTATGTTTATCTGAAAGTGTCACCCATGAAAGGAGTTACCCGATTTGGAGTTAATGGCAAACTCGCACCACGTTATATTGGCCCATTCCAAATCACTGAAAAATGTGGAAAGGTGGCATATAGATTAAAATTGCCTGAACTACTGTTAGAAGTGCACAATGTGTTTCATGTGTCACAACTAAAGAAATGTCTTCAAGTGCCTGATCAAGTTATTGATGTTGAAGGAGTTGAACTTGAGCCTGATTTGACTTATTCGGAATATCATGTTCGAATTTTAGATCAGAAATATCGTGTTACCCGAAGTAGAACAATCAAATGGTACAAGATACAATGGGATCAACATTCGGAAGAAGAAGCCACATGGGAATCTGAAGATTACCTCCTGGAGAATTTCCCCGAGTTCTTTGCTTCTATCTAGGTTGCAATTTCCTCTTTAAATTGTGACCTATCCTTTTCAAATTTATGTAATGTAGAAAACCCCTACCTGTTTTGTAAGCAAGTCTTGGATGTGTTTGCTTGACACGTTTTCTTTTCCATTACTTAACTCAAGTATTTAAATCTTGAGACGAGATTTCTTTAAGGGGGAAGGGCTGTAACATCTAGGGTGTTATAGTGGCTAAATAACCTGCCATGTCATCATATTGCACCGTAAAACATCCATGATTAGGTCAACCATGATATGCATTAACTAAAATGAGTTTACATTCTTAGGTTGGATGTGCTTCTCAGTGGTGTGACTCGAACCGAAAACCCTAATTTCGAATGCCACCGCAAATACTTAATTTATGCCCTGCGTAATTTGAGGTGTGTGACTGTGTTACACACTAGTGCCAAGTGTAGGGTATGAACTCAAGTCCAACTTATAAAATGGAGCTTCAAGTTTGAGTCTGAATTGGAATCCAAAAACTTATCGCGAGTTTTCCGATTCGAATTTGAATTCAAATTTGGAGAATTATTAAAAAAATTTAAAAAGTTAAATTGGTCAACCAAGAGTGACATTTGGTCAACTATGTGATGCTTGACCCAATGATACCCTTGGATGATGGTTTGATCAATAATAATCACCAATTAAAATAGCAACAAGTTTCGATTTGAAATTCTTCCGAAAACCCTAAATTCAAAACCCTATTTTTACTCCTTTTTAAATAATTCGAAATCTAAGCAAAATTTGGGAAAAGTTTAATACCAAGTTTGTAGATCTTTTCAAGGGCTACAACTTTGGTGTTTTGAGTTTTCAAAGTTTTAGTGTAAAATCTGGAGTAATTTTGAAAAGAAGCAAATTTCAAATTTGACCCCTTTTCATCCCCAAACTCAAATTTCAAAATGGAGGCAGAATTTGAAAATGGTTTGAACAGCAAAGTTGTAGGTCTTAGTTAGATGTACAACTTAGGTGTTTGGAGTTTTTGAAGTTTCAATATAAAATTCAAAGTAATTTCTAAATTACCAAATTCCAGAAAAGTGTCCCCTTTTGATTTTAAATGCAAATTTCAAAATCCAGTTAGAATTTGAAAAAGTTTTCAACATGAAACTTGTAGATCTTGAAATTTTTAAGATTTCATATTTTGAGAATTTTTCAAGTTGCTACATGATTTAGGAAGTAATTTGGCAAAAACAGTTTGAATTTGTAATTGGGGGGAGAGCTACAGTGACCGGCGAATCCCGGCCGGCCACCGCGCGGTATGGGCGCTGGTGAGCCGCCGTGGCCTTCGGCCGGCTTCCAGACACGCCTGTGATCGTCACCTCGTCCGCGCGCATGCCTTCTAGCACTACTGGCGACCCCTTTAAAAGGCCGAGTACGCCGTCGTTCTTCTTCTTCTTCTTTCTTCTCTGCTTTTGCCGTCACCGCCGCTTAGCTCCGCCGCTCACCGCTACCGCCGTTGAGCTGCCTCCAGTTAAACAAACAACTCCACCGTGTTCGCCTCACTCCCGCGTATCTCCCCGACCACTCGTACCAGCCGCTACCGCCCTGGACGCCGCGTAGTCGCTTTCTTTTTCCTCTCCGGTGAGCCACGACCACCGGGTTGCCTCACCGTGGCCAGCTGCCTCTAGTGCTCCTCCGCTCCAGCCGATCACAGATTCGTGCCGTGGTATGCCCCTGATGCTCCCTGTCCATTCCATTTAGCTGTTATCTCTATGTCTCGCTGGAGCGGCGTAAGCTGTCACCTCCGTGCCGCCATGGCCGTCTGGAAGGGCTCGTCGGAGTGCGAGCTTTGGTGTCAATGGTTGTAATCGGTTCGTGGGGTGGTGTAGATCGTTTTGGTCAAGATGGTTGGGTCACAGATGGTGTGATCACCGGCCGGCCACCGTGCGGGCATGGCTGGGCCGCGGGAGAGAAGGCGAGAGCGGGAGGAGGGAGATGACATGCGGGGCCGGCATGTCAGCGAGTGAGAGAGTGAGAGAGAGTAAGCGCGCGGGTGGGCCGCGTTGCTGGGCCGACTCGGTCTGCTAGGCCGCGCGAGCGCGCGACGCGGGTGAGCGTGAGCGCGCTGCTGGGCCGTTTGCTGGGCCAAGCCGGAGAAGGAGTGCAGAAGCGGCCCGAGCGACATTTTTTGTTTTTCTTTTTCAAAAATGTGAATAATATTAGTTTTTGTTTATTTCAATAGAATTTTTGTAGAGCTCCAAAAATAGTGAAAATTTTTGTGTAAGCTTTTCAAAGTGTAAACTATTTATAAAAAATGTTAAATGCCAATTTTGATTACTTTTTGCAAGTTAATTAATTAGCTCAATTAAATATTAAATGCAACTTCCAGGAATTTTAGTAATTAAAATATTAATCCAAAAATCATGAAATTTGTTTTGACACTGTTTTAGGCCATGATTAATCTATAGAAAAAGTTTAAGCTCAATTAGATAAAGTTTGATTTATTATTAATTTATGCCTTAGTTAATTAAGTGTTTAAATGAATGTTAAATTGATAACTTTAAGTGTTGTGTGCTCTTTTGATTGAGTGATGAGCTTAGGTCACTAATTCTTGGTGATCCTTGGCGCCTTAATTACTTGGTTGAGCTCGTTAGTAGCATGTTCTTTAAAGAGCGTTAGTGTTGCTTAAGAAATTGCTGTTAGTTAGTAGGTTTTGTTATTTTGCAACCGTACCGCGAAGGAAAGTTGTACTCAAGTTGTTAACCGTAGCATACCATCATCAAGCATCATGTTTATCACCGCATCATGTTGAAACATGTTATATTCTCGTATGGTTCCCGCTTTCGAGGAAGTCGAAGTCGTTGAGCAAGCCTCCGGAGAAGAGCAGTCGTCGATGGGTTCCGGACCGGACGTCGGAGTTGTTGTGCCCGAGCTAGTCGTCTCATCAGAGCAAGGCAAGCCCCGATGCATTCAAACATTCCTTGAGTTTTACAAATTCTTATCACTGGTACTAGAGTTTATTGCATTAAGTAATTAGGAGTTGAGTGATAACCCAATTGCTGCATTATCATCCTTGATTATTGCGATATCACCCTTGGTATATGTTTTATAGAAAATGCGTAGTATGCTTCGCTATGCTTATTGAGTTAGGCTTTTAAATGAAATGTTTACATGGCCATGATGACATACTTGAGGAATAATGGAATATAAGGAATAATGGAATATAAGAATGAACCTGAAGATCGGGTGGGTGGTTTGGCCACTGCTAACTTACATTGAGAAAGGAGTCTCAATGTAGTGTTTCCGCCTTGTCAATTAAGGACCGTTCGTTGTAAGCCCGCTTGTGTTTCGAGACTTTGCAACTAGCCTCATGCCTTGGGTAAGCCTAAGATGTTAGTGATTCCATTTCAAGAACGTCTAACCTCGAACTAGGAGTGGAGAGATGGTGGGAGTACCCTCGGGGCTAGAATTGGGCCGGGTTCGAGGAGTACTGTACTCTCGGGTGGCGATGGACACGTTCTGGTCTTGGGAGATCTAAATGAGGGTTGGCATATGCAAGATTTGGTTCGACATATGTCGTGAGGTTAGAGATCCCCAACTGGGTATAATCGGTTCGAATCATCGTTGCTCCTCGGTTATGGAGACTCGATCACATGTCCTGCATTGTAGTTAAGAACAGAAATGTTGAAAGAATCAGAAAGAATTTTGAGGAGAACTATATGATCTAGATTAGGATCACTTAGAATTGGTTAATGAACCATCAATGATAAAAATAAAATTTTGAAGGTAAGGACTTACTTTAGTAAGCTTTTCTATAAAGGAAATTTTGATTCTTGAATACCCGTACCTTAATTCCCTAAAGCTAGCATGCCTTTGGAAGTCTTTTTCTTAGTCAGGTAAGTCTTGCTGAGTACTCTCGTACTCAGGGTTTGTTAAACCCTTGTTGTAGGTGTGGTTCATGAACAAGTCTGGTTTGAGCCTTGTTGCATGACCGTTGTGGTTGAAGAAAGTGACGACGAGTAGGCTGTGTGGCCTCTGGGCAAGGCATCACATTTGGGTGTTGTAATAAAGTTACTACCGATACTTCCCTACTACTGAATTGTAATAATGTTACTTAAAGTTTAAAATTTGGAAACTGTGGTTTGTAAACTTAAGTTATTGTAAGACTTCCGCTACTTTACTCTGATAGTATTTTGAATAAACTGTTGTAATATTGCAATACTCCTGTAATTGGATCATATTCGGAGGAAAGCATACCTTTTAGGTTATGAGGAACATAAATATGGATGTCAGAGGTCATTATGACAATGACAGGTATATGTGGGCTATCATAATTAGGAGGTTCTGTGACAGTATCATCATTTGTTGTTCTTACTCGTAAATGTCACACTCCAATTAAAGGACAATATAGAGTGCATACATCTTATGTGCGCCCCAGGAATAGTCGCACACATAAGCCGACAAATTAACAGAAGTATCATCACTGAGTACATACATAACGTTATTACATCACGTAGTTCTTACATAAACAAAAGGAAAGGTAAATAGCAACTCCCAGGCGTAGTGTCTGATCCACAGGGAAGGACGACTGGTTGACCCAAACCTAGAAATCCTCCGGGATGTCCTCGTAGATACTGTCATCTGTTACCCGTCCGGGATTTTACCCAAAAACAATATAGCAACAAGTGTGAGTACATTCGTACTCCGCAAGTATAGTATGAGGATTCATGAGGCTCAAAAAGGTTAGACACGGTTGTCTGCAGTTAGCATTTTTAGTAGATCAACATTTCATTATTAATCATTATTAAATTATGCTCAAGTTCCCATTTATCCCACATGATCCACTACTAGATTTAAGAAGAGAAAGCATCAGTGTGACCTCATCATCATAGTTCATCACGTAACAAGTAACCATTTATTCTGTGAGTTTCCCGGGCCGCTCGTGACCGTGAGCACGGCTGTTATAACAGTTTAAACACTCTACAGAGGTTGTGCATCTTTACCCGTGAGTCGTGTTACCCATATGCCCGGGGCCCGTCGACCCCCTAACACTTCCAAGGTGAGCAGGCAGGGTACACTATGAAGCCTTCCATAGGCCTCTTCTAACCAGTTAGGGCCGCTAGGTTTCCTCGGCAGGCAGATATAGAGAACCCCCCTTTCGATGGCACAATTCCTGCAGGCTATACACATCTGAACAGAGGCAGTTCTATACCCAACGTGGCAAGCCCCTCTTGCGCCCTTTCGGGTAACCTCTAACAAGTTAGAAAAGATCCTACTACTGAGCCAAAGTCAGAGCCATTTAACTCCCACGGTTGCACTGTAAGTCCCAGCTTTTGCCCTACAGATAAGTCCTTACGAAGGGTTTAGGGCAACATGATCAACATCATTTGCACCATCACCCTTTAGTTCCACTACTATCATCATGATTATCCGTTGGTTCCATTAATCACTGTGTAGATCATGTTTAGTTAGAGCACTAGCTTTCTACCCAAATGCAATTAATCCCCATAGGAATCAAGGTACAGGTCATCAAGTTGCTAGGAAATCCTTATAGTCGAGCAATATTAGACACATGCATGATGAATATGTTATATAATGAATAGGACATCAAGGTAGGCCCATGCTATACTTGCCTTAGTTCACGAACTGCTGCTGGTCCTGCTGCTCCTCGTACGCGTCCGGATTTCCGACGTACTCCTCACCGTCTGAACTCGTACGACACGAAGTACAACAAGCAATTCGGAGCAGACATACAAGCAAAACATAGCTACTATTAGAACAGTACACCAACAATAAATAAATCTGAATGAAATGTTTACCAAAATCATCTACGTCTCGCTACGATCACATTGACGCGAATTGCACGAAAATCGGAGCTACAACGCAAAAGTTACGCGCGAAACAAGGTTCCAAAACTAGCTACCAAACTAGACTTAATCAAGAAACTTAAAAGCTTCTAACAGGTCCATCAGTGGCACTACTACGTAGATTACTAAATTACAAAACTAACGCAAGTTGAACGGGTCGATTCGGAGCTAAAACGACGATTTTATACACGTTTTACTGTAGTGGCAAAACTGTAAATAGATTGAAATCATTTCGGAATTAAAATAAATCAAAATTCAGAAATTTCATTAGAACCGAGGACTGCGGGTTAATTAATGAAAAGCACGGGGTCTCTTTAGCAAAATTTGCCCCAAAGGGGTATCGGCTGCCCACGGTCGTTGATCACGCGATGAACGGTTAGGAAAGAAAGGGGGGGAAAGAGAGAGGGCCGGCCGGAAATCGGCTAACAGGCCGAAACCGAGGAAAGAAAAAAAACGGGAAAGAATTTATTTTCCTTTTTCAAATTTTGATTTTCAATCACATTTTCAAATGTTTTTGAATGTCTTTTAAACTTTGACTCAAACCAATCATCACAAAATATAGTGCAACAGCATGAGTGCAAAAACAAATGGTTAACCTTATGATTAATTTTAATTTCACAAAATTTATTATTCTCTATATTTAAATGCACAACAAATTCATAATTAAATCAATTTTATCTATTTTTAAATAAAACAAAAATTTAGGGTTTTACAATTCTACCCCCCTTAAAAGAATCTCGTCCTCGAGATTGGATGATGCTTACTCCAAAAGCTGTGGATAAGACTTTCTCAGATCTTCTTCCCTTTCCCACGTAGATTCATCTTCTGAATAACGATTCCATTGCACTCTGCACATCTTTATAGTGCGGCTCCTGGTAACTCTTTCTGCAGTTTCAAGAATCTTTACCGGATACTCCTCATACGTGAGATCTTCTTTAACAGTAAGCTCCTCCAAGGGAATCTGCTCTTCTGGTACCCGCAAACACTTTTTCAGTTGTGAAACATGGAACACATCATGCACACCTGCTAAACTTTCTGGCAATTCCAATTGATAAGCCACTTCTCCATGTCTCTCCAGAATCTTGAAAGGTCCTACATATCTCGGTGCTAACTTGCCCTTCATATTGAATCTTCTCACATTTCTCATTGGTGACACTTTCAAATACACATAGTCACCTACTTTGAAACTCAACTCTCTCCTTCTGACATCAGCATAGCTCTTCTGTCTAGACTGTGCTACTCTCAAATTATCCGTGATCATCCTCACTTGTTCTTCTGCATTGCGTAGGACATCAGGTCCAAACACTTGGGTCTCACCTGCCTGATTCCAGAATAGAGGTGTTCTACACTTTCGTCCATATAAAGCTTCGAATGGCGCCATCTTGAGACTTTTCTGGTGACTGTTGTTGTATGAAAACTCAGCATATGACAAACTCTTATCCCAACTAGCACCATACTGTAAGGCACAAGCTCTCAACATATCTTCCAAGATTTGATTGGTCCTTTCGGTCTGCCCATCAGTTTGGGGGTGATATGCCGAACTGAAATTTAACTTGGTTCCCAAAGCACTGTGTACCTTACGCCAAAAATGTGATGTAAACTGAGTTCCTCGGTCAGATACGATCTTCTTTGGAACTCCATGTAGACATACTATTCTCTCCATATACAATTCCGCTAGCTTTGCACCACTATAAGTGGTTTTGACTGGCAAGAAGTGGGCTACCTTAGTAAGTCGATCCACTATTACCCAGATCGAATCATATCCTTGTTGAGTGCGGGGCAATCTAGTAATGAAGTCCATACCAACTTCTTCCCATTTCCACCTGGTATTTTCATTGGTTGCAACAATCCTGCAGGCCTTTGATGCTCAGCTTTCACCCTTTGACAAGTATCACATATGGCCACATACTCAGCCACATCCCGTTTCAAACCATACCACCAATACTTCTCTTTGAGGTCCAAGTACATCTTGGTGCTTCCAGGGTGTATAGAATATGCAGAATCATGTGCCTCTCGCAGAATCATATCACGGAGGGCTTTCACTTCAGGTACACATATCCTTTTTCCAAACCATAGAGTACCATTCTCATCCAACCGGAAACCTGGTGCCTTTCCAACCACTACATGCTCAGCAATCTCTTTCAATTTCTCATCCTCCAACTGACCTTTACGTATCTCTTGCTCCAATGTAGGTTCTATAGCCAATTCTACTACATTATTGACAAAACCCAAGTTGAGATGTTCTATTTCAGCTCGCAACTCTGCTGGTATAAATGTCAACTGAAGTCCGTTGGCATAGCTTTTCCGGCTAAGTGCATCGGCAACAACATTTGCCTTTCCAGGATGATAATGCACTTCCAGATCATAGTCTTTAATTAATTCCAGCCAACGACGTTGCCTTAAGTTCAACTTGGACTGAGTAAATATATATTTTAAACTCTTGTGGTCAGTGTAGATGTCACACTTATGTCCGATCAAATAATGCCTCCAGATTTTCAGAGCATGGACAACTGCGGCTAATTCCAAGTCATGGGTTGGGTAATTCAGTTCATGCTTTCTCAATTGCCTGGATGCATAGGCCACAACCTTTCCTTCTTGCATAAGCACACATCCAAGGCCTAGGCGAGATGCATCACAATAAATAGAGAAACTCTTACTTAAATCAGGTAGGGTCAACACCGGGGCTGTTGTCAACCTTTTCTTTAACTCCTCAAAGTTAGCTTGACATTTGTCTGACCAAACAAATTTGGCATTCTTCTCTAATAGGGCTGTCATAGGCTTGGCTAGCTTAGAGAACCCTTCAATAAACCTTCTATAGTATCCAGCCAAACCCAAAAAGCTACGGATTTCACTAGCATTGACTGGGGCTTTCCAATTCAACACATCTTGCACTTTACTGGGATCTACGGCTATTCCACCGTTAGAGACCACATGTCCCAGAAAAGATACTTCTTTCAGCCAGAACTCACATTTGCTCCTCTTTGCATACAATTTATGTTCCCTGAGTTTTTGTAAGACTAACCTTAAGTGTTCGGCATGTTCCTCTTCATTTTTGGAGAATACTAGGATATCATCTATGAATACCACTACAAACTTATCCAAGTACTCCATGAATACTTTGTTCATTAGGTACATAAAGTATGCAGGTGCATTTGTCAGTCCAAAAGACATCACTGTGTACTCATAAAGGCCATATCTGGTAGTAAATGCTGTCTTGGGTATGTCGGATGCACGAATTTTTAGTTGGTGATATCCAGAACGGAGGTCAATTTTTGAGAACACACAAGCACCTTTCAGCTGATCAAATAAATCATCAATTCTAGGGAGTGGGTATTTGTTCTTGATGGTGACTTCATTAAGGGACCTATAATCGACACACATCCTTCTTGTGCCATCTTTCTTATCCACAAATATAACAGGTGCTCCCCAAGGTGAAGAACTAGGACGAATAAAACCTTTCTCTTGCAATTCCTTAATTTGTTTCTTTAGTTCTTCTAATTCATTTACCCCCATTCTATATGGTCTCTTAGCTATGGGTGCAGTTCCAGGTAAAAGCTCGATAAGGAATTCGATGTCACGATCGGGTGGCATACCTGGCAATTCATCGGGGAACACGTCCGGGAATTCATCCACCACCTGGTTCTCCTGGTTAGCAACATCGCTCAGCTGATTGACGGTGGCGGTAGGTTGAGCTTGCACTTCCACTTCAACACAAATTCTATCCCCACTTGGAGATGTCACAACCACAGATTTCTCCTGACATTGTATCACTGCCCTATGTTGCTTCATCCAATCCATTCCCAGGATGAGATCAATTCCAGCGGTTCTCAGAACAATTGGATTTACCTTGAAAGCTACCCCCCTTAAAAATATACTAGTAGAGGGGCTCCAATAATTTGCTGGCATGCTACTCCCCGGTGAATTAACTAGCATGGGATCCTTCATGGCACACAGGGGTATGCTATGCATTCTAACAAAAGCTTGGGATATGAAAGAATGCGAGGCACCGGAATCAAAAAGTACGGTAGCGGAGATGGAGTTGACGCTAAACGTACCCAGCATAACCTCAGGCGCCTCCTAAGCTGATTCCGACGACACATGGTTCACCTTGCCAGTGAACGGAGGTCGAGCGTTGGGTCTCTGGTTGTTCTGCTGGTTCTGCGGGGCCTGCCGGTTCTGCTTCTTCGGACACTGGTACGAATAGTGTCCCACCTCTCCACAGTTGTAACAGGCATTGGGGTTGCCTGGGGTGCCACTCTTGATTGGGGCATTGTTGGGCACTCCCTGACGTGGAGCTTGGTTGCTAGCTTGCTGTTGCTGGGGGCGCTGCTGACTCTGATTACCCAACTGCGGTGGGTACTGGGGACGCTGCTGGTACTGGTTCATCTGGGGGTACTGGCCTTTGTTCCATTGGTTGGGTGGCCCTTGGTTCCTCTGCGGGAAACCTTACTGCGGGAAGGCTCGCGGGCGAGTGTTGCTACCCGATGCCTGTCCCTGGAGCTTCCTCTTCTTGAGGTCCATTTCCTTACGCTTGTTATCAATTACAATGGCACGGTCCACCAACTCTTGGAAACTGGCATATTTGTTGGACATCAGTTGCAATTGGAGTCCATCATACAGCCCCTTCAGAAAGCGACGTTGTTTGTCAGAATCTCTAGTCACTTCAGCCGGGGCATATCACGACAATTGTGCAAACTTGTCGCGGTATTCCGCCACTGACATGGACCCTTGCTTGAGAGCCCGGAACTCCTCTTGCTTCAGCTCAATAAGTCCCTCAGGGATATGATAGGACCTGAAGTTCTCTGTGAACTCTTTCCATGTGACCTCTGGAGCATTCTCTGGACGTCCATACTGGAATGACTCCCACCAATCCTGAGCAGCTCCTTGGAGTTGGCCTGAGGCGTACAAGACTTTCTCCAAGTCGTTGCACTGAGCAATGTTTAGCTGCTTTTCCACAGCTCTCAGCTAGTCATCCGCCTCCATAGGTTCAGAGGCGTGTGTGAACACAGGTGGGCGTCCTTTCAGAAACTCACCACGCTTGTCACAGACCTGCACTGGTGGGGGTGCTCCTGCGGGTTGCTCACCGAGACGGTCCATCACGGTCTGCATGAGCTGCGCTTGCATGGCCATCAACTGCTCAATGGTCACCGGCGGTGGCGGAGGTGGGTCCACCAAAGCTCCGTGTCCTCGACCACGGCCACGGCCTCGGCCATGTCCTCCTCTGGTGGCCATCTGTTTCCAAGCAAATGTGCAAACTTTAGAGATCTCCCAAAAATTTTACAAATTATTTACAAAAGGTAAATAACATAACCGAAAATTTCTGGACGAGTGTCTACAACAGCAGACCGAAAACTGGAGTGTAACTCAAGTTCCTGAAATCCAAAATAGGCGTGGCATACATCGTTGGAAAGCTTAAAGAGTCTGCTACAACTTTTGTATAGAACTTTTTCACTGATACAGACGGCAACATCATCAAAAACTGAGCTAAACAATTTCTGTTCTAGGTTACAGACTGCACAGATTTGCCAGGTTGCAGCAGGCATATCTCTCAATCCAGAATTGATAATGAGGTGATTCCAGTGGGAAATGAAAGGTACACAAGTCTAGTTCTTCCCACAAAAATTTCATAACTTTTGGACGTAGAGATTTAGAGATATGAGACAAACATTGCAGACTGCTCTGAGAAACAGCACAGCAGTAAAGCAGAAATTAACTCCAACTAAGTTAATCAAATACTAACTTAAGGTTTTGATAAAAAGAACATGTGGACAAGCCCACACTGTTCCAGCAATCAAACAAACTCCAAATCAACCAAGTCCATCAACACAACCAACGATACAACGGAAAGTTCACAAAACAAACACAAACTTGATACGACTCTCGATTCTAAAACGCATCTAGCTAGACGGAGCGGCAAACATCTAAGGAGCGCGATCCACCATGGTGAACACCCTAGCCTTCTTCTTGTAAATGGTAGGCTGTCCTAGCTGAACGGCCATCTCATCTATCTGGTTCTGAAGGCGCTTTTCAGATTTTTGCGCTGCACGAAGCTCTTCCCTGAGTGCTTCGTTGACCTCCTGCATGGCGCTGAGGTGCCTCACTGTGGTGTCCAAGGTGGGATCAGAAGCTGGAGGAGTCCAGACACTGGCACGCCTGGCTCGGTGGCTATGGGTGGTCACAATATCCTGAGATTGGTCGGTGTTGTTCCAGGCGGTGACGATCACATTGGTCTTCCAGTACGTCGCCTCCACTGGATGTGTGTGCTCCGCACAGTAGTACTTCACAGAGGCAGCAAACTCTGGATAGTACTCAACTAGCATGGTGGTGAGGAGGTTGTGGTAGTGGGCATCTTCGGGAGCTTCCTTAAACTTGTTCCTGGTGGACCATCCTATCTCTTCTGGCTCCTCTGATGCGGCTGGGGAGGGCACTGGTGTTGGTGCAGAAGCTGCCTGGGATGCTGGTGGAGGTGTAGCAGCGGGGACTGGTGCATCCACCTGTGGAATGGGTGCAGTCACGGGGGTCGAAGTGGGTCCATCAGATGCAGCATCTGAAAATGCCTCCTCCTCCATGGGTTCCTCCTCCTCCTCGTCAGTGACGTGGACGACCTCTGGCTCCACTGGTGGTACTGCTGGTGGTGCTGGTGGAGCAGGTGCTGCTGGAACGAACTGGGCGACGTAGGCAGCGGCACTGAGACGAGGCATCTATAGTTTTGATATAAAATATTATCAGAGTCAATATTTTATGCAATAGAATAAAGAATAGAGCATAAAATTTTTAAGAAAATATCAAGAGTAAGGTGGTAGCAAATAAATAAATAAAGTCAATCTCCTAGAAACGACCATTTCTACCTAGGTTTGCGTCCTATAGTCGACACAGCTCTGATACCAATTTGTCACACTCCAATTAAAGGACAATATAGAGTGCATACATCTTATGTGCGCCCCAGGAATAGTCGCACACATAAGCCGACAAATTAACAGAAGTATCATCACTGAGTACATACATAACGTTATTACATCACGTAGTTCTTACATAAACAAAAGGAAAGGTAAATAGCAACTCTCAGGCGTAGTGTCTGATCCACAGGGAAGGACGACTGGTTGATCCAAACCTAGAAATCCTCCGAGAAGTCCTCGTAGATACTGTCATCTGTTACCCGTCCGGGATTTTACCCAAAAACAATATAGCAACAAGTGTGAGTACATTCGTACTCCGCAAGTATAGTATGAGGATTCATGAGGCTCAAAAAGGTTAGACACGGTTGTCTGCAGTTAGCATTTTTAGTAGATCAACATTTCATTATTAATCATTATTAAATTATGCTCAAGTTCCCATTTATCCCACATGATCCACTACTAGATTTAAGAAGAGAAAGCATCAGTGTGACCTCATCATCATAGTTCATCACGTAACAAGTAACCATTTATTCTGTGAGTTTCCCGGGCCGCTCGTGACCGTGAGCACGGCTGTTATAACAGTTTAAACACTCTGCAGAGGTTGTGCATCTTTACCCGTGAGTCGTGTTACCCATATGCCTGGGGCCCGTCGACCCCCTAACACTTCCAAGGTGAGCAGGCAGGGTACACTATGAAGCCTTCCATAGGCCTCTTCTAACCAGTTAGGGCCGCTAGGTTTCCTCGGCAGGCAGATATAGAGAACCCCCCTTTCGATGGCACAATGCCCGCAGGCTATACACATCTGAACAGAGGCAGTTCTATACCCAACGTGGCAAGCCCCTCTTGCGCCCTTTCGGGTAACCTCTAACAAGTTAGAAAAGATCCTACTACTGAGCCAAAGTCAGAGCCATTTAACTCCCACGGTTACACTGTAAGTCCCAGCTTTTGCCCTACAGATAAGTCCTTACGGAGGGTTTAGGGCAACATGATCAACATCATTTGCACCATCACCCTTTAGTTCCACTACTATCATCATGATTATCCGTTGGTTCCATTAATCACTGTGTAGATCATGTTTAGTTAGAGCACTAGCTTTCTACCTAAATGCAATTAATCCCCATAGGAATCAAGGTACAGGTCATCAAGTTGCTAGGAAATCCTTATAGTCGAGCAATATTAGACACATGCATGATGAATATGTTATATAATGAATAGGACAACAAGGTAGGCCCATGCTATACTTGCCTTGGTTCACGAACTGCTGCTGGTCCTGCTGCTCCTCGTACGCGTCCGGATTTCCGACGTACTCCTCACCGTCTGAACTCGTACGACACGAAGTACAACAAGCAATTCGGAGCAGACATACAAGCAAAACATAGCTACTATTAGAACAGTACACCAACAATAAATAAATCTGAATGAAATGTTTACCAAAATCATCTACGTCTCGCTACGATCACATTGACGCGAATTGCACGAAAATCGGAGCTACAACGCAAAAGTTACGCGCGAAACAAGGTTCCAAAACTAGCTACCAAACTAGACTTAATCAAGAAACTTAAAAGCTTCTAACAGGTCCATCAGTGGCACTACTACGTAGATTACTAAATTACAAAACTAACGCAAGTTGAACGGGTCGATTCGGAGCTAAAACGACGATTTTATACACGTTTTACTGTAGTGGCAAAACTGTAAATAGATTGAAATCATTTCGGAATTAAAATAAATTAAAATTCAGAAATTTCATTAGAACCGAGGACTGCGGGTTAATTAATGAAAAGCACGGGGTCACTTTAGCAAAATTTGCCCCGAAGGGGTATCGGCTGCCCACGGCCGTTGATCACGCGATGAACGGTTAGGAAAGAAGGGGGGGGGGGAAAGAGAGAGGGCCGGCCGGAAATCGGCTAACAGGCCGAAACCGAGGAAAGAAAGAAAACGGGAAAGAATTTATTTTCCTTTTTCAAATTTTGATTTTCAATCACATTTTCAAATGTTTTTGAATGTCTTTTAAACTTTGACTCAAACCAATCATCACAAAATATAGTGCAACAGCATGAGTGCAAAAACAAATGGTTAACCTTATGATTAATTTTAATTTCACAAAATTTATTATTCTCTATATTTAAATGCACAACAAATTCATAATTAAATCAATTTTATCTATTTTTAAATAAAACAAAAATTTAGGGTTTTACAGTAAAACAGCCGGTTCTATTCTTCATCGTAATCAAAGAATTTATCTCGTTACTAGTTTGCTCAAAAACTAGTTGTCACGCTTCTACGAAAGTGAAGCAATTTGTCATTGGCGACTCCTGTGTTGATTTTGGGCGTCAACAGAATTTCAAAAGTGACTTCAAACCAAAGTTGTAGCCCTTGTTTTCATCCTCCCAACAGAGCTGGTTTGACTCGAATTAGATTGATGGTTCAGGACTAACGTATAAAACAGCGCTACTGTCCTGTCTGGCTAGAATTCTCATGTGCAGAATTTTTCAAATATTTTTTTTAACCTATTTAGAATCAGAATTTGCTCGTATCACTAAAATAAAAGTTGTGGAAAATTCTCTGTAGAATTCCAAGATGTATTTGTGTTGCCTGAAGTTGACTGAGAGTTGTGCTTAAAACAGTGGGAACCTAGAAACTTAATCGAATTTTTCCCTAAAATGTGAGAACTGGTAACGTTCAAGCGAGAGGTTTACTTGAGTATTCTTAAAATAGGTTCATGATTGATGAGGCTAGTTCTTAAGGTAGCTTTATTACTCAGGTTTGGGAGGTGCCAGTGCCAAACGTGTGACGCCAAGTTCTCACCAAATTAAGGCAAGTGCATGATGAACATTTGTGTGGGTTTGCACCTATTGTTTGAATTTTTAATTGGTTTGATTTGATTGTGTCACGAGCTTTGTTCCTAATTCATGGGACTCAAGTTCCAAGTCTTTATTTACGTTCAATTCATATTCCCGTGGATCCGGATGTGTAGTGTGGTTTTTGTATTCAAGTTCCGGTTCAAGTTTTCATTTACATTCAATTCTGTTCCGGTGGATCCGGATATGCAATTTGGTTTTTATATTCAGGTTCCTATGAATAAGTGCTGGCCCCACTTGCTCGGCTTTACCGTAAATGCTAAGGATTCAAGTTCGTTTGTTTCCTGACAGAAAATATTATTTAATGATGATTCATTCGATCTTTGTTCATGGATTCATGTGTTGTATTTGTTCTCCCGGTTTTGAATGTACTTGTTGAGTGTTTTTACTCATTCTTGTGTTTATTTGGTTTTTAGGTACCAGCTAATCACCAAATGCAAGGGAATTTGGAGTAGCATCATCATCACGAGCACATTCATTTAACACACATAATCTTAATATTTATGTGTAGCTGTTGCAACTATAATAGTTTAAGCTGGGGGTGCATAATTGTTGGTCATGGTTGAGATGGTCCTACAGTTGGGATGATGTTTTTATTCTGTCGAGCTGGGCTGTGTGCAAATATCATTACTGGTGATGTTACTCTATCTTTGATGTGTGTCATTACCTGCTTCGGATGTACGGGGGATTCATTTCATATGTATTCATGCCAATAGTTTTTTCTCTTCCTTATAATAGAATGCTCACTAGGTCGAATATGCTTTCTCCCTAGGTGCGGCCAGATTAATCTTTACCAAAGGTCTCTAAACTTGCCCTATATGTGCCGTATATAGATCTCAAACCTGACATGAGGCTACGAGGGGCTCATATGTCAGCTCCAACACTTTTTTCTATATACACTTTGCTTTCCCACCATGTCAATCATCAACTGCTTCCCCTATGACCTAGTTGTCTGCCTGTCACTAACTTGGTAAAATTAGACAAAGCCGAAACAACATAGAACACGACTAAGTGCGTGACTACTCGTCGATCTGATTCTAGTTATCTCTAAGTGGTCTTTCAAACAAGGGTGAAGCCAAGAACAAGTTACGCCTCGGCCAGATCCATGCTGACAAAATCTAATGCCCTGTTCCAAACTATAAAATATGCCCTAATGATTTAGTGATAGTAATATATAATACACCTATAGCATCAATCGATAGCATTCAATAGTTAACATAGAAAATATTTTCAATGATAATACAAGACAAATAGTCAATTACCTTACCTACATATGTCTAGGAATTAGGCTACTTATTGAATGCTAGCCTTCAAATCATCTCAAATTTTTTGATAATCCGTGGCACTACGATAGTTGATACTTGCCGGTAGACCCTATCCCGGCATTCCTTATTGATGTTTTACGGTTTGCACTTTGATGTTTTTAGTGGAGCATTGGACTCTAGATTCTCTGGCTGCCTAGTGGAGACCGTGACTTAGCGAGTTGGATTGGGACAGAGTAGTCGAACATATGGACAAACGATGTAGATGGAACTGTAGAGTACAAATAGGAAGAGATGCAGTGATTCCTAGCAGGGGCGGACCCATAGGATATGCTGGGTGGGCCACGGTATACCCTGGGTCTAGCAGCCATACATACGTAATAGACAATTTATATGTAAAAAAAAAGAGAGAGGAAGCAAACGCAACTCGATTTAGGCCTAGTTTAGATGCAAAAAAATTTGCAAAATTTTTTAAGATTCTCCATCACATCGAATCTTTAGATACATGCATGAAACATTAAATATAGATAAAAAATAAAACTAATTATACAGTTTAGACGAAATTCAAAAGACAAATCTTTTAATAAGCCTAATTAATCTATGATTGAATGCTAATTGCCAAATAACAACGAAAAATACTACAGAAACATTTTTTTAAAAAAATTTGCATCTAAATGCAGCCTTGGCTTCTCCGCTTCTGCACGCACGCGCATATCGCGGACCTCGGAGTAACTGCGCGGCTGCGCCGGCCTAGGAGTAACTGCACGCGGAGAAGTCGATTCGTCTGTCGTCGTCTTCGTCTCTACGCTAGCAGCCGACGGCGGAGCTTTGTCAGTTCCGCTTCCGCAGTTCGGCGACGGCGCGTCGGGCGGATCACGTCGCCGCGTCAGGCATCGATCGACGATAGGCACTTCCGCAGAGCTTCGGCAGTTCGGCCTTCGGCGCGGCTGCACGGCTGTGCAGGGCCTAGACCGCAGGCCAGACGGCAGGACGCGGGACGCCGGGATTGCGTCGGTGCCGGGACTGCTCGACTGATGGGCACAACTTAGTTGCAGGTATTGATCTTATCTGTAAAAAAATTGTGTACTCCTATAGTCATGTTTTTATTTAATTATTTATTATTTATGAGTGGTTTCTTATTATTTCAGTTCGTGTTCGTGTATTCGTTCAACAGACCACTAATTAGCAATTTAGCATCAATCCATCAAAGAAGGCAGGCAGGCAGCATGTGAGTTTTTTAACAGTAACATGATTCCACCATCGCATGTGATTTGCTAAAACTTGAATTGCAACTTGATAATTATATTGATGACATGCAATGAGATGATAATTTCTAAGGTCTAAACAATATTGTTGATCTCTCAGTTAAGCTTGTTGAAACAAAAAGACACAAAGTGTATGATATGGTTTACTTGCTTCTCAAATTGATATTGGTTTTACCAGTGGCAGTTGTGAGTGTTGAAAGGGTATTTTCTGCATTGGTTACAGTGAAAACAAAGTCAAGGAATAAGTTAGGTGACAATATTTTGGATGATTGTCTAGTGATATTCATTGAGCGGGATATTTTCTTCCAAGTTGATGAAAATGATATAATGGAGATAATCATGTCATTCAGAAATTAAAGCGGCGGATAAACAAGTAATATTGTAAGTCTCTTCTATGGCTATATTTTGAACTATTTGTATTTCATTTCAACAATTTATATCGAGATTTATGGTCGTTTCTAGCTTAGTCTTTGATTTTAAGACTTATCATGTTATTTAACGTATCTGGTTTTACCGAATTAGAATATGGTTTTACCGAATTTTAAATGGTTTACCAAATTGTATAAGAATTTTTTTGAGGCATACCCTGTGATAAAATTCTAGGCCCGCCACTGATTCATAGAGTAGTCACAGGCCCTTGTCGTGGACTCCGCACAGCAAAATTCAGCATGTAGTAATTAATATTAATCACCTAATGAGTAAAAACCAACCAAATGGGAAGCATCATCTTAGATTATGTATCATATTTTGAAAACAGGTGGACTGTATTAATGAGATTGTGATGAAAAACATTACCTCGCATCAACATCCTAAACTAGAACTCAAAACGGTAATTCTCAGCCACAGGCGTCCATCTATCCAGAGTCGCCCAGGCCTGCGAGCGGATTGGCCTCAGGTAACAACCCGGGTTTTTTTAAGAAACAAAAAATACGAACTTTTTAAAATTTTTCCTGCAATGTGTGAATCATTTAGTTGCTAGGTCAAATCTGAGTCAACCCAAGGAGAACTTGCTAATAAAATATTGCATTCATATAGATTTGTTTGTAGAGAGTGCCTTTGTTCTTGAGTTGGTTTCGTGTCTCGAGTTTTGGAGTTTGGACACTACTACAGCGTAGGGATATAGTAACACCAACTTGTGTTGCTATAGGTTGGAAAAATTGTTACTAGCTCTCTTAGTAACACATATTTTTTTGTGTTCCAATTGTCATGTTACTATAGACTGGTTTATTGTAACATATTTACTTGTCTACAGGAACATTTGTCTAGTGTTACAATGAATTTTGCTGTAACACTTTTTTTTCTCTAGTAACACTTCACATTATGGTAGAATGCATAGCTTGTAACATATTTATTTATCTATGGGAATATTTATCTAGTGTTATTGTAATTGTCTGTTGTAACACTTTTTTTAGTTCTAGTAACACTTCTACATCATGGTAGAGCATAGTATGGAACAAAGGAACACATGGTTTGTAATACTTGTTTGTATCTATTGTAACATACTATAAGGATTCTCCTCTGATGCAACAATCTAAAAGTGTTGCAATAGGCCAAAAAGTGTTGCTACAGGTGGTATCTCTATTGCCACACTCTGTGGTTGTTATAGGTGGAACCCTCTATTGCTATGAAAATATTTTGGTTGCTAGAGAGGACCTCTCTATTGCCACACTAACCATTGTGGTTGCTATAGGTAGAACCCTCTTTTACCACGACAAATGTTTAGTTGCTAGAGGTAGCCTCTCTATTGCCACACTAAATATTGTGGTTGCTATAGGTAGAACCCTTTATTGTTAGGACAAATGGTTGGTTGCTATAGGTGAAAATCTCTATTGCCACGCCCCTAGTTTCATTGGTATGAGATTTTTGCCACACCGTTTATTTGTTGCTCTAGTATATATTGCAACGCCAAATAATTATGCCAATAGTCCATATTGTAACGCTTTGTTTAGTAGCTTCAATCAATAATTGCATGCCGAACAATATACATATGATGAATAAAGTATTAGACATCCATTAAACCAAAATATGCCTTGTTTGGACAAATTAGTAACGAAACCATTCAATATCAAACTTAGTTGATAACACACGCACGAATAAGGTATCCAATATAGATCACTAGCTAGTTTGAACACATCAAAATATAATGAACTATGTAACACTGCTGCAAAAGGTTGCCTTGATGTTGATCATCCCATCATCGTGCGCTCCACTCAAACTCCATCTTTGAAAGGTCCTAATATGGCTAGAGGGGGTGAATAGCCTATTTAAAAAATTCTACAAAGCACTAGAGCAATTGATTAGTATGACAAATAGCATTATGCAATTTTGCTCTAGATCTACAAGGGTTGCAAGCCACCTATCCTAACAATTCTAGTTGCTATAGTCACTAAGACAAAGGCTGTCACTACGAGCTCTCAAAAACTAGTTACACTAAAGAGCTCAACTAGGTGTGAAGCTACACTAGTAAGGATAATACAAGCTCTCAAAACTAATTACACTAAAGAGCTTGTTACAACTAGTTTGCGGAATGTAAATGAAGGGGATGTGATCTTTATACCGCCGCGTAGGGGATGAACCAATCCATGAATATGAAGATCAATCACCAGGAGAAGTCAATCAACACAAGATGGACACAATGATTTTTCCCCCGAGGTTCACATGCTTGCCAGCACGCTACGTCCTTATTGTGTCGATCACCACTTCGTGTTTCGGCGGCTAATTGGCAATCCAAAGCCAAGCTCTCCAAGAGCACCGCAAGAACCTACCGCAAGTGAGGTAACTCAATGACACGAGCAATTTACTAGAGCTACCTTGCGGCGCTTCGTTGGGGAAGGTGCAACACCCCTCACAAGATCACCAGAGCCGGCCATGAACAATCATCAACACGTGCCGGACCTCCACCGCTGCTCCAAGCCATCTACGTGACAACAACCACCAAGAGAAACAAGAATCCCGCAGCCAAAGATCACCCAAGTGCCACTAAGATGCAAACTCACAAGCACAATGCACTTAAATCACTCAATCTCACTTTGGATTAGCAACCAAGCAAGGAAGATGAGTGGGAGGGAGTATGCTCAGCTCAAGAGGATGTCAAGATGATAAAGTTTAAGAGAGTTCCCCAAGAGCCGGCCAACACATATTTATAAGCCCCCACAAAGAATAGAGCCGTTATGCTGTGGGGCTTAACTCGACACCACCGGACGCTCTAGTGTGCCTCACCGGACGCTGCCCCTGCGTCTGGTCGCACCACACCAAACACACCAATGGACGCCACGCGTCCTTGTTCAAATCTGCGCCACACGATCTCAACGATTATTTTCATAGTACTGCTCGCGTACATAGTCGCACCAAACACACCAATGGAATGCACTGGACTCCACAGGGCCAGCGCCCGGTCGACTCCAGTAAGGTACTAGAGAGGGAAAACGCGCACCGGACGTGTCCGCTGGGGGGCGATCGGACGCACCCCAGCATCCGGTGATCACTCGGCCTTGCCATGTGCTTACGTCATTTGCACCGGATGCTGACGCACTGCGTCCGGTCCCTTGCATCCGCTGCCACACAAAAATGCACCGGACGCGCCGGTGTACTGTGGCCAGCGTCCGCTCGCTGAAGCCCTTCGCGCGCGCCTCTGCCTGAACTAACCAGACGTGCAGGTGCCCCCGAGTCCAGCGTCCGGTCACTTCCAGTGACCTTTTTCGCCTCTGTTTCTTCACCAAATGTGTCAACTACCTTGTGTATCACCTTGTGCACGTGTGTTAGCATATTTTCACAAATATTTTCAAGGATTATGTTAGCTCTCCACTAGATCCTAATGCACATGCATATAAGTCATCATCTAGTGGTACTTATGAGACCAAATAGCCAAAGGATTCTCCCTTTATAGTACGGCTATCGATCCTAAACATGATCACACCCTCTATGATGTCTTGATCACCAAAACCAAAACCCTAACAATACCTTTGCCTTAATTTTCATCGGGTTTTGTTTTTCTCTTTCTTCTTTTCTAAATGTGAAACACTTGATCATCTTTTGGTCACCTCCATCACTATGACTATCATCTAGCTCCGTCACTTGGCATGTGACTTATCATTTTATGTCTACACACTTAGCATAATGATTAGTCCCTAGGTTTCATCAATTATCCAAAACTAAACTAGGGCTTTCAATCTTGCTCCTGAAAAGAATCATTAACAATTGGTATATGCATCAGGTAAACTGAAATTGTATTATTTTGGCAATAGCTACATCGAGTCGATAAAGTAAGCAATTTGAAATCTTAAACTAAAGACTAGCTGGTTTGTAGGTAAATTTGCAGAATTATTCAAAAGTAAAATTTTCATGAAAAAATCTACATGATCAAGCCTACAAGTCAATTAGGTTATACAAAAGACACTCTCACCAAAGGGATAAATGGGAGCTAACTAAAAGTCTTCACCGAGAAGAACTTGGCCTATATCCTGATTATAACTCAATACACCTCTCTTCTAATTGCCAGGTTACACAAGCGGCAAATAAAAAGTTTTATGATTTTTTTCACATGCTATCTAATATCCTCTTTATTCCAAATTATAATCGCTTTGACTTTTTGGTACACCAATTTTGTTATATATCTAGATATCTAGATATAATAACATATGTTTAGATACATATCAAATCTATGTTAAAAAATAATGTGTCTTCTAATTCGAAATGGAGAGAGAATTTATCTATTGTATACTTACAAGAATAAACAAAACTATATAAATATATGCATTTTCGGTGGTGTTTGCATATGATCTTCAAATGCATGTTAGAACAAATATTATATTTGTTTTAAAAATAAACATATTTTTGCAACTCATAGTTGAAATGTTGGCACGGGAAGATTTATCGTGGTTCGGGTTTCGAAGGTCTACGTCCACCAAAAGAGTTATTCATGTTAGAGTGCTCGAGAGAGTCTCAGGATCCCATGCGTCTTCTTATATATCTCTCTGAGGGGCAATGGGAATATAAGGATCAGGTTTCATAGCGTTCTTGGTCGTTAAGGAAGCGTTAGAGTTTCTCCTTTCTAACCTTCGTTGGTACTAATATGGCTGCCAGAATCCTAATAAGATGTGCTGTTGTGATCTTTATTTGTCTTTAGCACCCATGAATGTGTACCATTAACTTTGGCAAACTGTTACCCTATCTATCATTGGATTCACTGTACCCCAAACCTAATCTGCCATATGCTGCACCATAATTCTAATCAAATCAAACATTAGCTTTTGTAATAACCCTAACTCGATCTACAATATCATCAGTTTCACTAGAACATTAGCCATCGATGGACAAGAATTGAATTTTCTATGAAATTTAAATAGTTGGAAAAGGATAAGTACCTTTGGTGCTTCGAGAAAAAATAACCTCAGTGAATTATTATGAATCTTTTTTATTAAAATGAAAATCTGATTAAATTTCACGTTCCCCTTATCATTCTTGCTAAATTCCCTAGCCACCAAGAACTCGGAATACATAACTTGATGTTTTGGAATTCCAGACAGGGAAGTTGTTTGACCATATCAATTTCTATGCTAAAAATATAAATACATTTGGTTTTTAATAAGAACGTGATTGGTCCCCTTCCAAGTTTCAAAATTCTCTGAGAAGAGTTGAATATTATTAAATACAAAAACAACCAAGTGACTTAAAATAAAAATAAAAAATTTGATCTTTATATGTATGCTTGGTCACATATATAGCCACAAATCTATACCTAATATTTAAAAGGGAAAATTTTTGTGGTTTTTTTTGTTTCCGCTCCTTTTCTGTCCGCCGTTCCTGTCCGGTCGTCCAACCTCCTCCCCGTATCTGTCTGTCCGCCTCCCCTCTCTCCATATCCGCTCCACGAAGCCTGAGTCGGTACTGTGTGTGTTCATAGTCCGTTCAGACTCCTTGTCCAAATAAGACTCCACCATCCATACGAAAATTACCAGAGAAAGAAACGAGTCAAAGAAATCAGAGCGAATCAAAGAGAACATCAGATGCCACCAATTTTCTGTCCGCCTATTCTATCGTCCGGCCTCTTCTCCAAAATTAACACCAACTGGACTCCAATCCAAATCAACTCCAGAGAACCAGACCGGAAAAGATGACGAGGAAGAGCTCGAGCGCGACGACGACGCGGAGCTCCGATGCTGCCATTACCTGGAGCCGCCTATTGAGAGCCTGACCGTGAGCCGCTACCCAGTCGCCGGCCGCCGTGCAAACCTTGCCGCGCCGACCACTGAGCAAGGTGCGAGCGGGCGAGCCGCGCAAGCGCCGTCCACCACGCTGCCCTATCGCGCTGTCTGTTGAGGGCGCGACTGTTGTCAGCGCCACCGGTAGCAGTGCGTTAGGGGCCGTTAGGTGGAGGTGGGCGTGGAGAAGACGGGCGTCGGGCCGGAGACGGCGTGGCTACGCCGGGGCGGAGGCGGTCAATGCGAGGGCGTGGGAGCGCATGGCGATGGAGCGTTCATGCGAGGGCACGAGTTGCGTGGATGGGCTTGGCCCTCGGCGGTGGCGGTGAAGCGCCCCTGGTCAACCAGGAACTCAAATGTAATACAATACTAGTCCCAGGAGGCTAGTAACACATTTATTACATCAGACAGGTCTCATTGCAGTAGTCTCGACAAGCGTGGACAATGAAGACATGCCACGATTAAAAGTAACCACAACATAATACAGGTCCGACAGACCCAGAAAAAGGTCTCGCTAATACATATCATCTGACGGATCCTAATACCAAAGGCTTAGTTGGGTGCAGACACGACCTTATTCGTACGCCACGTCAGGGTTGAAGTCTAGATCTTTCTCTGTTCAACAAAGCAAGAGTGAGTACAAAGTACTCAGTAAATTCTACCTTACCCTACGGAACGAGATATCAGTATATGCATATGGACAATTCAAGGATAAGGCTTGGTTTATTTGCATAAAGCTATCTTTTTACACATGCAGGGTTTTATTTTATAAATACCTTTGCAAAAGACATATATTTTTCATATATAATAGTATTTTTGAAAAAGAGGTTGATCATAATTTTAGGTGTTGCTGAACCCTCCGTTCCCGCAACATATGGCAGACAACCATTCATTTTCAAAATCACACTCACTCTCATCTTTTCACTTATCCCAACCCATCTAGTTGTTGAAATCAAACCATAACTCGTCCGATACCGCGAACATGTCTATCCGGATAAATTTTACACTCTGCAGAGGTTGTACACTTTCTCCACAAGTAGGATACCGTAGCTTAGCACCGTCATGTAAGCACAGATCTATCAAAGTCATTACCCTCCATAGATAGCACTGGCGCTCACCACGGGAACACCAAGGCCACATCTCATAATACAATAATTTATAGAGCTCTTTACATTTCATACAGTATTCATCAATTTCCATATACATCTCTTAGTGTCCCATTGCACACCTGCCTCCAGGTGATTGCCATACCAACTAGAGGGATTGTAACAACCCAGGAATTTTCCCTAACTCAAAAATCACAACTATAATTTTTTTTCTAAAATAACCTATGAATGGTGAGGTGTCATGTAGGAAACCTAACCTAGTTGCACAAGTAGCACCTAAATTAGTTAATTGCATCTTTGCATTTAAATAAATTATGCTTGAGTTGGATTTTATGTTCTTTGTTATGTTAATTAAAAGTAACCACTTTTATTTAATTAATGCTTAACTAATTAGCTAAAGTGTAAAAGAATCCATGGCTATTTAGTCACAACACTAAACACTTCTGAGTAGACCCACTGGGGTTGCTTGCGCAGGTCACTAGCGTGCTCCAACGATTAGTTTTCGTGCGTATAAACTTGTATTGACCGGACGCGCAGGTCACTAACGGGACCGGACGCGCAGGTCACAGCGAAACAGCAAACAGAGAGGTTCCAGTAAGCTCCCGACGTGACCGGACGCGTTTCACCGTTTGACCGGACGCGCTGCACCCGGCGTCCGGTCGGAGTCTAGAGAGCTCCTCGCGCGATCGGACGCGTCCGGTCGCATGTGACCGGACGTGCCACCGCGTCCGCTCGCACATACCCTTCGTGCTGCTCTCCTGGGTGCGTGACCAGACACGTCGGTTCCACGAGGGACCGGACGCGCCGGTCCGTGACCCCCTCGCGTGCGCGTCTGCCTGTGGTTTGAACTGACCGGACGCTCCAGCCGCGTCCGGTCACCTCGACCACAACGTCCGGTCACTGTTTTTTCAGTGAGAATCACACCGGACTAACGCCTCCGTTTCTTCGCCTCAGGCGCAGTAGAAAATAGTCATTTCACTTCCACAAAAAGCGCCGAATCCCGCCTCACAAGCTCGGCGGGAGGGAGAGAGGAACCCAACCCCCTCTCTACCGCTCAAACTCTACCGCCTTCGCAAATGTGCTAACACCACCAAGTGTACAACACCATGTGCATGTGTGTTAGCATTTTGACAATTATTTTCCAAGGCATTATGTTAGCTCTCAACTAGATCCTAATGCATATGCTCAAGACATTGATCTAGTGGCACTAGATTCCCGAGCTAACCGTGATTGCCCCTCTTAATAGTCAGCTATGTATCCTAAACCCAGTCAATCACTTCTCTACTAATCTTAGACCAGCAAAAGGAAAACCCTATGGTTATACCTTTGCCTTGCGCTCTTAGATCCTTCTCCTCCACTTGATCATCATGTCCATCATTTTATGTGCATTCCTTCATGATCTTGCTCATCATTTCATGCACCAAATCATGTGGTCTTGTGGCCATCTCTCCATGCCATTTCCACCTCCATCACATGTTTCTTATACCTAGCTTAATCACACTTGATCACATAACATTAGCAACTTTGGTGTCACTCAATTTCCAAAACCAAACTTGGGCTTTCAATCTCCCCCTTTTTGGTAATTGATGACAACCACCACAAATGTAACACCCTAAAATTTGAAGAAAAGAAAAATAGGGAAAATATGATTTTTATATTTATTTTTGGTGAAGCATGCAACTATAGAATAAGAATAATTTTATAAATTTAAAATCAAATATAAGGGTAGAAACATGATTGAGCATTCATGCTGCTGCATTTGGAGTTTTGCATTGAGTGGTTTAAATCAAATTCAAATTTGATTTGAAAATCAATTGAAAAATGGATTTGAAAAATTGGAAAAGAAAAAGAAAAGGATTTTACCTTCTTACCGGGCCGCTCCCTCCCGCACCGGCCTGCTTCGGCGGCCCAATTTCTTTTCCCCGCGCGCGCCCGCATTCCTTGGGCCGAGCCTGGCCAGCGGCCCGCCAGCCCAGCTCCGCACCGCGCGTGGCCGCGTCCCGCCTGGAGTCACCGACATGTGGGTCCCACCGGTCAGTGACCGTTCCCGCTTTCCTTTCTTCTTCCTCCGGTTTCCCAATCGCGAGCTCCTCTTTCCCTCCTTCTCCGATCCGATTTGGGGCTCAATCTCCTTCCCTTCCATAGATAGCGACGCCTTCGGGCTATAAAAATGCGACCCCCGCATC
This sequence comes from Saccharum spontaneum, assembly GCA_022457205.1. Lineage (NCBI taxonomy): Eukaryota > Viridiplantae > Streptophyta > Magnoliopsida > Poales > Poaceae > Saccharum > Saccharum spontaneum. The sequence goes on along the minus strand of CM039600.1, from coordinate 21,384,040 downwards.
ATACCGCATCTATCCCACCCTTTTGGAGCCGCCCTAGTCGTCTCGTCGAGTCACCGCGCGCGCCACCGCCGCCATAGCCGCCTCCGCAAGCTAGCCGCCGCCTTCCAGTCATCCTCGGGTCTTCTTGTCGCGCGGGGTGAGTTCGCCGTGAGCTTCTCGACCTCCCGGTGTTTTCCCTTCTCCGTTTGGTGGCCGGAGCGGAGTTTTCCCGTTTTCCGGTGATGGCGCCGCCGTGGGGGGCTCGCCGGCGGCCGAAAGTTGGCCGGAGTGCGCCGGCGCTCTTCTTCTCTCTCTCCCCGATCAATCCGGACCGTCCGATCTAAATCGGACGGATCTTATTAAAAGATACCGTTTCGCGTGTATTTTTGTAAAAGAGCCCCTGAGATTTCTGAGTTTGTAACCCGCGATCCAAAGCGTATTCTGGAAAAATACGTTTTTAATAAAAGAAAACGTAATTCGTTTCGGAAAAAGAAAAATACGCTTTCTGATATTTACAGTTTTGCCACTGGGATTGTTTTAGCCGTAGAATCTTCGTTTTAACTCCGATTTGATCCATTCAAATTGCGTTAGATTCATATTTGCGAGCTCTATCTAATGATGTAACTGTACAGTAGGTTTAGATTAATTTATTTTCGAGTTTTAATTAAAGTATTTATTTTTCTATAGGAAATCTTCGGAAATTCATAACTTTGTCGTTTTAGATCCGTTTTTCGTGATCTTCGCGTCTGTGTGATCCTAGCGAGTTGTAGATTCATTTTAAAGACTTTTTATTTTATTTTCTTACTGTTGGTGTATTGTTCTAATTATAGTCTTGTTTGTCTATGCATGATTGCCTCTGGATGTGTGTTGTTGATAATGGTTGATCGAGTATAGACGGTGAGCAATTTGTTGGAGATCAAGAGCCTTACTTCGAGCAAGATCTTCAGGACCAGTTTGGACAAGGCAAGTATAACATGGGACCATTCTTGTTGTCCTATTCACTGAAATTATCATACATGTGCATGTGTCTTCCTTGACAACCATAGAGATTATAACTTAGCTATTGATATCTTATTTCCTTGTCACCTATGGGACTTTGCATTGGGTAGCTTTTGCTAGCGCTGAACATAAACTATGATCTTGTAATATGATTAATGGAATATGCAACAACACTAAAAGATGACTTTTTGATTACTGTTTAAAGGGGGCTAGAGCATGGGGTTATTTTTGGTGCTCTAGTTTCTCTCCATAAGGACTCATCTGTAAGCGAACATCCGGGATTTACAGTACAACTATGAGGGCTATATGGCTCTGGCTTTAGTCAAGTATGAGGACCTTTTCTAGCTTGTTAGTGGTAACCTTCATGGCGTAAGAATGGCTTGACGAATCGGGTATAGTGCGGCCTCTGTCCTCATGTGTATAGGCTGCGCGTCATTGTGCCATTTGGAAGGGGGGCTCTACATCTGTTTGCCGAGTGAATCTAATGGCCCTAACTTGTTAGACGAACCTTTGAAAGACTTCATAGTGAACCCTGCCGACCTTCCTTGGTAGTGGGTCAAGAGGCTGATCACCTCGGGCGAAAGGGTAAATCACGACTCACAGTGAAAGTGTACAACCTCTGCAGAGTGTAGAACTGTTATAACAGCCGTGCTCACGGTCACGAGTGGCCTTGGACCCTTATGGAATAGTTGATTAATTGTTTATGTTTATGTTTTTGCTATTCATTAATCATTTCACATGGATCATATGTTTATTGTTTACATTGAGACCTATTGATGCTATTGATATGCTAAAATCATGTTAACTAAAAGCTACATGCTGATAAACCCACGATTATGCCTATTTGAGCCTCATGAACCCCATGTTACACTTGTTGAGTACGAGATGTACTTACGCTTGTTTATTTCTCTTATTTGGATAAAAATCCCGGATGGGTAACAGATGGAGGTAATAGCGACTACTACGCCTACTTCCCTGAGGATTACTAGTCTTGCTGTCAACCAGTCAATGTACCTGTGACTGGAGCTACCACGAGAGAGATTTTTATTTATACTTCCGCTACATTTGTGTTAAGACTATGTGTTAAATATCGTGATGTAATAACATTTGCCATGATACTTCTGTTATAATTTGTGAACTTATGTGTGATTGATCTCTGGGCGCACATAAGGGTAAGCATTCCATTCTGTCACGCCCGGTTTTCCAAAGAAGACCAAGCACTCGTCATATGTGTGCCTAGGAAGTCCACACATACAACAACAGAATAGAGATATCAAAACAATGTTTATATAAAGCGGAATACTTACTATATTAACACTTACAACCATCAGAGTATCGCAGAACGGTGGCTAAGCTTCTGCTCGGGCTCCATTCTTCTCAGGGACGGCTGACTGGTGGCTCCATATGCCAAGCACTTCTAAAAGACTTCTGAAAACTCCACTACACTTTCATCCTTCTTCTAAGCAGCACCTCACTACACACTGGAGTGTGAAGAAATAGCAAGGGTGAGTCCATGTCGAACTCAACAAATATAACATGGGGTTCATGAAGCTCAAAAGGTTTGACACTGGTTTACTGCATTTAGCTTTTAACTATCACAGTTTTATCATATGAGTAGAATCAGGTTTGCATTAATCCCACAATAAACATATGATCAATGTAAAGATGAATAATGAATAGCAAAAACACATTTATAGTCATTAGTGATCATCTATTCCGTAAGGGTCCAAGGCCACTCGTGACCTGGAACTGCACCTATAGCTAAGCGACCATATAGAATGGGAGTAAATGAACTAGAAGAACTTAAGAAACAAATTAAGGAATTACAGGATAAGGGTTTTATTCGTCCTAGTTCGTCACCATGGGGTGCACCAGTAATTTTTGTGGATAAGAAAGATGGAACTCAGAGGATGTGTGTAGATTATCGGTCTCTTAATGAGGTTACCATTAAGAACAAGTACCCATTGCCTAGAATTGATGACCTGTTTGATCAGTTGAGAGGAGCTTGTGTATTTTCCAAGATTGACCTTCGTTCTGGATATCATCAATTGAAGATTCGTGCCAGGGATATACCCAAGACAGCATTTACTACACGTTATGGGCTATATGAGTATACAGTGATGTCATTTGGTTTGACTAATGCTCCCGCATACTTCATGTACTTAATGAATAAGGTGTTCATGGAATATCTGGACAAGTTTGTAGTGGTATTCATTGATGATATACTAGTGTTTTCCAAGACGGAGGAAGAACATGCTGAACACTTGAGGTTGGTCTTGCAGAAGCTCAGAGAACACCAACTATATGCAAAAAGGAGTAAATGTGAGTTTTGGCTTAAGGAAGTTTCTTTTCTAGGTCATATCGTTTCAAATGGAGGAATATCAGTAGATCCTGGCAAGGTGAAGGATGTATTGAACTGGAAACCACCTACCAATGCAAGTGAGATCCGTAGCTTTTTGGGATTGGCTGGTTATTATAGAAGGTTTATAGAGGGATTTTCCAAGCTTGCAAAACCAATGACTGCATTGTTGGAAAAGAATGCTAAGTTTGTGTGGTCCGAGAAGTGTCAGGCTAATTTTGAGGAATTAAAGAAAAGATTGACTACTGCACCTGTCTTAGTTTTGCCAGACCTGAATAAACCTTTCTCTATCTATTGTGATGCATCTCGATTGGGATTGGGATGTGTTCTGATGCAAGAAGGTAGAGTTGTGGCATATGCATCGAGGCAGTTAAGGAAGCATGAGTTAAATTACCCTACTCATGATTTGGAATTAGCTGCAGTGGTTCATGCATTAAAGATATGGAGGCATTATTTGATTGGACACAAAAGTGATATATACACTGATCACAAGAGTCTCAAGTATATCTTCACTCAAACAGATCTGAACTTGAGGCAGCGTAGATGGTTGGAGTTGATAAAAGACTATGATCTAGAGGTGCATTATCATCCCGGAAAGGCCAACGTGGTTGCTGATGCTCTTAGTAGGAAGAGTTATGCAAATGAAATACAAGTAATGCCTATGCCTAAGGAATTGTGTGCTGAGTGTAAGCATCTGAACTTAGGATTTACTACTAATGCAGTGGAACTAGTATTGGAGCCTACTCTGGAGCAAGAAATCCGTAAAGGTCAGCTGAAAGATGAAAAGTTGAGAGAGATAGCTGAAAACATAGCGAAAGGAAAATCTCCAGGATTCCATAAGGATGAAAATGGTACGCTATGGTTCGGGAAAAGGTTGTGTGTGCCCGAAGATAGGGAAATCCGAATGGCAATTCTGCGTGAAGCTCATGAGTCAGCTTATTCCATACATCCGGGTAGTACTAAGATGTATTTAGATCTGAAAGAGAAATATTGGTGGTATGGTTTAAAGAGAGACGTAGCTGAGTATGTTGCTTTGTGTGACACATGTCAAAGGGTGAAAGCGGAACATCAAAGACCTGCAGGATTGTTACAACCTATGCAGATACCCGAGTGGAAATGGGAAGAGGTCGGTATGGATTTTATAGTTGGGTTACCGCGGACTCAACGAGGATATGATTCAATTTGGGTGATAGTGGATCGTCTGACTAAGGTTGCTCATTTTCTGCCTGTGAAGACTACATATAGCAGTGCGAAACTGGCAGAGTTGTATATGGAAAGAATAGTGAGTCTACACGGAGTTCCTAAGAAGATTGTGTCTGATCGAGGTACTCAATTTACATCTCATTATTGGCAAAAGATACATGAGTCATTGGGGACCAAACTAAATTTCAGTACAGCTTATCATCCTCAGACAGATGGTCAAACGGAGAGAATTAATCAGATATTGGAAGATATGCTGAGAGCTTGTGCTCTACAATATGGTACTAGCTGGGATAAGAGTTTGCCATACGCAGAGTTCTCTTATAACAATAGTTATCAGAAGAGTCTTCAAATGGCACCGTTTGAGGCTCTGTATGGACGAAAGTGTAGGACCCCGTTGTTCTGGAATCAGACAGGGGAAAGTCAAGTGTTTGGGCCTGATGTATTAAAGGATGCTGAGAAGAAAGTGAGAATGATTAGAGATAATCTAAAAATAGCCCAGTCTAGACAGAAAAGTTATGCTGATACTCGCAGAAGAGAGTTGACATTTGAGGTAGGAGATTATGTTTACTTGAAAGTGTCACCCATGAGAAGTGTGAAGAGATTTAACATGAAGGGTAAATTAGCACCAAGATATATTGGACCTTTCAAGATTATAGAGAGACGTGGTGAAGTGGCGTATCAATTGGAATTGCCCGAGAGTCTGGCAGGTGTACATGATGTGTTCCATGTGTCACAATTGAAGAAATGTTTACGAGTACCGGAGGAACAGATTCCGATAGAGGAACTCACTGTTAAGGAGGATCTTACATATGAGGAGTTTCCGGTGAAGATTTTGGAGACTGCGGACAGAGTCACAAGAAGTAGAACAATTAAGATGTGTAAAGTACAGTGGAATCGGTATACTGCAGAAGAGGCTACTTGGGAACGAGAAGAGGATCTGAGAAAAACCTACCCGCAACTGTTTGAGTAAGCACCGGTCGAATCTCGGGGCGAGATTCATTTTAAGGGGGGTAGAATTGTAACACCCTAAAATTTGAAGAAAAGAAAAATAGGGAAAATATGATTTTTATATTTATTTTTGGTGAAGCATGCAACTATAGAATAAGAATAATTTTATAAATTTAAAATCAAATATAAGGGTAGAAACATGATTGAGCATTCATGCTGCTGCATTTGGAGTTTTGCATTGAGTGGTTTAAATCAAATTCAAATTTGATTTGAAAATCAATTGAAAAATGGATTTGAAAAATTGGAAAAGAAAAAGAAAAGGATTTTACCTTCTTACCGGGCCGCTCCCTCCCGCACCGGCCTGCTTCGGCGGCCCAATTTCTTTTCCCCGCGCGCGCCCGCATTCCTTGGGCCGAGCCTGGCCAGCGGCCCGCCAGCCCAGCTCCGCACCGCGCATGGCCGCGTCCCGCCTGGAGTCACCGACATGTGGGTCCCACCGGTCAGTGACCGTTCCCGCTTTCCTTTCTTCTTCCTCCGGTTTCCCAATCGCGAGCTCCTCTTTCCCTCCTTCTCCGATCCGATTTGGGGCTCAATCTCCTTCCCTTCCATAGATAGCGACGCCTTCGGGCTATAAAAATGCGACCCCCGCATCATACCGCATCTATCCCACCCTTTTGGAGCCGCCCTAGTCGTCTCGTCGAGTCACCGCGCGCGCCACCGCCGCCATAGCCGCCTCCGCAAGCTAGCCGCCGCCTTCCAGTCATCCTCGGGTCTTCTTGTCGCGCGGGGTGAGTTCGCCGTGAGCTTCTCGACCTCCCGGTGTTTTCCCTTCTCCGTTTGGTGGCCGGAGCGGAGTTTTCCCGTTTTCCGGTGATGGCGCCGCCGTGGGGGGCTCGCCGGCGGCCGAAAGTTGGCCGGAGTGCGCCGGCGCTCTTCTTCTCTCTCTCCCCGATCAATCCGGACCGTCCGATCTAAATCGGACGGATCTTATTAAAAGATACCGTTTCGCGTGTATTTTTGTAAAAGAGCCCCTGAGATTTCTGAGTTTGTAACCCGCGATCCAAAGCGTATTCTGGAAAAATACGTTTTTAATAAAAGAAAACGTAATTCGTTTCGGAAAAAGAAAAATACGCTTTCTGATATTTACAGTTTTGCCACTGGGATTGTTTTAGCCGTAGAATCTTCGTTTTAACTCCGATTTGATCCATTCAAATTGCGTTAGATTCATATTTGCGAGCTCTATCTAATGATGTAACTGTATAGTAGGTTTAGATTAATTTATTTTCGAGTTTTAATTAAAGTATTTATTTTTCTATAGGAAATCTTCGGAAATTCATAACTTTGTCGTTTTAGATCCGTTTTTCGTGATCTTCGCGTCTGTGTGATCCTAGCGAGTTGTAGATTCATTTTAAAGACTTTTTATTTTATTTTCTTACTGTTGGTGTATTGTTCTAATTATAGTCTTGTTTGTCTATGCATGATTGCCTCTGGATGTGTGTTGTTGATAATGGTTGATCGAGTATAGACGGTGAGCAATTTGTTGGAGATCAAGAGCCTTACTTCGAGCAAGATCTTCAGGACCAGTTTGGACAAGGCAAGTATAACATGGGACCATTCTTGTTGTCCTATTCACTGAAATTATCATACATGTGCATGTGTCTTCCTTGACAACCATAGAGATTATAACTTAGCTATTGATATCTTATTTCCTTGTCACCTATGGGACTTTGCATTGGGTAGCTTTTGCTAGCGCTGAACATAAACTATGATCTTGTAATATGATTAATGGAATATGCAACAACACTAAAAGATGACTTTTTGATTACTGTTTAAAGGGGGCTAGAGCATGGGGTTATTTTTGGTGCTCTAGTTTCTCTCCATAAGGACTCATCTGTAAGCGAACATCCGGGATTTACAGTACAACTATGAGGGCTATATGGCTCTGGCTTTAGTCAAGTATGAGGACCTTTTCTAGCTTGTTAGTGGTAACCTTCATGGCGTAAGAATGGCTTGACGAATCGGGTATAGTGCGGCCTCTGTCCTCATGTGTATAGGCTGCGCGTCATTGTGCCATTTGGAAGGGGGGCTCTACATCTGTTTGCCGAGTGAATCTAATGGCCCTAACTTGTTAGACGAACCTTTGAAAGACTTCATAGTGAACCCTGCCGACCTTCCTTGGTAGTGGGTCAAGAGGCTGATCACCTCGGGCGAAAGGGTAAATCACGACTCACAGTGAAAGTGTACAACCTCTGCAGAGTGTAGAACTGTTATAACAGCCGTGCTCACGGTCACGAGTGGCCTTGGACCCTTATGGAATAGTTGATTAATTGTTTATGTTTATGTTTTTGCTATTCATTAATCATTTCACATGGATCATATGTTTATTGTTTACATTGAGACCTATTGATGCTATTGATATGCTAAAATCATGTTAACTAAAAGCTACATGCTGATAAACCCACGATTATGCCTATTTGAGCCTCATGAACCCCATGTTACACTTGTTGAGTACGAGATGTACTTACGCTTGTTTATTTCTCTTATTTGGATAAAAATCCCGGATGGGTAACAGATGGAGGTAATAGCGACTACTACGCCTACTTCCCTGAGGATTACTAGTCTTGCTGTCAACCAGTCAATGTACCTGTGACTGGAGCTACCACGAGAGAGATTTTTATTTATACTTCCGCTACATTTGTGTTAAGACTATGTGTTAAATATCGTGATGTAATAACATTTGCCATGATACTTCTGTTATAATTTGTGAACTTATGTGTGATTGATCTCTGGGCGCACATAAGGGTAAGCATTCCATTTGGTCGATAAATGGGTGTGACAACAAAGATATGAAATGAAATCAATTTTCAATTTCGATAGTATTAGCTCCCCCTACATATGTGCTTCCATGAATTTGGTTCAATTGTTCACATATGTATGTATTTGAATTTTGGGAGAGTTACTACTATCAAATTGATGCTAAGGTATATAGAATGGACCTTTGAAGCGTGATACCAATCGGAGTTGCCAATATACACCTTCCTTAGCACCAATGTAGCTAGACACCACTTGTAATACATCACTTGCAAAGATTACAAACACTAAAGTACCCCGTGAGATCAACATTATATGCAAAGAGTGTCTAGATACCACTTGTAAAGCTACTCTCAACAATTCATCATTCAAGATCTATTTCTAGCATTCAACACACAATCATGAATATGAATTTAAGCTTTGCAATGCAACAATTCATCATGTTAATACACATACAAATGCAACAAATGATTCATGAACTTGCTCCCCCTACTCGTGTGCTCGATTTTAATTGATCACTTTCCAACATCATATCTTTTGATTTCTCTCCCCCTTTTGCTTTCTCTCCCTTTCTATATCTTTGTGACTTACTTCTCTCCCTTTGTCAACAATCACTAAAAATGTGTCAATTTTAGTGAGAGTTAAGTCAATCAATATGAGAGAGTCCAAATTATGGTTCAATCTAGATCACTTGCCTAGAATATGTAATTTGGTTTGATCCAAGGACAAGCTTCTTCACACCTCATAAAGTATAAGGGTTATCTTGACCATGTTGAATTACATATCATGAGCTCATTTTCTAGATTCAACACTAGGTTTGCAAGCTCACAAATATGTCATATGCTACCACTAGATCAATCAAACATAGAAGCAATAGTGGTACCATATATACATCAAAATCATTTGATTTTCATGAATGAGCCTATTATCATGCAAACATGTCTATATGTTCTAACCATGTCCGTAGCAAAGTATGAATGATATGCCAAGCAACTTTACCTTGCATTGTCAAAGGTGAGGCATTTCATATAAGAATGTGGGGGTGCACTCATTTCAAGTTGGAGAAATCAAGTATGTTCAATTTATTCTTCAACTTGTAAAACCTTTTCTCATCAAGTGGCTTTGTAAAGATATCGGCTAATTGATCTTCGGTGCCAATGCTTTCAATGCTAATATCACCCTTTTGTTGATGGTCTCTTATAAAGTGATGCCTTATGTCAATGTGATTGGTTCTTAAATGTTGAACCAGATTTTGTGTCATCTTGATAGCACTCTCATTATCACAAAACAAAGGCACATTCTTGAACTTGATTCCAAAATCATTCACGGTGGCTTTCATCCAAAGCAATTGTGCACAACAACTACTGGCACTAATGTATTGGGCCCCGGTGGTAGATAGTGCAACACTATTTTGTTTCTTTGATGACCATGAAACAAAAGTCCTTCCAAGCAATTGACAAGTGCCACTTGTGCTCATTCTATCAATCTTGCAATCACCATAGTCGAAGTTTGAATATCCAATCAACTCAAGGTTTGATCCCTTAGGATACCATAGTCCAACATCATGAGTGTCCTTAAGATTCTCAATATTCTCTAGGTTGCTTTCAAGTGACTTTCTCTAGGTGAAGCTTGATATCTTGCACACTTGCACACGCTAAACATCACATCCGGCCTAGAAGCGGTGACATAGAGCAAACTTCCAATCATAGACCGGTATTGCTTTTAATCTACCATGTTTCCACTAGCATCAATACCCAATTGATCATTAGTGCCCATTGGTGTACTCATTGGCTTAGCATCTTGCAATCCAAACTTCTTGATCATGTCCTTAATGTACTTCCCTTGACTTACTAAAGTGCCATTCTTCATTTGCTTGATTTGAAGTCTAAGAAAGTAACTAAGCTCTCCAATCATAGACATCTCAAACTCATTTGCCATCATTTTTCCAAACTCTTCACAAAAGTCTTGATTTGTTGATCTAAAAATAATATCATCAACATAGATTTGTAACACAAACAAGTCATTTCCAAGCTTCTTGGTGAAGAGAGTGGTGTCAATCTTTCTCATCTTGAAACCTTTAGAGAGAAGAAAGTCCCTCAATCTCTCATACCATGCTCTAGGTGCTTGCTTCAAACCATACAATACCTTCTTTAGCTTGAAAACATGGTCGGGCTTCTTGTCATCTTCAAAACCAGGAGGTTGCTCAACGTAAACTTCTTCGTTGATGTAGCCATTGAGAAATGCACTCTTGACATCCATTTGATAGAGCTTGATGTTGTGTGCAAAAGCATATGCTAATAAGATTATAATTGCCTCCAATCTTGCAACTGGTGTATATGTCTCACCAAAGTCAAGACCTTCAACTTGTGTGTAACCTTGTGCTACCAATCTTGCTTTGTTTCTCACAACTGCACCATCTTGATCTTGCTTATTTCTAAAGACCCACTTAGTACCAATCACATTGTAGTTCTTTGGCCTTTCAACAAGTTCCCAAACTTGATTTCTAGTGAAGTTGTTTAGCTCTTCATGCATAGCATTTACCCAATCGGAATCGTTCAATGCATCTTCTATCTTCTTTGGTTCTTCTAATGAGACAAATGAGTAATGCTCACAAAATGATGCTAGTCTTGATCGTTTGCACACCACTTTGAATTCCACCAATGATTTGGTCCAATGGATGATCTCTTGCAATACTAGCAGTTTGGAGTATTAGGAGTTGGTTGCTTCCACTAGCTTGACCTTGATCTTGCACTTCATCATGAGAACCACTAGAGCTTGCTTGATTTGTATCAATTTGCACGCTTTGGTTGATCATATGTATGTCACTATCATCATCAACTTGCATCGGCCTTATATCACCAATGTCCATGTTCTTCATTGCATTTGACAATTGATCTCTCACATCATCAAGGTTTTGAGCTTTATTTTGAGACCCTTGGGTTTCATCAAACTCAACATCATGAACTTCTTCCAAGGTGCCATTTGTGAGATTCCAAACTCTATATGCTTTGCTTGTGGTAGAATAACCAAGTAAGAATCATTCATCACATTTCTTTTCAAACTTACTCAATCTAGTGCCTTTCTTGAGAATATAGCATTTGCAACCAAACACTCTAAAGTATGCATTGTTGGGCTTTCTTCCATTCAATAGCTCATATGGTGTCTTCCCAAGCTTCCCATGGCAATAGAGATGGTTGCTACAATAGCAAGCCATGTTGATGGCTTCACTCTAAAATGAATGACTCACATTGTATTCACTAAGCATTGATCTAGCCATATCAATCAAGGTTCTATTTTTCCTTTCAACTACACCATTGGATTGAGGAGTGTATGTTGGTGAGAATTGATGTCCAATACCAAGATCATCACACAAATCTTCAATTCTTGTGTTCTTGAACTCACTACCATTGTCACTTCTAATCTTCTTGAAGGTAGTCTCGAACTCATTTTGCACCCTCTTGACAAAAGATTTGAATAGATCATAAACATCACTCTTGTCATAGAGAAAGAACACCCAAGTGTATCTAGTGTAATCATCAACAATCACAAAACCATACTTGTTCCCACCAATGCTAGTGTATGTTGTTGGCCTAAACAAATCCATGTGCAATAGCTCAAATGCCTTTGATGTGCTCATTTCACTCTTACTAGGATGTGCATTTCCAACTTGTTTGCCGGCTTGACAAGCACTACATGGTTTATCCTTTTCAAAAGTCACATCTTTCATGCCTCTAACTAAGTCATGCTTTACCAATTTGTTCAATTATTTCATTCCAACATGACCAAGCCTTCTATGCCACAACCAACCCATACTAGTTTGCTAAGCAAGCATGATGACAATTGAGTTTCACTATCATTGAAATCAACCAAGTATAAGCTACCATGTCTAAATCCTTTGAATATCATATTTGATCCATCAACACTAATGACTTCAACTTCATTACTACCAAATATGCATTTGAAGCCAAGATCACAACGTTGTGCCACTGACAAAATATTGAAATCAAGCCTCAACTAGCAATACATTAGATATGTTCATGTCATTTGAGATAGCAATTTTACCAAGCCCCTTGACCTTGCCTTTCTTTTTGTTGTTGAAAGTGATAGCATCAAAACCACCATTTTGACTTGTATCAATTGATTTGAACATACATGAATCTCCGGTCATATGTTGAGTGCACCCACTATCAAGCACCCAATGCCTTTCTCCGGCTTTGTAATTGACCTACAAGACAAGATCAATTCTTTTTAGGTACCCAAACTTGTTTGGGTCCTCCCAGGTTAGTGACCAAGCTCTTTGGTACCCAAATGACTTTCTTCTTTGAGCCCATCCATGGTGCACCAATAAACTTAGCATGAACACCATTAGTACCCTTGGTAAGCATATAGAAAGAATCAAACTTAATTGAGGATACATTAGCATTGAATTTCTTGTTCATGCAATGTTGCTCTATGTGACCAACTTGCTTGCAACTTTTGCAATAGCTACCATTGTTCTTCACAAAACAAGTCTTATGAGGAGCAAAAGCAGCCTTGCCTTTCTTGGCAGTATAGCCCAATCCCTCTTTATAGAGAGAAGCTCTTTGACTACCCAAGCACATAAGCAAGCGGTCCTCACCACCATAAGCCTTAGCTAAGGTGTGATTGAGCTCTTTTACCTCCTTGAGATTTTCATTCTCAACTATTAGTGTGGAGTCACAAGTGAAACCGTCACTACTAGATGAGGATGATGTAGATGCGCTACATGAAGGGTTAGTGGGAGCAACAACATTAGGCTTATGAAAAGATTCATCAATTATATCACATGATATGTCTATGTTGCAAGTTTTAGCTTTCTCAACATTAGTTGGCATGTTTTTACATTTTTCAACTAGAGAGGAATGAACTTCTTCAAGCTTAAAGTGAGACTTTTGAAGCTTCTTATGGTCTATCTTTAGACTCTCATAAGATGCCTTAAGCTCATCAAGTTCTTGCATAAGGTTTTTCTTATCCTTAAGCGAGCCCTTGCACTCCTTTCTAGATTCTTTAAAATGTTGAGTGTAATCTTCTAGCATAGTGATTAATTCATCTTTAGTTAGATCATCATCATCACTATCCACTAGCACTATCATGATCCCTTTGAGAAGATGTCCTGTCTGGTCCCCCTAAGGACTGGTATGTCGAGAGAACCAGATCATAGGACCCTATGTGCACACCACTCATTCCTGAATAGGCGGGGGACGGATGCTGACCAGTTAGGACGGTGCCACTACTACTAGGTTGGAAGTGGATAGTGTAGGGAGGTACAGGCGTATGACTCATACCCTCCTAAGGCAGCGTAGTGACCCCTGGGGCCCGGTACGATGTCTCACAGTCTTAGTGTGTCGGTGGACTCTAGGGTGGCCTAGGGCTGAGTGTTAGGGTGGCATCGCACCGGTTGGAAGGTAGCCCGGTATCAGCCTAGGTGGGGCACCGCCGATGATGGTGATCTTGTGGTTCCAGGTGTACAAACTCTGCAGACTTATCGATCTATACGTATAGCCGTGTCCTCGGATATGGATATTCCTATGACCTACGCTTCCCTTGATTAGTGGGTGGAGTCCTTTATTCTCTCGCCCCCTGGGTTTGTTGTTGGTTTCCGGCGTTGGCCGTTGAGGCAAGGCACGAGAGGGAGTCATCTTTGCTGCCTATAGAGTGAGAGTATGGTGAGATGTTTGTGATGGGATGGGTGAACGTGTGGATGAGATGGGTTAAAACTTGATGAATTATTATAAAATATTGATGTACTTGCATAGAAAATCTATAGCCATATATAGGCCTTTTGCTCTACCCTTGCATTCCACTACCACAAAACAAACACAAAGCATAGGGTGGGAGCCAGTGGCCAGTATAAATCGTACTGATAATTATTCAGCAGGATTGGGTGCCATTTACAACGACAACAGTGGATATTAGAAGGATTAGGTGGTCTCGTTCCTACACTCAAGTTTGGTTGAGGAGATGAAGTCTACACCTGCTGATGCTCTACGCTTACTCTGATGATTGCCTGTGAAGGAGGAGCCTTCACCCGCTGAGGCGCTACATCTACTTTGATATTGTTCTGTGTGTGTCTTCGCTAGTATACGTTGCACTTAGGTGTGTTACCAACTGTTATAATACCTTGTAAACTTGTAATTCCGCAATATATGAACTGTGGTATCAACTGAATAATGATAATGTGATAGCTTGCTCTTCCTAGACTCACATTATGATGTAATCTGTGGATTTTCCTTCGAGGAAATCGTGGATCGTTTCACCCCATCTCTCTAAAAAAATCCCCACTTCCACACGACAGCCTCCCGCAAGCTCTGCTCCGCTTCATTTGCCCTAGGGCCCTCGCCCACCTTCACGACACCCGACTCCGCCTCTCGAGTCGCGCCTCCCGCCCGCTCCCGCCATCATCGCCGACACTAGTGTCCTTCTTATCACCTCCTCCTGTGGCTAGAGACGACGAGAGCGTCGTGGCCGTGCCATACTTCGTGCCTCGGTGCCCTCATCGGAAGAAGCTAACGATAGCCAAGCCCATGGTGCTATTTGCTCCGCCACCTCCCAGCGCCGATCTGGCCATCGCGGCAGTTATTGAGTTCCTCAACACGCCTGACATGGTGGTCGCCGCCCACTAAAGTATCATGCTTGACATGTTGCAAGCGTATGTTTCAAGTGTTTCAGATGTTTCAGAGGCATGTTGCAAGTGTTTCATATGGATGTTACAAAAACAGATTGGTTGTTGCATATGTTGCAATGGATATACATGTATGTTGCAAGTGTCTGTTCCGAATGTTTCATTGTTTTTCAGACGTAGGTTGCGAGTGTGCATAGTTTTGCTAGGCGCTAGGCGAAATCTAAGCGACGACCCTTAGCCTAGAGACTAGTCGAGACTAGGTGATGCTAGGCGTTTTGCTAGGCGATGGCTAATACATGTATATATACATTTTTTTGAACAGAATACATGTATATTTACTTAAAAGAAAATAAAAAATAGAAGAGAAGTGGTCATGGAATGGGGAGAAAGAGAAAAAAGGCCCATTAACGGCCCAACTCACCCACCGCAAGTCATCCACCACGGCCCAACTCCCCTTATCCTCTCCCCTGCTCCTCTCTCTCCCTCCCGTACGCATCTCTACGCCCGCTCGCCCGCGCCGCCGCTCCCCTTCGCCGCGCACCCGCTCCTCCTCCCCCACCAGCGACCTCCGCCAGGTGGGGAGGAGGACGATCCGCGTCACCGGCGGAGAGGAGCAGGGGAGGCGTCGCCGGCGGGGAGGAGCACGAGCCGCGTCGCCGCGGGTCTTGCCAGGCGGGCAAGAGGCTCGCCGGCGGGATCTGCTTCCAGACGAGTCGCGAGCAGCGCAGTCGGCGGGACCTGCTTCCCGGCGGAGGTCGAGGCGAGTACGCACACGACTTTCTCTCCCTCTTATCCTTCTCCGCTCGACTTGAGGCCCGACTACCCCCTAGTCCAGGCGCCAGGCCAAAGCCTAGCGACTAGTCACGACTAGGCGCGTCGTAATCGTCGATTTTCAAAACCGGGCGAGTGTGTTTATTTAGATGTTGCACTTGTTTCGCACATATGTTGAAAGTGTTTTATCTGGATGTTGCATATGTTTTGCAATGACTTTTCAAGTGTTCTCATGTGTTTTTACAAGTGTTGAAGACAAATGTTTCAATTGTTTCATCTGTCTTCAGACGTATATTATAAATATTTTTATTTGGATATTTTAAAAGTAGATCGGGTGTTACACATGTTACAATGACGTCGTTAGGTGATGAACGTGAATGCAGGGGACTTGCTGCGGACCTCGACGGAGGAGTAGCCGTCCAGAGACGCGAAGAAGGCAACGCGGGCAGGGGATAGGGCGCGGCGCTGCACAGCCCGACAGGAGCCTGCGAGGGGGCTATGTAGGGGCACACCTGAAATGGCAGCGTAGTGTTGGATGGGAGCGCAGAGGGGATAGGCCATGCATAAGGGACGCAGGTGCGATAGACTCTTGTTCGTCGAATAAGATGACCCTGACGTCCGGACACGTCCTCGGCCGGACGTCCGCAGTCGGACCTCTCCCAACTCAAAATCGTTTTCCACCGTGGGGCACGACAAGGCTTCCGTGGGGCCCACGCCCACATCACCGTCCACGCGGTCACGCCTGCTAGTCCCCGCAGCCCGCAGGCCTAGCAGAAACTGAAAACCCCATTCCCCATCCCCTTGGATCGTCTCGCCGACGCGCCAACAAGCGTAGCTCCACCGCGGCTCCACGAGCTGAGAGGGAGAAGGAAGCAAGGACCGGCCTCGATCTGCTCGCGAACCCGCGGCGCGGCACGATGGCGGCGGCCGATGCGGAGTGACCGACGGCCCTACGTGAAGCTGCGCAAGGAGGAGACGGACGGGGACGCGCCCGCTGCTGGCGCCGAGGACATCCTCCGCGGCGAGCTCAACCAGGCCGTCCAGGTCTTTGTCTGTCTCTCTCCCCCGGCCGATCGCCGTTCCGTCTGCCCTGATTCTCGCGTCCTTCATTCTCTTTGATAGTTACGGTATGCGTGTGGTTTTGCTTAATTCTAATGCAGCTCAAGGTGAGGAGGTGCGATCTGTGCTGGCAGGAGCTACCGCCGGGCTACCAGGTGCCGGCCGACGAGCCCTGGACCACCGGGATCTTCGGGTGTGCCGAGGATCCCGAGAGTTGTACGTGGCAATATCTCCGGCTCTCCACATATTACCCTTCATTTTACTGTCTAGTCATCTCGATCGACTTCTTTCCGACTGTACTGCGGATGGATCGTTACTGTTTTAGTTCCTTCTGTCCTGGCTCTCTTTTCCCATGCTTGTCGCAAGTCGCAACTAGTAGCAAATAGAGATTTCCAAATTGATGTCGAAGAATCCGGAAATTTTAGTTATTCGAATGCTTTATGTATCACATTTCATATATACTCCCTCTGGACTTTTTTGTATATCATATTTCATATCTGCAATCATTTCCCATTAGTAAATTGCGAGTTCTATAATTTTGTTGGGCGTCAGTCTTGGACATATATACTGTATTACTGTACTTGATATTTTCTTTTAATTTCCATGTGAGTTTTCTGGAATGCTGAATGCACAATAGCCGAACTTAGAAATAATGAAATATAGAGGGAATGTGGAACCAGTAACCACGGCCAAGTTTACTGTACCCTGCACTGAGTAGTAGTACTGACAATATCTGCCCTGACGTAGCTATCTGTTATGCCATGCCACGACATCTATTATTGTTTTAAGCTAATGATCAGTGAGACAGTGACTGCGTTTTAAGTGTATCGGCCCTCGTATTTCTTTGTTAGGTTGGACTGGGTTAGTATGCCCTTGTGTGCTGTTTGGACGTAACACCGAGGCTCTTAGTGGAGTCCCATGGACAGCACCTTGCGCTTGCCATGCTTGTTGTGTTGGAGGTGGCATTGCACTGGCTGGCCTAACGGTAAGAGGAGCATCCAATGGTGTAATTGGGCCACACTTATTAACCGTGATTGGTGAAGGACTACTATGTTGTTGGATGATATCTTCTGCCTGCCTTGTTAGGATGATCTCAGAGGCCCAGCCCAACGGCTGGGGCCTCGTTCCCCTGGATCGCGCCCTAATCGGGGGCGCCCAACCGTTCCATGGTTGGTGGGCCCCCGACGCGCTGCGCCATAAATAGGGAGTGGGGGCCGCAGGCTCGCAGTACGAGGTTCACCGCAGCCCCAAAACCCCACTCAACAACCCTAGGCCTCAGATTGGCTCGCGCAGTGGCGTCGGGAAGCACCACCGCGCCGCCACCTCTCTCCTACCGTTTCCCAGTCGTCGGCCAGTGCCGGTGGAGACCCGAAGGACGGCGTGATCTACTTCACCGACGCATCGACGCCATGGACGCCTCCGGATCCGCTCCCTCCAACGATGGTTTACCCCCTAAACCCCTAGATCTACCTCACAGTTTGTTCTTTGTATCCCGTTTCCCCGTTAGTACTGCTAGTAGTAGATCCTAGCAAGCTATCAATGGTATCGGCCGATCTACTAGTAGATCGGGGCTCGGGGTTTTCACACAAAGCACAGCAAGTAGAAGAAGAAGAGGTTTTCTTATCAAGAACCCTAACCCTAGAACCCAGATCCAAACGCGCAAGAACGAGAAAGGGAATATCTAACCCTAAAAACAAAGATGAAGGGCGGGGGATCCATGCACTTACTTGTGCCGCGGTCCTCCCCGCACCGCCGCCACGGTCGCCGACGTCCGGGACAAGGGATTCCACGCCGCCGCGCGGCCCTCCCCGTATTCGGCCATCCAGTGAGACAAGGGAGCTAGGGCACCGCACTCGAAAACCCTAGACGGCGGCGCGCTCCACCATCGGAGAGCGCGCGCACCGGCTAGGGCCCTCGGGGCGGCGCCGTCCTCCTCTCCGGCCGTCGGACTCTCTTGCGATTTCGGAGTAGTGAGAAGACAGAGCAAGCCGAGACAGAGAAGAAGCAAGTGAAGCAAGTGAAAAATGGCCTAGGGTTTCACCGGCCGGCACCTCCACGGGTTTTGTTCACCCGAAAACGAAGGCCGACCGTCGGATGCGATCCGACGGCTCAGATGTGCCGGACCGACTTTGAGCCCAGGCGGCTTTCGGCGCTGGGCCGAATGCGCGCCGCCGGCCCAGGTTGCGGCCTGGCCGAGCAAGTCACACTGTGCGCGTTTTTGGGCTGGGCCGAAAGCGGTTTTTGGACCGAATTCTTTTAGCCAAAGCCGAAAAAAAAAAAAAAAAAAGTGAGGCGCGCTGCTGGGCCAGCGCCAAAGCCAGCCCAGTTGCCCGAGCTGGGCCGCAAGCGGCCGTGGGCCGAATAGTTGGCCGCGGCCCGTTTCAAGCACAGTGAAATTTTTCTTATTCAATTTATTTTTTTGATTTTCAGAAGCATTTAATAATTATGTTTTGCCCAGTAATTAATCTCTATTTAATTGCACCAACGTGTTTATTACTTAGAGATCAAGTCAGCGAGTTATGCTTCTGAAAAAATAGCAAGTTAATTTCCAGTTTTCCGCTGCGCAAGCTCTAATTTTTTATGCATTTATTCTATTCTGCCCAACGGTGATTAGAATTTATGTAAAGGGTCAATTTTTGTATATCTTGATTTTGACCAACGTTAAATTAAGATATGCAATTATTTTTTCCTAGATTTACTATTCATGTCCTCACTATATTATTATATTTAATTTCAGACCAAGCTCTCAATGCGATGCACTTTATTAGTGCAATCCCAAAGCTGACGGGACAGAACTATGTTCTGTGGCGAGAAGAACTTGATGCTGCTCTCGCACTTGCAGAGATAGATTTGGCTCTTCAGGAGCCAAAACCCACTGAGCCAGAGGAGCCCGAAAGGGCCCAAAATGAGACCGATGAAGCTTTTGCTAATCGGAAGCGAGACTATGCTCCCATTAGAGCAAAGTATGATCTTGAGAAATACAAGTGGGAAAAATCAAACCGCAAGTGCAAGATTGTCATCAAGAAAACCATCACAGAGGGCTTAAGAGGTGCCATCCCAGAATGTGAAACAGCAAAAGAATATCTTGAGAAAGTGAAGAATCAGTTCACTGGTTCCACCAAAGCTCATGCTTCCACACTGATCCAGAAACTCACTAACATGAAGTTCACAGGTGGGAGTGTGAGAGAGCACATTCTGAGCATGAGCACCATGGCAGCTAAGTTAGACAAGCTAAAGATGCCCCTGGCAGATGGTTTCATCATTCACTTAGCTCTAAACTCCCTTCCCAAAGAGTATGAGACATTTGTTGTCAATTACAATACACAGCCAGAGGATTGGGATTTAGAGAAAGTGATTGCAATGTGTGTACAAGAAGAAGAAAGGCTAAAGAATGCAAATGGTGGTTCTGTAAACTTTGTCAAAGGAAAGAACAAGAAGCCATTCTACAACAAGAAAGCTCCAGATGCCTCCACCTCTCATAACAAGGGAGGAAACTCTTCACAGCACAAAGCACAGCCCAAACAAGACAACCAGCAGAAGCAGGAGGACCCGGATCGCTGTAGATGGTGCAATGAGACAGGGCATTGGAAGCACGACTGCCCTAAGTTCATGAGACACTGCCTAGTCAAGGGGATTCAATGGAGGGAGAACCCTTCAAAGAGGAGAAAGACAGATTAAGGTGGCCACTGGCGTTGAAGCTGAAGTTCGAGCTATAGGAAATTTATCTCTAGACTTAGCTAGTGGCTTCACACTTCAGCTGCATGATGTTCTTTATGTTCCCTCTTTAGCCAGAAACTTGATTTCAGTTTCATGTTTGTCAGACTATGGTTTTGATTGTCATTTTAGCAAGAACGATTGCAAGTTACAGTTAAATAATCAGTGTGTGGGTCTTGCCTTCCGACAAGACAAACTTTATTTATTATCTACGTCTGAGAATGTGAATGCTGAATGTAATAATGCTGAGGATGCAATACCCGCAGATGCTAGCAAGAAAAGGAAGAGAATTGATTCCTCATCGAAATTATGGCACTGTCGTTTAGGCCATATTTCGAGGGGGAGAATAGAACGCTTAGTCAAAGAATCAATACTCCCACCACTAGAACTCTCAGAGTTAGAGCAATGCGTTGATTGCATTAAAGGCAAGTTAGCAAAGAACATAAAGAAAGGCGCTAAGCGAAGCACGGGAGTACTAGAATTGATCCACACAGACATCTGTGGACCTTTTCCAGTAACATCTGTGGATGGTTTTGATTCCTTCATCACATTCACAGATGACTACTCTCGTTTTGGATATATATATCCAATCAAAGAACGTTCAGAAGCTTTAGACAAGTTTAAGATATTCAAGGCTGAGGTTGAAAATCAACTAGACAGAAAAATCAAAGTAGTGAGATCTGACCGTGGGGGGGAGTACTACGGTCGACATACCCCTTATGGACAAGTTCCTGGACCTTTTGCAAGGTTCTTACAGGAAAATGGCATAGTAGCCCAGTATTCAATGCCGGGCGACCCACAGCAAAATGGAGTAGCAGAAAGGCGTAACCGTACTCTGATGGATATGGTGCGCAGCATGATGAGCTATTCCACTCTGCCACTGAGTTTGTGGATGGAGGCCTTAAAAACCGCCATTCACATTCTCAACAGAGTTCCGAGCAAGTCAGTACTTAAAACACCGTATGAGTTGTGGACCGGCAGGAAGCCCTCAGTCAACCATCTGCGTGTCTGGGGGAGCCCTGCCGAAGCAAAAGTATTTAACCCAAACATAGGAAAGCTAGACCCCAAAACAGTAAGTTGCCATTTCATTGGCTATCCAGAAAAGTCAAAAGGTTATCGTTTTTACTGCCCTAGTAGACATACCAAGTTTGTGGAAACAAGACACGCCAGTTTTCTAGAAGATCAGATGATCAGGGGGAGCAAGACAGCGCGAGAAATCACCCTTGAAGAGAAGCGGGTGTTCGTGCCCATCCCTATGGTGCAGGAACCCTACTTCACGCTGCCTGTTGTTGTTGGACCTACGCAAGTGGTGACAACACCTGCTGTTTTTTCGCCTACGGCTAATTCGGAACCTGTCCTTCAGGAACCGGATGAACCCATAGTTGATGAACAGCAGCCCCAACAAGATCAGCTTCAAGAACAAGGAATGCCAGTAGCAGAACCTTCTGGCAGACCTCAAAGAGTGAGAAAGTCTCCTATTCCAGATGACTACATAGTCTATGAATGCGAAGAAGTTCAGATGGAGGATGAACCTACCTCATTTGAAGAGGCCATGAGGAGCACTGAAGCATCTAAGTGGCAAGAAGCCATGGAAGATGAACTAAAGTCCATGAGTACCAATAAAGTTTGGGACCTAGAGGAAATTCCTGAAGGAGCCAAAACAGTAGGCTGCAAATGGGTCTACAAAGTGAAACGTGACTCCAAAGGGAACATAGAAAGATATAAAGCAAGACTGGTAGCAAAAGGTTTTACTCAGCGAGAAGGGATAGATTACAATGAAACGTTCTCTCCCGTCTCGAGCAAGGACTCCTTTAGAATCATAATGGCCCTAGTGGCACATTTTGATTTAGAATTACATCAGATGGATGTAAAGACAGCGTTTCTCAATGGGGATCTAGAAGAAAGAGTGTACATGGCACAACCGAAAGGTTTTGCTGTGACAGGCAAGGAAAGAATGGGCTGTCGCCTGAAGAAGTCCATTTATGGTTTAAAGCAAGCATCCAGACAGTGGTATTTGAAGTTTGATAAGACAATCAGGAAGTTTGGGTTTAAAGAGAATGTTGAGGACAATTGCGTGTATGCAAAGTTTAAGAATGGGAAATATATTTTCCTAGTACTGTATGTAGATGACATTCTACTAGCAAGTAGTGATGTCACTCTGCTACAGGAAACCAAGAGATTTTTGTCCTCAAATTTTGATATGAAGGATTTAGGTGAAGCTTCTTTTGTCTTGGGCATAAAGATTCACCGAGATAGAAACCGAGGGGTATTGGGATTGTCCCAAGAGGCATATATAGATAAAATATTGAAGAAATTTAATATGCATAAGTGTAGACCATCACCTGCTCCTATTGTAAAAGGTGACAAGTATGGGGAACATCAATGTCCCAAGAGCAAGTTCGAGCGCGATCGCATGCAAGCCGTTCCATACGCTTCAGCTGTCGGAAGCTTACAGTATGCTCAAGTGTGCACACGCCCAGATCTGGCCTTTGTGACTGGGCTGCTTGGCAGATATCAAAGTAATCCAGGTATGGAACACTGGAATTTGGTAAAGAAGGTCTTAAGATACTTGCAAGGTACAAAAGGGCTCATGCTAACCTACAGAAGATCTGATGACCTACAAATAGTAGGATATTCAGATTCTGATTACGCGGGAGATGATAGAAAGTCTACCTCAGGGTATATATTCACTCTCGCGCAAGGAGCCATATCATGGAAAAGCTCAAAACAAACAATAGTCACTGCATCGTCCACAATGTATGCTGAGTTTATTGCTTGTTATGAGGCATCAGGACAGGTGAATTGGCTTAAGAAATTTATACCCAGTTTGAAGGTGGTCGACAGCATCGATAAACCACTAAAGTTGTATTGTGATAACGAGCCAGCAGTGTTGTACGCTCACAACAATAAGTCAAGCAATGCCGCCAAGCACATTGACATAAAATATTATGTTGTGAAGGATAAAATCCGGGATCACGTCATAAGTCTTGAACATATAGGCACAGAAAAGATGTTAGCGGATCCGCTTACGAAAGGCTTACCGCCCAATGTGTTCAGAGAACACGTAGCCGGCATGGGTTTGAAGGAAGGCCTGTGATTCCTGGATAAGTAAGAGGGCCCAAGGCGAGAATCTACCTCTGAACAGAAAAGTGTCTGTGGCTGTCTAATCTAATGGTAATAACTGTTATGATGAAACATGCTCAATACACTAGTTTGTGATGGGGTGGGTTAACAAAGTGAGAAAGCAGAGATGAGATCAAGGGGGAGAATGTTAGGATGATCTCAGAGGCCCAGCCCAACGGCTGGGGCCTCGTTCCCCTGGATCGCGCCCTAATCGGGGGCGCCCAACCGTTCCATGGTTGGTGGGCCCCCGACGCGCTGCGCCATAAATAGGGAGTGGGGGCCGCAGGCTCGCAGTACGAGGTTCACCGCAGCCCCAAAACCCCACTCAACAACCCTAGGCCTCCGATTGGCTCGCGCAGTGGCGTCGGGAAGCACCACCGCGCCGCCACCTCTCTCCTACCGTTTCCCAGTCGTCGGCCAGTGCCGGTGGAGACCCGAAGGACGGCGTGATCTACTTCACCGACGCATCGACGCCATGGACGCCTCCGGATCCGCTCCCTCCAACGATGGTTTACCCCCTAAACCCCTAGATCTACCTCACAGTTTGTTCTTTGTATCCCGTTTCCCCGTTAGTACTGCTAGTAGTAGATCCTAGCAAGCTATCATGCCTTTCTTCTCCTCGCGAAGGTCTTCAGAAGAAATATCACCTCAAGGTTTCTAATGTTTTGGTTCCTCCCGAGCTTTACATACTTTTAATTGCATTACTAATTGATGCAGCTATTAGTTTTCTGTTCAGTAAAACATTTACTGATGATGCTGTGTCGGGGGAAAACATTGCATGGTTTGCATTCGGGATAGTGATTTGGGGCATCAAGTAGATCGAAGTGTCGAACCTGGTATCTGTGTCATCACTTGATAAAGCTTCAGTGTTTGGTGGCGTTATGTCTAGCATGCAGGAGCTAAATATTTTGTTATACTGTGGCAAGTTTCTTGGCCGTGGGATGACTTGGATTCTGTGGACTTATGCATTTTTCCTTCGATTGCCATCCGCTTTGCAGTGACTACTAATTGTTCTAGATAATTTTTCCATGCATATGTTCTGACGCTAGAGTTTCTCAAACAAGTGAACAACGTAGTGCTCTCTTAACAAGTATGTAAGTGGCAGTAGTTGTGCTTATATGCATGTGTTTCCTACAGTTACGTCATGTACCTTGATGCTGACATCTCATTTGTATTCCTTCGCTAGGACTTTCCATGCAATCCTTGGCTAGTCCATGGCACCCTGCACTGGTGCGCAATTTGCCAGGAGCATCGGGAGAGGAAAGGCCGGCTTGATGCCAAGAGTGCTGCTCCAGCAACCGTCGTCAGCCCACCGCCGGTGCAAGAGATGAGCATGTCTGAGATTCGCTCTCCAACACCAGCACCCGAGAATGAAGCAGCAAAGACTGGACATGACAATGCAGAGGTCGTCACACCTGTGTAGTGCGAGTGCGAGAGCAATCAGCTTACAAGTGCATACCTAGAATATAGCAGGATGTGCGAATAAACAGATCTGGAGTGCTCTAAGTGGCTTTTAAAATTGCTGTAGTAATTAAGCCCCTATATTCTCGGTTAAGTTGATGCGTGAGACCAGCTGACAAGTAGATATAGTTAGCGCTTAAGTCCCAACTAGGTAGCGTGCCTGTGCGTTGCTACGGGATAACTGAATTTTTGTATTATAAACACATGGATCGCACCACCAAAACCGAACTGTCGACGAAGCCAGAGCTCAAGCTTTAAGGGGAAAGATCCATACAAACCAAATGAACAAGATGTTCAATACTGCAATGTGCATATTCTATTGGTGCCCAAAAATTATATATTCTCATGAAACACTATAATATACTCGATCTTAGCAACATGTTGTTTTGAGCCACATTTTAGATATATAAGCACCAAATTTACATGAAAGTATCAAAACAAGCTTGCTTGAAGAAAGGACACTAAACACCATAATACAAGCACAGAGTTCAAATTAAAGGAAGTGGTCATGATAGTCAAGTTCATTACAACCTCCCTTCAAATTATTTGATCCATAAGACCCTACAATGTTTGATCCATGCATAGCTATAACTGCATACAGTTTTCTCAAGCTATGCCTTTATAAAAATAATTTCATGTACACCATGGTATCCTTCTTCCTCGCCATTCTCCTCACGCCGTAGGAAAACACGCTTCGGTGTCGTATGCAGGATGCAGCTTAAGTGCTGCAGTTTGCACAAGCATTTTAGGAACGTTAGTAGTTGTACTTGATCAATCTTTAGCAGCAGCTCCACAAATGTTTACTTCCAGGCCTTGCTCCTTGGGTAACAACAATAAGTACAGCAGGTTCTAACTTAAGACTTCAGAACCATCATAGGTTCAGACTTTAGAGGAATAGACAATAGAGCATTATAGGTTCAAATAATAGACATAAGTAGAGAACAGAGAAGAGATACATCATCACCTAAGGGAAGCATAAGGTGGCGGCGTGGCGCCATGGCGAGGTAGGGCGCTAGTGGGGTGATGGCCTGATAGGCCTATCCTGGCGACAATAAGAGCAATAGTGAGGGGCAGCAACTTTAAATGTGATATTGAGGACATGATCTAATAACAAATAGAGAGGCACCTACTGTAGTTGCAGTGTTATAGCATACAAAGTGCAATCCGAACAATTGTAGATTGCCAACCATAACAGAAGCAATTGAACTGCCAAAAGTTTTTTTTCAGTGTCTTAATTAATTTTAAACACAAACTTGGTTTCAAAAGCATGCATACTGTTCAAATTTAAAACATACAAGATAAGAGTAGTCTTGTATCAACAAAAACTAAAATGGCAAAAAGAAATCAACCAGTTGCTCATGCTTTAAAATCAGGGTGTAGTAGTTTCAAAAAAGAACACAACAAAAACAAAGAAGAAGGATGGGAACTGCAGCCCATTATTTATTGATAGCCTAAGCAGAAATAGACCCTATTTATCTGCAAGAGGCTCACTCTAGTTGAAACATCTGTCGTTAGCAAAAGTGCAGACAATTTTTTTGGATCAGTGGCTAGTTAATTTTGCCTAAATAAAACATTGCAAGCAACACATGCCATTTCTTTAGAGTATAAATGAATGCAAGATACAAGAAGCACTTGGAACCAAACAGATTAGAGAAGAACCTTCCCAGATTAAACAAAGTAGGTTAGCGTACAACAGAAGGGGATTAGAGATGTGCATGGACAAAATTTATCTTGCTATACTGAAGCGACATGTTGCTTTCCTGTTCACATTCTATTAGTGAGCCTTTAAAACAGAACAAAATAGAACTTTGTTTAAAAAGAACCAAATGAATATTTTACAAAGGTCCCATATTCTCTACACAATACATGCATAGCATATGTGTGCATTATTACAATTACCTAAATAAGAATCATCACAACCTGGTCTCTACACAGTGGGAGTCACATTGGCTTCAACCTACTAATATGTCAACCACAATTTTTTTTATTTTAATCTCGGTGGTAAAGCTGCAATTTTTGGTATCAGAAATTTCAAACAGAATAATGATGGCCAAAGTCAACTTAAGGCTTGTTTGGTAGCAGAAGAAGCTACATATGGAGAAAGTTAATTGTAGAGAATCAAATCATGGCCATACCTCTTCTGAAGAATGTCTTCAACGGAGTTTTGGTGCTGCAAAAATGTGAAACTGCAGATATCTTCTCAAAAATTTCTCCAACCAACTTTTGGTACTGCAAAAAATAGTTGGCACCAGAAATAGCACAAGGTTAGACACTTCTTTTCCCAAATAATTGAAACAAATAATTATTTAAGCAAAAAAGTAATATGCTTCTTGTGCTCTACTCCACAAGCAACAAAAGAAGCAAAAGAACAAAGTGATTTAACATGCCTCAGAACCAATCTAGAAATTTCTTCCCTGAGAATGCCTTGCCACGTTCTTCATAAACAACAACAACAACATAGCCTTTTGTCCCAAGCAAGTTG
Organism: Saccharum spontaneum; assembly: GCA_022457205.1. Taxonomy (NCBI): domain Eukaryota; kingdom Viridiplantae; phylum Streptophyta; class Magnoliopsida; order Poales; family Poaceae; genus Saccharum; species Saccharum spontaneum. Next base: position 21,356,491 of record CM039600.1, on the reverse strand, counting down.
GGGTAGGCTAGAGATGAAACCCAAAAGAGACGAGAAAAAGGGAAACATATAAAGGGACATAAAGGGTACAAGATAAAAAGAGGTCACGGTTCAGGCACGTTGATTGCCAGTCTCCAAGCGCTCCTGTCTATAGCTAAATCCTTGGAGATATTCCACTCCTTAAGGTCTCTCTTAACGGAATCGTCTCAAGTTAGTTTAGGTCGACATCTACCGCTCTCTTTAGAACCCCACTACGCACCGGCGCCTCAGGAGGCCTCCGTTGGACATGTCCAAACCATCTCAACCAATGTTGAATCAATTTCTCCTCAATTGCGCCACCCCAACCCTATCCCGAATATTGTCGTTCCGGACTCTATCCCTCCTTGTGTGCCCACAACACCAACGTAACATACGCATCTCTGCTACACTCAATTATTGGACATGTCGCTTTTTTGTAGGCCAACACTCAGCACCGTATAACGTTCTTCATAAACAAGGATGCCGAAAGACATATCAGAGAGAAGAGATTCAGGATCAGACTCATTCCTTGCTTCTATGAGGACTACTCAAAGATGTCTCCAAGAAAAATGATTAATGCCTTTTTCTTTCTTCAGTACATAAAAATGTATGGGGTGTAAAAGTTATCCCTGAGATATGGAAAATATTAACCAAATCCTTATAGGGAGCAAAAAAATTTATAAAAATAGATAGAAAAATGATAGTTCAAATTTCTATTCTACTTTTTAACAGATGCAAAAATTCATGTGGGTGCAGTTTATAAGATAACAGTGCATGCACAACTGAATGCAAAAAAAATATGAAGAAACTTCAGTGCATAATAATGACAAAGATCAGACTTGGATAACGCAACAGAAATGTAGAACAGGCCCACTGGGAAAGCATCGCAAGTTATCAAGCATCTCACATGCAAGAGGTTCGGAAAACATCAAATTTTGATGCATTCTAAAAGAACAGCTATTCTTAAATATTTTCTCTTGCTGAAAAGCACACAATGGGGTTTCTTTGGGAGGACAAGTTACACAGGAAGTTACAATTAACAGCTAATAATATTCATAGCCATTAACATGTGACATTCCAGGGTTGTGTTATGTGGTTCAGTAGCAGTAGGTGGTGAGGTTCTGGTGCAGCCTGCCACCCTTAGATCTTCAACGGCTTGTAAAATCCTGCCAATTTACCACACTAAGTGTAGGGACTTGGTTTGCGACCTGAACTATGTAAAACTGTGCTGTTTTGCAATGCAAATGCATGTGAAATGGTGGATGAGTTATGTTTGACTGTGTATCAAGGGGAGAGCAGGAGGCTGCTTCATGCGTGGCACATGCTGTGTATTCAAGGTGAGGTAGGCAGGCTCGTTCTCCTTGCTGCTCTTGCAGTGGCCAAACTCTGATAACCAGTCTGAATAACTCGCGTTCGAGCTGCAGAACAGAGATTAAACTAAAATCAGGCTATATTTTGACCTCAGGAAATGTTTGGAGAAATGAAATCAAGTTCAGAAAAATGCATAGAAAGAAATGTAACATATTCCCTCCCCATTTTTCTACATTAGCTTTGACTACACGAAACAAGAGGAACAATTACTGTAACTGTAAAGGCCAAGAAGCTATGCATTGTTCTTCTATCTTGATTAGAATCGAACTCGGATGAAACCACAGTTGACAAAGTCCACACTGAAACATGTGAGTTAGGTCTACGAATTTAACTTGAAATAGTCTGTGGCCCTGAACTCGTATCTGCTCAAGTGCTTAGGTCAGGACAGCGTTGGGAGGCTCGACGATGCCATCAGCGACAAGCCCGTGCTCACCTGCCCATGCCACTGATGCCTTGTCAACCCATGCACGCTGCACGCATGGCCGAATTAAGAACAGAAGAAGAGGACGCACCGTTGGAAGTGGAGGCTGCGGGCACAGGCTCCTCTTGTACGGAAGCTTCATGGGGTCCGCCGACGGGTCCCAGAGCACCCGTGGGTACACTGCATGCCGGCGTCCGCACCAGGCCTCGGCAGGGCGCTAAGTGAGAGCGGCAGCGTCGGAGGGTGCATCGAGAGGTGGCTGGGTCCACCACCACCGCCGAGGTGCGCGGCCCTCGACATCGACATGGCAGCGACTCCCTCCATCTTCTTCTGCTCCTTGATCCGCAGCTGCTCGAGCTGCACCACGTCGAGGCCACGCTGCGGGATCTTCTTGGGCTTGCTCTTCTTCGACGCCCGCGCCACGCCGGTGGCCGCACCAACGCCGGCGCCGTTGCCTTACCTCGGCAGTTGGTGATGGTGGTTGTTGCAACGACGGGGCTGCCGGCATCGACAGCACCAAGGATGGTGACATTGCCGTCCATGCTATGCTTCATGTCCGCGACTCTGGCGGTGACAACGCCTACAACGTCCCCTTGCATCACTACCGCCGCCATGTGGGGGACCGCCCCGACCCCAACCTCAAGACCTGATTCACCGTCATCCATGCCGGATCTGCCTCATCTCCACCGGATCAGGGTGCCATGATGCCGTATCGGGCGCCGCCATCAATGGAGGCCGTCACGGGAAGAGGAAGGGTGGGGCAGCCGGTGTCGTGGGAGACGAAGCGGTGGATGGCAGCAGGCACGGGGAGAGGAATGACGGCAGCAGATGTGAGAGAGAGAGGGCGGCTGCACATGGCACGCACGGCCGTCCCTCGCCTGCCGCCGGCCAGGCTCCAGGAGCTCCAAACTCCGTCGGGGAGCGGATCATAGTAGTAGAAGGTGGAGGGCGTGTCGAACGAGGGCTCGTACACCCCGAGCGGTCCGAGCGGCAGAGGGGCAGCAGCGCTCGTGGATGGACGAAGAGATGGAGATGGAGTGACCTGAAGGGCGCCAAATGGGGGAGCGGGGAGGTGGCGCCGATTGGGGGATCAGGGAGGTGTCACAGATTGGGGGAGCGGGGAGGCGGCGCTGATTGGCGGCAATTGGGGGGAGCGAAGACGCAGAGAAGATTGTTCTGCTGGGTGGAGGATCGCACATTGGGGAAGGGATCGCAAGCGGGGGAGCGAGGGACCGCACGGGGAAGGGATCGCAAGGTCGGGGCAGAGCGGCGACACCAACATTTGTCGCATGAAACAATTGTCTTTCTTTCTTTTTCTTTTTCTTTTTAGTTATGGGAGATATGTTGTTCGTCTGTTACGTTAAGGCAATAGATGAAACTTATTATTATTATTATTACTATAGTCGTTGCTAGCAGAAACAGTGGCTAATCTTGTGGGCATCGCTAGAGATAATGACTGCTGATTGCTTGTTAAGATCTCAGTTTGGGGCCTCCCTACCTTGATGGATTTCCTGTAGTTAAATAATTGGATGCCTCCAAGGGAAACAAACTTATGACTCCAGTCAAATTCCTCACTCAAAGGTAAAGGCATGCACATCTTTTGTTTAGTTTTGAACAAACATGCACAAAACGTGCACCATTTCTATTTTTATACAAAGGTGAATACAAGTTAGTGACCCTGGGATATCACAAACAGAACATAGAAAAAACAAATACAGATGGTGCTTTATTGTTGAAAATACTAGATGATACCCCGCGCGTTGCTGCGGGGAATCTAGTAATCTTGTATGGAAGAACCTATGGAGTGGGAAATACTGAAATTATGAAGAAAATATGCTACGTTTATTTGAACCTTTGATGGATACATGTTGAATAGGAGAGGGATCGAAACAAACAGTGCTACAGTAAGGTATAGAAGGGAACACACTGAGTGCGATCAGACAAAAAATACAGTGGAGGCGCGATCAGACAAAAAATACAGTGGAGGAAGGCCAAGCCGACCTAGCCGATCTTAGGGCCATCCTACAAAATTATTACTACATCCATTGGAGGTCTACTCTTCCAAAATAAATATGATAGTGGTCTAGTAGTTCCATTAGTGAGTCATTTCATCAAACAAATAGGCGTTCATGCACCTGAGGGAATGGTACGTAGTACGTACTGCTTACATGAAAATAAACAAACTTACGTAGTACGTACTGCTTACATGAAAATAAACAAACTTTGTAATTTACAAACACATAGGATAGAATCCAAACAACACCTATCTAACATTGATGCGGTGACGACCCGAGAGGCAATGATATATAGTACTCACGTTATTTGGAGCCCTTGTCATCGATTGCAGGGTCATTATTATATATAAGCTCATGTTACTGTACATCATTATATTTGGCATGGATCAAAGCATGTAACACACGTGTCTGTTTGTTTGCCGTAAAACGTTAAATAACCCTGTCAAATCACAATCACTCCTTTGGTCATCCTAGCAAATCATTGACAACTTGAGAAGAATGTAGCGTATAATATTTTCTAGGTAAAGTCGGAGCGTTGCTGAGATACAAATATATTCTGATCTGTTAAAGCATTCCTAAGGGATCAGTGAAATGCCGCACCTGGGTATGTTCATATATGGCGTTCGCGCCCTCCGGTAATCCACCAAGCTAGCGATTGCACATAGTGACCACCGTGAGCGCGCGGCAGGCCACGTAGACCATGGGTTAGCGCCTCCCCGATCATGGCCAGGCGCCAGCGCTGACACGCACTGTGTCACCCGGCAGGGCCAGGCGCGCATGCATATCGGCCATGGGCACCATGGAGAAGAGCTGCAGCATCTCGGCGCATCATGGCCCCGTGGGGGAGCTTCTGCACTTTTAAGTAACCCTGTACATGGTCTGGCTTCAACCCGGACCAACCCATGAACCAACCCAAGCAAAACCGTATCCAAAGACCTGTACGGGTTGGTCTGGATACGGTCCACAACCATCTAACCCGTTCAGATGTATTCGTCAGGAGCTCGCCGCACATGGTGAGGGTATGGAGGATGTAGTGGTTGGGGCCAAGCATGCACTCAAGGATCATGGAGTCGGCCAGCGCAGCCACGACAAGAGCGCCGCGGCCCGGCGGTGGAGGCCTGACAGCAACAGCGATGCTGCGGCGGCGGGACTGCTGCTGTTGCGCGGGTCCTTTGCCGACGATGCCAGCGCTGCAGGAGAGGCAGATACCTGAGCTAGGCATCGAGGTAGATGACATGTGAAGCCTGTGGCCGTAGCGTCTCACTGGCTCGCCTGATGTCTGCGGTTCGTTCGTGAGAACTGTAGTTCGTTCGCGCAGAAGATGATAGATGATGACCAGTTCACTCACCTGATGGTTGATGGCCGCAAGATCACCGGAGCTAGCCATTAGGCATCAGGAGAGCGCGGCCTGACATTTGGTGCAGTTCGAGGCAAAGCACGGCGGGCAGAGAGAACCAGGCGAGACGGCGGAGAAGAACACCATGGGCAGCGTATCGGACCATGGAACTTGTGTTACCCGCGGGTTCCAAACCGTGAGTTGAGCGTCGCTTATGGATTGGGCTGGTTTTTAACCAGAAACCGGTAAAACCGGACCATGTACAGGGTTACTTTTAAGGTAATGGAGTGGATGACTGTTTTTTTTTTGAGCAATGAGTGGATGACTGTTGGGATGCCTCATTAAGTAGTAGATGGATTTATGGCATCACTTGTATCCACGGGAGAAGCAGTTTTGTATCTAGGGGAGATCATGAGTCATCAGGAGATTATTACGGGTCACTACCGAAGCCGGAAAGGGAACATGCAGAGGGATGCTAGTGCCGACGTGAAGGAGAACATGCAGACGTGCATTTGTGGGTGGACGGCGTGAGAGACAAGTGGGCCCTCGGTGACGTGGCTTCACCAAATTACAGGAAAATATACTGTGTTTAGTTGAGAAAAATGGGGTGAAAAGTTACTATAGCACTTTTCGTTGTTATTTGGTAAAATTTGTCCAACCATAGATTAATTAGACTCAAAAGATTCGTCTCGAACTTTACAGATAAACTATGCAATTAGTTATTTTTTTACCTACATTTAATGCTCCATGCATGCGTTTAAAGATTCGATGTGATCGGTGGAAGAGGAAATATTTTGTGTTTGCATGGGAAGTAAATAGGGCCTAAGGCTGTGTTTAGATGAGGGTGTAAAATTTTTGAAAGTACAGTAACTTTTTCGTTTTTATTTAGCAATTAGTGTTCAATCATAGGCTAATTAGGTTGGAAAGATTCATATCGTGATTTACAACCAAACTGTATAATTAGTTATTTTTTACCTATATTTAATGTTCTATCCATACGTCTAAAGATTCGATGTGATGAGGAATCTTGTAAAATTTTTAGAACTTTGAAGCATCTAAACAGGGCCTAATAGGGTTCTCCTATTTAGGTATAGAAGATAATCATTACGCTCTTTCCAAATACTCAATGCCGCAATCATGAAAATGTCCATGAAGAATCGCAAAGAGCAGGCTCATTTTTGCTCCACCAGCATCTGAAAGAGACTGCCCTTGCACATTCCATTGGAGATTGACTATGAACCACTGAGTGACATTGCAAGAGCATTCAAAGAAGAAATGCATAGCTGTTTCTTCAATGTTATCCTAACACACAACACAATCATAGCCTTCTTCCAAGAACTTATTAGGCCAGTCTTAGTGGGGATTTCATGGCCCTGTTACCAATGCATCCATATTTTGGAAACAGTGCAGAAGAGTTTCATCCCCATAAAACTCTCTCTACTCCCATGAAACTCTTATCATCTCTCTCTTCATCAATATGGTGCCATATACATCAGCCTATTTAATGCCCATGAAACTCTGATGAAACCCCACTGAGACTGGCCTTACACAGTCCGAGAATATTTCACGTGTTAAGCTAATCTGACAAGAGTAACCAAGTAAAAAATTTTACCAATGCATTTAGACTTTCAAATCCATAAAGGGGGCTAGCGGTGTGATGGCAGCAAAGTGATGTTTGTAGAAACTGCTTGAACTATAAATAGAATTGTTCTGAAGATAAAACCAACTGTCACTTTTCACCTTGCATACTCATGATTCTAAGTGGGTTCAAGTTGTCCCTAAAAAATAAATTGTAGGATGTCCTCGACATTGGAAATCTGAAAGTTTGAAGTAGATCATTGGAAGCAAAAGCTTTCTGCAAACAAATACTCTTATTGGCACATAGGTGAACAAAGATGGGTACTTTAAGGATAGCGGTGATCCAAAAAACAGTCTTCTGTCTTCCCATAGACCCACTGAATCTCCAATACTAGCTAAGCATTTGGCTATTCCTCTGAATTCCACATTAACCCTAAGGATATCTCTCCACCAAAATGATCCTCTACTGGGAACTAGCTAAGGGACCTTGTGCAAATAATATGATTGTCACATTATATTAGGTGCACCCATGGGACATCAACTTTGTTTTAGAACTTATGACGATGCTTTAGCAATAGAGCATCATTGTGAAGATACAAGTTTTTAACACCAAGATCACTTCTATTTTTTTTTGGCATAGCGACTAATTCCTAGGCAGCCAAATTGTAACCTTTGGCATTGATGTCTAAGCCCCTCCATAAACGGTCCTTTATGTATTTATCAATAGTGGCAATCACTGACTTGGTCAGTTTTAGAGTACACATATAATAAATAGGTAGGAAGAGATGACTGAGTTAATGAGTTGCAGAAGCCTGAGAAAAACTAAACTTGCTAATAGTTTTCTTTAACACGACATGTCAGATTGGCAAAGTCCTTGACCAAAGGTTCGGTGGTTCCCAAAGGGATGCCCAAATAGGTGAAAGGTAGTTGGCCAAGTGTGCTACCAAAAACTCCAGTTAGAAGAGGAACCTTTTTTAGGAACATTGATCGGTACCAGACATGATTTATGAAAGTTAACTCTCAAACCAATTGACTACAAAAGTTTGAAGTAGAGCCTTAAGACAGAATAATTGTGTAGTCTTTGCTTGCATGTATCATAGTCATACTAAATGATTGGAAAATGATCAGTGTCCCAATTTGGAATTGGCAAACCAAACAAACCCTGTAGGCCTTGTTAATAATGTTTTGTAAAAGATCATCTGCTAGGACAAAGAGAAGTGGTGAAAGTGGGCCATCCTGCCTAACCCCTCTCTTACAATGAAAATCTTTTCCAAGCACTCCATTCAGAAAAATAGCAGAGGTGCCTAATGAGAGGATATCCTTAACCCACCTACACCATTAACGTGGGAAACCTTTTGCCTCTAGAATACTTAGAATAGAAGAATGCTCAACCATATCAAAAGCCGTCTCAAAGTTGAGCTTAAGAATGATAATTTCTCTTTTAGAATGACACTACTAGAAATATCCACTTCTATGACGAAAATCTTAATGATGAATCTGAAACTGTCATAGAAGATCGCTTTTTATGACAAATGTTTCTGTTTTGTCATAGATCAGTGGTGACGATCCTCAAACCCTCCCTATATATGATAAAATCAGATATCATCGTAAGAAACGTCATAGAAGAGCACATGATTTCATCATAGTCACTCGCGCGAGTCATCTGTGATGAACATGGCTTCGTTATTGAACTAATTACACATCTATGATAAACAATATTCGATCTGTAACGAACGTCGCTTCATCATAAATCTCCACGCGGTCCTTTCTCCATCCGACATGTACCTGCGGGCCCTGTAGTTACTCATCCGTGACGCTTGCAATTCATCATAAAAGTCTCTGCTCGGTCCTTTCTCCATCCGACGTGTACTTGTGGGACCCTTCTCCATCCGATCTGTGGGACCCGACAGCTTATGTGTCACGTGTACCTGTGGGGCCTTTCTTTATCTCCATCTGACCTGCGGGATCCAACGGCTTGCATGTCACATGTACCTATAGGACATTTCTCCATCTCCATCTGACCTGTGGGACCCGACAGTTTGTGTGTCACTTGTGGACCCTTCTCCATCCGACCTGTGGGACCCGACGGCTTACGTGTCACGTGTATCTGTGGGACCTTTGTCCATCTCTATCCGACCTCTGGGACCTGACGGCTTGCGTGTCACTTGTGGACCGGGGTTTAATAAACTCAAATTCAAAACAACCATGAGACCTAGGAGTCAAACCTGGGACCCAGAGTAAGGAATGGACCGTCCTCACCATTGCGCTAGACGCCTGGTTGTGTTGACATGTCTTTGGAGTCCTTATAGTAGTATATATTCTCTATGTGGATGCCCTATAGGTTGACCTATATATTGGATATCCCCTGCAAGTGGAAACAAATCTGTGCCCATTGGACTTGCGGCGGCGGCAACGGTGGCGACGGCAATGAAGGATCCCTGGTGTGCTGTGGTGGCTCAGGCATCCTTTTGGAGGCTAGGCGGTGGGGCTTCCCGGTGGAGCGCGGTGGCATTGGCGTTCATGTCCGTTGTGTGCCACAACAGAGGCAACAAATCCAATCCGCAGGTCTCCTTTCTCGCCTTTTTCTGTTCACTTCATTGTTTTGGTCTTTGCTTGAACATGAGGTATGCAAGAAATATTATAGCATTTGAGATTTGGTTAGGACAATGATGATGAAAAGAAGTAGGAGGTGGCACTGGTTGGTTTTCTACTAATGTCTTGGTTTTCTGCATATGTTCAGTGTTCTAAATGCCTGTGTGCAACTAGGCTTGTTAATTGTCAAGTGCTAGCTTGATTATACCTATCTGTCTAGGTAAATAAATAGGCCTTTGCTTCTGCTTTAAACTAGTTCTTTTGTCCAATGCTTGCTTGATTCTACATTTCTGTTCCATATGCTCCAGTGCCACTAGTGAATCCTTATGGTATTTTGAACTTGTGAAAACTGAGGCAGCCTGTTTGGGTTGTGTAGATTTGAGATGAGTCCTTGCTATGTTGTGTTCAATGGCCGTCAGCCAGGAGTTTACTACAACTAGCCTGACTACCAGGAACACAAGTTCATAGGTTTCCTGGTGCTTCTTATAAAAAGTATAACTCCTATAAAGATAGAATTGCTACCTTCAAGTCAAGAACCAACTCAAATCCACCCTTAGCCCATTATGATGAGTTCTTTCTTCAAAACCCAACAGCTGCTCCACCCTCATTCTCCTTCAAAACTGTTGTAACTGTAGTCCACTTAATCTTTGTCTGTCTCCTATGGAAGAAGCTCTGAACTCGTGTACTGATTGTAAGTGTGATGGTTATACTTGATTATTGATTAAGCTCATTGTTCCCTATGTTCCCTTGTTCTCGGAGTCATTAGCAGAGGAGTAAATAAAGATCCATTTCATGTATGTCACATTGTATTTGATGTATCTTCCTTACATTGGGAGTTAGGAATTGGGACATACATGTTGTTACTCTTTCCTTATGTTGTTACTCTTTCTTATATATGTTCCCTTGCATTTTATGTCATGGATGTTGTTACTCTTTCCTATAAAGTTAGTCAAACTTAAAATTGTAAACAACACAATAACAAGCGTCATAGGAAAATGAGGAAAAACTATGGTGGTACTGTTAGACGCGTTCAAATGTACAAAGGTTGGACTTTCTTACGTGCGCAATAACATCTCAACACCAGTGGCTCCTATGCTCTGCATTAGACTAAGACGAGACTTGGTCCTCGCTGCAAGGTTCTTATAAGTTCAACAAAGATTGACAAAGACTCCAAGGCAACAAAAAAACCAAATGACCGGAGCTACACCACGCTCAACAGATTGTAAGTGCGAGACTTGCTCCTGGTGCTGAAATTGTAATGGTTGTTATATGTACCTTCTTCTCATTGTAAGTGTGATGGTTAGACTTGATTTAGCTGAAATTGTAATGGTTGTCACATGTACCTTCTTCTGTTTGCCTTTTAATTTAATTCCTCCAAAAAAGGTAAAGTTTTGTCTCCTATAACTTGGGTCCGGGATTAATGTATGATGTGAGGCCATGATTAGTTTTATCTCCTATATAAACAAATCCACACAAATTGTTGTAGCATTCAAAGCCACAGAGGATACAGTATACTATCAGACACGTTCAAACCTACAAAGGTCCGACTTTCTTGCGTGTGTAGTAACATTTCAACACCAATGGCTTCTCTTTGTTCTCAAAGAAAACACCAATGGCTCCTCTGTAATAGTGATATATTAAGGTTCTTGCAAGTTCAACAAAGATTGACAAGGACATCCAAGCAACAAAAAAACAAATTTGGGTAGTGAAGATTTCAGACGGCCGTACCTTGTATGATCCTATGAAGTATAAAAATTCTGAATAAAAATAATCTTTGATGCATGGTTCTTGCAAGTTCAACAAATCTTATCAAATACACAAAAATAAGACGAGTTGAGTTCAACACAAATCAAAGCCACTCATGACTAGTACTACTACTGATATAAATGTTGTGACCGAGTGCACTCCGTAGGTAATAGTTTTACTCACAGCTCTGTACGGATTTACTTTTCAATCACACTACTGTGTGCAGTCATGGCTGCGTGTTAATGAGGCTCATCAACCAACAAAAGAAGCTTGTTGTAATGTAATGCAGTTTGCGGTACGTCAGGCATGCTACAGGTTGAAGAAAAATACTTCAATGGCGTCCCAGCTATTTAGATCCATACGTCCTCTCCTGTCCCGTCCATGAACGATGCACAATAGTGTGAACTTATCGAGATTTGGTCTAGTGCTAATAATAAGGTGTGTGTGTGAAACCCATCGATTTCTTTTCTAGTCTTGCTATGGTCTACGTGGGTTGAAGTCTAACACAAATGAAGTTATAGGAAACATCTGAGAAGAACAAGCGAAACCGTGCAAAAGTGAAGTACCACCAGGCTACAGGCTCTCGCTCCTATGTTGTCCCACTACAAAAATTTGTAAGTGATGGTTGTATTTTATTGTTACTCTTGCCTTTGTATAAATATATACAGAAACTCATGTGTAATGTGAATAGAAGGAGAACAAGAGGAAGGCAACAGAACACGACCAAGGACTTGAAGAACAACATGGTCCACCTGATGAAGATGTTAATGCTATGGAAGTCTTCAGGGACTTCCATACCAGTAGTAAAAAGGGTCTGAGCGATGCTGCAAGAGCAGCAGCTGTAAATACCTTCTTTTGATTTCCTTAAAATCTACTGAAGCCATTGCCATAAAAGAAGAAATCATAGCAGGAGCCTAGTGTTATGGAAATCTACTAAAGCTTATGTAATCTCTATTAGTAGTAGGCTGAGGAAGACCTATGCATTACTTATTATGAATTAATCTCTTGGGTTTTCAATTGAAGTTCTCTTCCACTATCTGTAACCTAATGTTTTACTGATTGAATTTTGTAGAAAGCTATGGAAACTATGTAAGCAGAACATGCTGCTGATGGACAACAACCAATGACTAGTGCTGATGTTGTTTGCAATGTCCTCTACATCTCCCAGGGCTAGCGGCAACAACTTTTTTTTGAAGAATGCTGGTATCCAAATAAGTTCCACCAGAGCAGAGACATCGGTGGAGAGAACGCTTCAGAAATAGCTTGCTACCGAACAGAAAAGTTCCGCTGCCCTCATCGATCAAGTGGATGAACTGAAGAGGAAGACATAAAAGACTGAAAGGGAGTTTGAGGAATACAAGAAACGACAACGGGAGGAGTACAATAATCTCCGTGAGCTATGCTCGCGCTTCAGCTCTTTTCGTAACTCTCAGTCCTCAACTCCTGTGGCTTGATGTAGTGAACATTTGTGGTTTGATGTGTGGGCTCATGTGTCGGTTTGATGTGTGGACTCATATGCCTGTTTGATATGGTGATACTCTGTCGCTGGCTTGCTGCTGACGTGTGAAATGTTAATTGTTGTTATTTGATTGTCAGACTAAATAGTTAATATGTGCAGTAGTGATGATCTCAAATTACTTCTATGATGAATTGATTGTACTCCATGTGGTAGAACCAGGACAGGCCACGTGATCAAATAAAAATGCGACACGTGGATGAACCAGTGCATGACACGTGAAATAGGTAGGCATGACACGTGGTCTATTAAAAATCTAACACATGGAAGGAAGTCGTCAAGACACGTGGCCGAATAAAAATACGAAATGTAGACGGATAGCGCCGTGACATGTGGTCGAATAAGAAATAGCCACGTGGACCAATAAAATATGACATATGGTCCAATAAAGAAGTGACACGCGACCCAACCGCAACATGACACATGTGCCAATAGAAAACTGACATGTGGAACAACAGGGGACCTGACACGTGGTCCAATAAGAACCTGAAACGTGCAAGAACCAGAGATGGCCACGTTGCAAGAACTAGAGATGGCCACGTAGTGCAATAAGAAGGTGACACGTACCTGAACCATCTCTAATGCAACCGGCTATAGCATGTACACGTGGAAAGAATCTCCAACAGAAGCACCCACCAGGGTGGTAGTCCCTGCCACGCATGCCAAAATGATTCTATGATGGTTTGTTTTTTTGTCACAAATCAAACCACTTCTATGACGATGTTTTTGGATTCATCACGGAAGTTCAAGTGTGACGCGCTTTCTATGATGAGCCATTTTTCATCATAAATTTGTCATAAAACTAAAATTATGACGAATTTAGCTTCTTCAGTGACGAAAGCTGTTCGTCATGAAAGTGTACATTCCTAGTATTGTGATGACACTAATAGAGACACTCAAAATCCCACCCAAGACAATCTTATATGGTCCTACCTTGTATAAAACCATATTGATTTCTGTGTAAAACATGGAGAATTACTCTTTGGACCCTTTTTGCCAATATTTCAATGATGAATTTCAAGGAAGAGTTCAACAGAGAAATGGGCCTGAAGTCAACAACTCTTTTTGGATTAGGGTTCTTGGGCACCAAGGTTATGAAAGAGTAATTGATACATTGCAAGTCAGCATCATGGTTGAAAAAACCCTGCATAGCCTATAAATTTCATTTTTTGATGATGTTCTAATTTTTTTTTGAAGAAATGGCCATTCAAACCATCTAGGTCAGGGGCCTTGCTAGAGGGGAGTTTTTAGCTATTTCATGCATTTCTTCATTCATGAAAGGAAGCACTAGATCATCTAACTTATGGGGGATCATGAGAGTATTAAGATCAATGAGCATTTCTGGGTTAGCAGAAAACCCCACCCTTTCTTTAAATTCATACCAAAAAATAGTAGCTTTCTCATCATTATCAGTAACTAGACACACATCACCAGAAATTACCTAGGTGATCACATTTTTTCTAAAACGCTCACTAGCACTACTACAAATTGACTTATCACTATCGCCACTTTCACTGCCATAGTGATAGAAGCGACTGTGTTATGCTTCCACCGCCGGTTGGACCGAAAGCGAGGCCTCTTGAGGAAGGAAACCGGCAGTTGAAAATTCTACCCCCTGTTGATATTTGGTAACACAATTAGGAAATGATCCGCAAGCGCACGGATATCGGTGAGCACTTCACCCGGGATGTTATCCAGAGTATCGTATTTATTTTTTTACCACTAGGAGAAAGTGTGCATCTGACTAACCAAATCTATTACTACTAACCTTTAGGCTACAACCACTGTGATTTGATGTGAGTGATGTATAGAGAAGACTGCAACTGCACTCTCGTTCTAACCTTGGTAAGAATGATCTACTGCTCTATTGGGGAGGCTCACGAAATCTAGACACCTCAAAGGATGTTCGACCCGCACCTATAGACCCTATCGATCCTGCTAACGGGATATGGAATACAAAGGTAGCTACGGAAATGTCACGTTCCTCGCTACTACCACGGTCCAGCTAGACAGGGGATATCTATGAGTATCCTAGCCCAAACACCTCGTTTACGCTAGAGATGATTACTCTAAACTCTACGCGAAGAGATTAAAGTAAACTCATAAACCAAAGAACAATAAAACAAAGAACTTACTAGAATTTAGAAGTCGAAATACTGAAGAATCCTAGGAGCAAGCCTCGGGTTAGGAGAACTTGATCCTGTAGGTACAACCTCGAAGTAGTCACCGACAGGCCGGGCTTCCTTCGATCTATACCTCCACTCTATCTCTCTCAATCTAGAAGAACTAAGTCTAATCTCACATTGGATGCTAAGCCCTAATGAGGTGGGAACCCTAAGGGAACCTCTCTCTCTGAATCCTCTCTGGAAAATATGAAAATAATGGACTTGGATTCTCCTCTCCAGGGGCCAGGGGTCCTGCTTATATAGTCCCTTCAAGTGAACCTGGGCCGTCGGATCAAACCGACATTAATCGCACGGTTTTCCTTGATCCTTTAGGTCGGTGGGGCATAATCCGCGAGACTCATCCTGATTGGTTGCAGACCTAGGGCGGGCGCCCTGGTCCCGGGCCCGTTCGGCCTCCCGTTCGATCCCGTGGCTTCTGGAGTCTTCTAGATGATAGAAAATCGGTGAACACGTTAATATCTCTATGTAATTCCGACGTGTGGGCCTTTCCTTTGTATTTCCTGATAACCCCCTGCAGAAACAGATAAACAACAAAACTCGTGGAATTCTGTCAGATCAAACCCTAATTCTAGGTGTTGCTTGCATATAGGTCATTTTCCTTATTTATTGGATAATTAAAATTGATACTTAAGAACCGTCAACAAACACCCCCATACTTAGGCTTTTACTCGTCCTCGAGAAAAGGATGGTTCAGAAAAATAACTGGGGTTGAAACATTGTAAAGCATTCTTTTTATACCTGCAGGGTGTTGTGAATGTCCACTGTGCACTGTAGTCAGGGAAATATATGGTTGAAGTAGAGATCCTTTCTTCTTCTCAACCCTGTCACTTGGAGTTTTTTATATATTTTTGAATAGAAAACTTATCATACCTTTATCCTCATAGGGGCTCTCAGATCACTCATTTATCTTTTGTATATCTCACTGAGGCTGTTTTAATTTGTAGAAATTCTCAAGCATACTTACTTTGCATATATTGCCTGGGTCAAAACGGGATCCGAGGAGAGGAATGCCATACTCTTAGATCAAAGACTTTGAAAATTAAAACTTGTCAACTCTTACTGGCATATTGCTTATTAGAGGGACCATGGGCTATCATTTTCTTTTTACCATATATATTTTTATCATCTCATTTTTTTCAGGTGGATACTGAGGTACCCCTAATTCTACTTCCGGACACTTGTCCATTTTTCTGCGAGGTTGTCGAGCACTTGCTCCTTTTTATTTCCTCGAAATATATTTTTGCATAGCCCATGCCTCTAATGCAATAATACTTCGGAAGAGTGAATCTTTCTGAATAAAAATGTCTTGATCTTGGGAGCATGATAAATCTCTCAACAAGGGTCTAACTCGTTTTGCACAAACTCAATACAAAGCAAATTAATATTTTTAGGTTTATTAGGCATATAAAATATTGAGGATGGTAGCTATATTTTTGAAGTTTTTGAAAAGAAAATCTCCAAGCGATAAAGATTTCAAGAATAAGATACTCATATTCTACCATCTCACATTCCACAATGACTTGAGTAACACATGGTTTTTAAAATGATTTTCAATAAATGCAGGTTTTCAGAAATATCACAGAGTGAGATTGATCATGATTAGAAATATTTTTGTCTTTTTAAATTATCATGTTAGGAACAATATTCTACACAGCCCAATATGTATTTGTATATATGTAAATAAAGCGTGCAGAGTATGTACCTAAATCGTGGAGTGGTGCAATCGAAGTGCATTTACCATGTCGAGGGGATTCCCCCATACTTGTTTCCTGCTTTCTTGCATAAAAATAAAGTGGAGATACACGAGGCATAATAATAATAATCTTTATTTGTCTTGAGGCATTTATTACACTGACTAATGAAGCGAACTAATCTAAACTGAATTGAATCTAATTGAATCTAATGATGAAGACTAAGACACACTGCCTCAAGGTCTAATCTAGATAGCTCAGTGTTGCTCTAAATCCCTGATCCTAGCAAGGGCATCAGAAAGGTCACGTTTAAGCGCGAGCACACTAGTGTTCAGGTTGGAGACCTGCCTACTAAGGGAGCTAACTGTGGACTGAAGTTCCATAATATGTCTATTTGTTGTCCTGATGTCCTCATCCACATTTGCTATGGTCCTGCGGCGCTTCGGTGGTGTCTCAAACGAATTGAGAGCGTGCTTAGGAGCTTCCTTTGGTGGGATGAAGCGAACTTTTGCTGTCCTAACTCCTTCGAAGTGGGGCCTCTCCTTCTCCGTAGTATAGTGGACGCTGCTGATCTCGCCGCTCCGGTTGGTCTTGATGCCTACAACCCGCTCATTGGGTTTAGGTGGCAGGATTTTCGTGCCGGCTGGTACCTTGACGATGGCTTCTTGCTTGGACGACGGTCCCTTGAGAAGAAGGGGCTGCGGTGGTGCAGTAAGAACTGGTTGGGCGTAGTAGGATGAGATTGAGCTGCGCTGGTTTGATGGTGGGGCTGCTGCTGTCGCTCTGTGTTGGCCGAGACGTAGGCGTCGGGGTCATCCTTGGGCTTGCGGTTGAGGTCGTAAGGGACGATCTCCCAGTTGTGGTGGGTCTTGTCGGCCATTGGAGAAGCAAGGAACTAGACAAGCTCTAATTGAGGAGGAGAGAAGGATTGAATGAATTGGTGTTGAAAGCTGACGTCAGGGGTCTGTTTATATAGGGGTCAAAAAGTGCCTCTAGGGTTTCCATAGATCCATCCCGCTGCCGGGCGTGCGTAACAACCCATTCGCGGAATTTTCTGGATAACCATAGATGAGGAAAGCACGTCGGAAGAGGCCTGGGCCGAGGGGACACCAGGGCAGGGTGCCCGCCCTCATCCTCAGGGCGCCCGCCCTGGGCCTGCCTCCTCTGCGGGCCCGCTTGCTCGAGCGTGTTTTTAGAAGTATTTTTATCCCGAAAAATATATACGTGGCCCAAAAACGTCAGATTAAAAAGGTCGGGCTTTAATTCTCCATCAGAAGGTAAAAATGGATCACGTCTATTTCTTCTAATTCTTTATTGGGTTCTAAAAATAATTTAAGACGTTGACCATTTACCTTGAATAACGTACCTTCATCGTTTTGAAGTGTAATAGCTCCGTGGGATGATGAATTGACTACCTTGTATGGTCCTTCCCATTTACTCTGGAGTTTTCCATGCCCGAAAAGCTTCACCCTGGAATTAAAAAGTAATACCTTATCTCCGGGTGAGAACTCCTTCTTCTTGATCCTCTTGTCATGCCATCTTTTGACTCTTTCTTTGTAGATCTTCGAATTGTGATATGCTTTCTCTCGCCATTCTTCCAATTCTGATAGTTGCATTCTTCTATGATCTCCAGCAACATCTAGGTCCATATTCCATCTTCTTATGGCCCAGTGTGCTTTGAACTCTAGTTCAACAGGCAAGTGGCAAGTCTTCCCGTACACCAATTGGTATGGGGTCATTCCAATTGGGGTCTTGTATGCTGTCCGGTATGCCCAGAGTGCATCGGGTAACTTTTCCTTCCATGCTGTTCCCATCTCATTTACTATTTTCTAAAGAATGTTCTTGATTTGCTTGTTGGAAGTCTCTGCTTGGCCACTTGTCTGAGGATGATATGGGGTAGCAACGTTGTGACAGATTCCATGTTTTGCTAGATAATGCTCAAAGCGTTTGTCGATGAAGTGTGATCCCCCATCACTTATCACCACCCTAGGGACTCCAAATCTTGGAAATATAATCTCTTCAAACATCCTCTTTGAATTAATATTGTCGGCACGCTTGCAAGGTAGTGCTTCTACCCACTTGGAGACGTAGTCAACTGCCACCAAGATGAATTCACACTTCTTTGATGGAGGAAATGGACCCATGTAGTCTATTCCCCAAACATCAAAGAGCTCAATCTGAAGGTTGTTGGTGAGTGGCATTGCATCTCTTGTATTTATGTTTCCTTGCCTTTGACATGGCCCACATCTTCTGATATATTGCCTTGTGTCTTCATACATTGTAGGCCAATAGAATCCACATTGCCAGATCTTTGAATGTGTACGGAATGCTCCATAATGACCTCCGTATGGTGATGAATGGCATCTGTCGATGATCTTCCACCCTTCCTCAGTGGTCACACACCTTCTGAGTAAGCCATTAGCGCATACTCGGAAGAGGTATGGCTCATCCCATGTGTGAACGACTTTCTTGAATAAGCTTCTTCTTGTTCGCTCCTGGTGGTACATACCCTGAAACCATAAAATTAACAATATCTGCATACCAGGGGTCAGACCTGTTGATTCCATAGAGCATGTCGTCCTGGAGTGAATCATTAATGGGTGTTTCCTGTGGATCCTTAAAGTGCATTCTAGACAAGTGATCAGCAACAGAATTTTCTACTCCCTTTTTATCTTTTATTTCTAAGTCAAATTCTTGGAGTAACAAGATCCATCTAATTAGGCGAGGTTTAGCATCTTTTTTAGTGAGCAAATATTTTAGTGCAGCATGATCAGTGTAAACAATTATTTTAGCTCCTACTAAGTAAGACCTAAATTTATCAATGGCAAAGACAACAGCCAGAAGCTCCTTTTCAGTGGTTGCATAATTAAGTTGAGCTCCTGTCAAAGTTTTACTGGCGTAAGCAATTGCATGATGCTTCTTATCTTTTGTTTGCCCCGAAACTACCCCCACAGCATAATCACTAGCATCACACATAATTTCAAAAGGCAACGACCAATCAGGGGGTTGAATGATTGGTGCAGAGATGAGTGCATTCTTTAATAATTCAAAAGCTTTTAAACATGCATCATCAAATTCGAAAGGAGCATCCTTGGCTAGCAAAAGAGTGAGTGGTCTAGCAATAAATGAAAAATCTTTTATGAATCTGCGATAAAAACCAGCATGGCCAAGAAAGCTTCGAATTCCTTTTATATTCACAGGTGGAGGTAATTGTTCTATTACTTCAATTTTAGCTTTATCTACCTCAATACCTCTTTCAGACACTAGGTGTCCTAGCACTATTCCTTCCCTAACCATAAAATGACATTTTTCCTAGTTAAGGACTAAGTGCTTTTCTTTGCATCTTTGCAAAACCTTGTCTAAGTTTTCAAGACAATTATCAAAAGTTTTTCCATAAACAGAAAAATCATCCATGAAAACTTCCATAATCTCTTCAATCATATCAGAAAATATAGACATCATGCATCTTTAAAAAGAAGCTGGTGCATTACATAGCCCAAAAGACATTCTACGATAAGCATAAGTTCCGTATGGACAGGTAAAAGTGGTTTTGCTTTGATCATCAGGATGGATCGGGATCTGGTGGTACCCTGAATATCCATCTAAGAAACAGAAGAACGAATGGTTCGCTAACTGCTCTAACATCTCATCTATAAAAGGTAAAGGAAAGTGATCCTTTTTCGTGGCTTTATTCAGTTTTCTATAGTCAATGCACATCCGCCACCCTGTGACGGTGCGTTGCGGAATTAGCTCGTTCTTCTCATTTGTAACAACAGTCATGCCTCCCTTTTTAGGCACAACTTGAACAGGGCTCACCCACTCACTATGCGGCACATGATATATAATCCCTGCATGCAGCAACTTTATAACTTTCTTTTTAACTACTTCTCTCATCGCGTTGTTGAGTCTACGTTGGGGTTCCCGAGAAGGTGAAACAGAAGGATCTGTCGGAATGCGATGGGTGCAAATCATAGGACTGATTCCTGTAAGATCTTGGAGTGAGTAGCCAAAGACTGAGTGATGTTTTTCTAAAACGGTCATTAATCGCAGAGTTTGTTCCTGAGTGAGTTTATTACTAATGATCACAGGAAACTCTGGATTATTGTTTAGGAAAGCATAGATAAGACCGGGTGGTAAAGTTTTAAGCTCTATAGGAGGTCTGGGTGTTTCTACAAACTCATCTAAAGGTTCAGGTTCAGAAGGTTCAGCTTCCTCTTCTATGAAGAAAGGGGCTTCTTCTTCTAAGTCTGATTCATTTAAAAGCTCTAGAGACGCAGCTTTTACCTCTTCCATAGGATCAGGCAAAAGAGATGACTCGATCTTATTATTCAAGGAGTGAGAAATTGTCATAGGGAATTTAAAATCCTTTCCAAAAGAAATGTGTAGCTTTCTAGTTTGTCCTTCATAAAGGAGTCTTCTAAATGGTTGTCCTATCAACAGGTCGAAGTCCCATGTATCAAAGATATAAAAGTTCAAATGAATCATGGAGCCTTCTACCATAAAGGGTAGGACATTCACAATTCCAAGACTGGGGACCAATCGTCCCGAAGATTCCTTCATGAACTTTGTTGTGGGGGTTAAAATTAATTTTCCAAATAATTTAAGTGCAAAAGCTTCAGACATGATATTGATCCCCACAACAGGATTATAGAGAGCATCAAATTGATTAGAATCATAAGCACAGCATATAGTGATAGGAGGTGTATCCAAACGGATCACTTCAGAGGAAAGCTCTGACTCCTCCAACCATTCGCTACTCATGACTGAGATAAGCTCTCTCAATTGATATTCACTTGGTAAACAAATGCTATAATGGCCTCTTTGGGGTTTGTCTATAGAATGGTAGTTTGAAATGTTTCCAAAATCGGCAAAAAGATCGGATTCTATATCCAGCATGAAATCAAGTGGTGGAATTTCTTCCTTTTGTGGCTCAAAACTTGGGATAGCTGAAGTAGGTGAAGAATTTGGCAGAGTGTCTACTTCGGCTTCGTAGGTTTCATCATGGAGGGTATTATCCATCTCAGCTTCTAGGATTCTATCTAGGATCGCTCTAGCTTCATCAGTAGGGATACGAAAGAAAGAACCTCTAGACATTGTATGTAGCATTTGTTTATGATCTTTCTGAAGACCTCGAAAGAAATGAAAAAGGAGAATAGGGTCTTCAATATTGAGTTTTGGACCAGATTCTAAAAGATCAAAAAACGTTTCTAGGATTTTCCCAAAGTTTCATTTTCTTTTTGTTTAAAAGATAGAACTTCGAGTCTAAGGTCGGCGATACGATCGAGGGAATAAAAATCTAAACAGAAGTTGGCTCGTAAGACTACCCATTCACCTCGTTGTTGACTTACCTTCTGACTATACCATCGTCTAGCTTCTCCTCTTAAGGAAAAAGGAAAAAGCTTCCAACGTAAAGTCTTATCAGAAATGCCTTCAATGCGAAGACAATCGCATGTTTGCTCAAAATCTCTAATATGAAGGTAAGGATTTTCGTCTTCCTTTCCCGAAAAGGATAGGTTCTCAATCATGGCAATTAACCTTGAACTTAACCTATACTGGGATGTTTGGATAGGCTGTGATGACTCCCATGGTAAAAGGTCAGTTTCCGAAGGTGTTGCAAATTGATAGATTGATTTAGAATCTTGGTTCTCCATAAGGTAAGAATAAAGAAAAGATAAGGAATAAAAAGATAAAGAAAGATAAAAGTATAGGTACAAGCTAGTAGTAAGATTCAATGTTATCTCAGCAAACCGTCTTTCTCCCCGGCAACGGCGCCAGAAATGCTTGTTGATATTTGGTAACGCAATTAGGAAATGATCCGCAAGCGCACGGATATCGGTGAGCACTTCACCCAGGATGTTATCCAGAGTATCGTATTTATTTTTTTACCACTAGGAGAAAGTGTGCATCTGACTAACCAAATCTATTACTACTAACCTTTAGGCTACAACCACTGTGATTTGATGTGAGCGATGTATAGAGAAGACTGCAACTGCACTCTCGTTCTAACCTTGGTAAGGATGATCTACTGCTCTATTGGGGAGGCTCACGGAATCTAGACACCTCAAAGGATGTTCGACCCGCACCTATAGACCCTATCGATCCTGCTAACGGGATATGGAATACAAAGGTAGCTACGGAAATGTCACATTCCTCGCTACTACCACGGTCCGGCTAGACAGGGGATATCTATGAGTATCCTAGCCCAAACACCTCGTTTACGCTAGAGATGATTACTCTAAACTCTACGCGAAGAGATTAAAGTAAACTCATAAACCAAAGAACAATAAAACAAAGAACTTACTAGAATTTAGAAGTCGAAATACTGAAGAATCCTAGGAGCAAGCCTCGGGTTAGGAGAACTTGATTCTGCAGGTACAACCTCGAAGTAGTCACCAACAGGCCAGGCTTCCTTCGATCTATACCTCCACTCCATCTCTATCAATCTAGAAGAACTAAGTATAATCTCACATTGGATGCTAAGCCCTAATGAGGTGGGAACCCTAAGGGAACCTCTCTCTCTGAATCCTCTCTGGAAAATATGAAAATAATGGACTTGGATTCTCCTCTCCAGGGGCCAGGGGTCCTGCTTATATAGTCCCTTCAAGTGAACCTAGGCCGTCGGATCAAACCGACATTAATCGCACGGTTTTCCTTGATCCTTTAGGTCGGTGGGGCATAATCCGCGAGACTCATCCTGATTGGTTGCAGACCTAGGGCGGGCGCCCCAGGGTCCAGGGCGGGCGCCCTGGTCCCGGGCCCGTTCGGCCTCCCGTTCGATCCCGTGGCTTCTGGAGTCTTCTAGATGATAGAAAATCGGTGAACACGTTAATATCTCTATGTAATTCTGACGTGTGGGCCTTTCCTTTGTATTTCCTGATAACCCCCTGCAGAAACAGATAAACAACAAAACTCGTGGAATTCTGTCAGATCAAACCCTAATTCTAGGTGTTGCTTGCATATCGGTCCTTTTCCTTATTTATTGGATAATTAAAATTGATACTTAAGAACCGTCAACACCCCCACGGGTTAACAATAGATGCGGCAGTGGTATTTTCTCCATCGCATGAAATGCCAAGCCGACTAGATAGGCGTACTAGCCGCTGCCCTACACGATCGTTTGGTCTACCGACGGTAGTAAATTGAGCGAGTTCTTTTCCAACTACCCACAACACAGTTGCATAACCATTCCACTTCTCCATCTTCAAGGTTGGTGCATTGTTTCTCTCTCCCAGTTTATGTGAACTATTGAATGCCTCGCACAGCACCACTACCACCTCCCGCACGGTTAGCGCATTGTTCCTCTCGCAATTTGTGTGAACCATTGCCCGCCTCGCACTGCACCGTCGCTAGATCCAAAGGCAAGGGTAATGCTTTCGCATTGCACTGATGGATCTTTGTTGGATTATTTTCCTCATTAGTGATCTCATTACTAAAGAAGCTCTCATCCTACTACACAATGACAATCGCAGGCTCTTCAAAATGGAGGCAGCCCCTAACAACAAGAATGCACTGGCCAACCTCACAGAGGATGTTGTTCTAGAGATCCTCCGCCGCCTCCTTGCCCGCTCCTTGTTGTGCCTGCGTGACATTGAAGAAGGAAGAAGCACTATAGTAGTAGAATACTTATATTGATTTCTAATGTTATGGGTACATGGGGAATGCTGATGGGGGCACTCCAAAATACTACACAAAAATGACAACTCAAAAGCACTACAATGCACCCGTGTTATAGATGCGCCTCAAATGTGGCAGGGAATCAAATGGTCCACGCCGTTTGCCTTGCTCTGTTGCCCGTGTGACTCGCATGGGTGGCCGTGGATGTCACGGACCTTGACTGTTGCCTTCCTCGCTCATGTCGTATCATACGCTTGAGTACACATCATCATTAAGTCTAGTTTTAGATGAGGATGCAATGTGGTAGGGAATCAAATGTGCTAGGGAATCTGAACCGCATTGTGTTCACTGCTCCATCGCTCGTGAATCTCGCGGGTGGCCACGAATGTCACAGACCTTGACTGTTGCCTTCCCCGCGCGTGTCTTGAGGTGGGGCTATTTAAGCCAAGGTAAGCTAGACCGCCTTTAGTTTTAGTGAAAGGAAGCTTTTGAGCTTGTCATCCATCTTCATCGCCATGGTGCTTGTTCTTCAACTTCTCTGGCGGCAACACTGGCGATGGGATAAGGCCTTGAAGATTGGCTTTCTTCCGTGTTTGGGGTGCAGCAATGGCTGCTTGTCCTCGGTGCTAGTGGAAGTTTTGCGAAGATATAGGGAGGATCACTGCCTTTGGTATGTCCAGGGGTGATCCTCTCTTCTGTTTCCATGGAGGAGTCAGACACGCGGGTAGGTCTCCTCGTGCTTTCTGCTGCAACCCTTGCCTACGGGGGGATGCAAGTGGAAGCTTTGTGAGGTGGGTGTCGTGTCGGCTCTCTTCATTGGAGCACCCTATGACTACAACTCTGTCATTTCAAACTCCACTCCATGCCCCTTTTTGGGTGATGTTAGTGGAAGTTTTGCAATGTCGCAATCAAGTATAGGTTTTTTTATGTACTTGATAGGTCTTTATTATTGTACACCTAGTAGTCTTTGATACACATCTTTGTTATTGTACACCTTTCAAATGTAACCTACTAGACTTATGAATAAAGATTTACTTTTCTAACGAAATGTTGGCTCATGTCATTGTGGTACTCACATTCCTATTTTTATTCTACTCCGGCGGCAGGTGACCGAGTGGATGAGACCATTCAAATGAGCCACGTGGTGCAGTCAATTTTCTCTGTCCAACTTCGAATGCCATTCTAGGAGAAGCGTGCTTGTTGGTATTTCTTAGCACATACAGAAATAATCTGCAAGCGCATGGAATTACCATTATAGTATTTCACCTGGAAGTATTCACTGTATTGTATTTTCATAGGGAATGGATGTATAAAACTCTCTTAGCTAGTTCACCTAGGGTAACAAAGAAGAAAGATAGCTTGGGTAGCGAGGTTTTCTGGGAATAGAGATCCTAAGCTAAGATAGCATTGTCACTATAGACTCGCTTTCGGGCACCGGATAACACTTGGTTTGCCAAGCGTTGCCAGCCTACGGCTCTACGCCATATTCGAACGTTGGGGATTATGAAGGATGGATAGGGCTGTCACCACCTGCCACCTACCCCTCAACCGGAGGATACAAGGAAAATGAAGGTAGCCTCTAGCCTAGACACCACGTCTATGCTATCGACTACTACTCTAGCGCCGTACAGGGTTATCCATCTTTATCACTAGCCCTCTACTAGAGTATCCACCACGGGGACAGATGACGAACCCGCAAGTAAATAATGAATAAGACTAACTTAAAGTAAGAGCTCTCCACCATAGAAGAACATGAACTTTTTACTCCAAGTAGTACTAGGTCCATCGAGGTACAAGTGAAGAGGGAGCTGACATTCCTTTCGCTACAAATGGAGGTAGCCGACAACCCCGGTACTTCTCCATCTCTTTCTCTTCCTCACTCACTCCCTAAACTAGACTAGCTAGAGAGCTAAGATATGAATGGAGCACTTCTCTCTTCTTGCTACATTGTGTCACTCTTGTGTCTACTCTTCCAAATGTTGTGGTGTGTTTAGAGAGGGGGGTACCCCTCCATTTATACAGGAGGGAGGCGGTGCTCGGAGGCTATTCTTGGCACGTCCCTGGCTCCCACCGCCTTAGCATGCTTCCATGCCACCGCCACAGCAAGGAGAGGCAGGGAGGCACCCAAAGGGGAGCAACCACCCCCTAGGAGCGGCCAGCCCTTGACCACGCCTCTGGCCACTGCCTTTGCGTGGTAGGTCATGGGCTGGACCAGGATGGCTTCCCTGTGGTGCTTTGCCCCATTTGCATTGATGTGATAGGCGTCTCCCTTGTTCCTTTGCGCAAATCAGCATCGGGAAGCATCTTTCGATGGATTATTTCATGTATTTGTGTTTGTGACCTGCAAAATAATGTTCTCTGAATACATGTGGAACTTGGTTAATAGTAAATGCATATGTGATTAAGATTGTTAATTTCTCCTCTTTTTATATCTTAATTGGCGATTAGAAATTAGAGTTAAGGACCGCCAACAGTGCTCCACTAAGATCGTGGGAGACGTGGCCTCGCCTTAACTCCTGCTCTAACTCGGTGCAATCATAGGAAAATCCAATGGACACCTAGCTCGCCTATATATCCTTTGATAAAAGGGGGTACCAAGTACGACTGCTTTCTAAACTCGTTATACTTAATTACCACCCACACACCCCATCTTCCAAATCTCATCCAATGGTGGAGCGGCAGAAGCGCCCAAGGGAAGACTCAAAGGAGGAGAGGGTGTTTGGAGGTCCTCCCTCCTTCGTGATAGTTTGCGATGGGAGTATGGGTAATTAATTATGGATCTTGCATTTTATCTTACGTTGGTGGTCTTGATGCTTTCCCTTTGTATAGTGCTATCTCCATGGCGCATCTGGTGCCACGCTTCCCCGCTGATGGGGAAGGCACCACGACGTCACCACAACTGGCACCCCAATCCACCCTCAGGGAGGAGAGCCGGGAAGCGCACCGGCTGTAGCTTTGCCTCAACGCCGTGCAGATGGTGCTTGTCGCGTCGTAGCGCAAAACGGCCGCGACGGAGGCTGCGGCCGCTGAGGCCCAGGCACGGCTCGCTGGTAAGTCATATTGGGCACAGTCTTGCTCTTTCACTTCATGCGATGTGATGTCGTGTGTTCAGTTGTAGGGTTTTGTTGTCACCTTTTTCAGCCATCAAGGAGCAGCTCCACGCCACGTACGCCGAGATGGCGGAGTTGCATCGAGCCAATGATGAGCTAGCCCAGCAGACGGTGGAGGCGATTGAAAGCCCAAGTTTGGTTTTGGTAATTAATGACACCAAGTTGCTAATGCCATGTGTTAAGTGTTTTGAGTTAGGCGGGATTCAGCGCTTTTTGGGGAAGTGAAATGCCTATTTTCTACTATGCCGGAAGTCAGAAAAGAAACGGAGGCGAACGGCGGTCACTGTGGTGACCGGACGCTGCACTGGACGCGGTCGCGGTGTGACTGGACATGTCCGGTCAGTTCTCACAGCTGTCAGGCGCGCGGGTGCTAGGGTTTGCAACTGGCGCATCCGGTCCCTCACGGAACCAGAGCGTCCAGTCAGGCACCCAGAGGAGTAGAGCTAGTCATAGAGCCGACCAGACGCGCGGCGCGTCCGGTCACGTGCGATCGGACGCGTCTGGTCGTGGTGGGAGCTTACTAGACTCCGACCGGACGCTAGGTGCAGCGCGTCTGGTCAAACGCTAGAGCGCGTCCGGTCACGACAACGGTAACTTCTGACATGCACTGTTCATGTTTGTCCTGTAGTGATCGGACGCGTCCGGTCACCCAGACCGGTGCGTCCAGTCAGTGCGTTTTTCACTGCGTCATCCGGTAACGGCTAGCTGCGTATCCATTCGCTATAAATAGAAGATGTCCGGGGTTTGAGGGTAACTCTTGCACATTTTGAGACGTAGAGACATCCTTTGAGCTAGAGAACAACCCCTCCACTCATCTCTTTGCTTGGTTGCACATCTTGAGTGAGATTGAGTGAGATTCAAGTGCATTGCTTGAGAGTTGCATTCTAGAGGCACTTGATCTTCGAGTTGCTACGGATTTCTTGTTACTCTTCCATGTTTCCCAACATGGTAGACAGCTTGAAGCAGCGGAGGTGATTGAGCTCACAATTAAAGATTGTTGGAGCCCTCACCAAGTGTTGTAAGGGGTTCTTGATCCTTCCCCGCGGGAGTTCCCAAATTGGATAATCTAGTGGAGCTCGTGGCTTGGAGGATCCCCATCTTGTGTGCGGTTGTGCAGCGCCCGACGAGGGCTCGACTCTTGATAGTCGATTAGCTCGCAAATCGACAAGTGGGTGCATCGCCACAATGAGGAGTAGCTTGCCAGGAAGCAAGTGAACCTTGGTAATAATCTTGTGTCATCCCTTTGCCGAGGATTTCTCTTGTGGTTGATCATTGTGATTGATTCTTAGAGTGCATTACTTCTCTACATCGTTAGTATAAGAATCAAGTCTCTTGCTCTTTACTTTCTTGTACTAGTTCTAATGTAGTTTGCTTAGTGTAGCTTTTATCACATAGGAGTAAGTAGCTTAGTGACTTAGCCTTGTTGGTGTGTGTTAGAGATCATAGCCTTGCTTCACTAGAATTATATAGGTGGCTTGCATAGTGTAGTTGAGCTAGTGCTAGAATTAGCATAGCCACCTTTTATACTAACGTGGTTGTCTAGTGAAGCTTGTAGATTTTTAAATAGGCTATTCACCCCCCTCTAGCCATTTGGACCTTACAAGTGGTATCAGAGCCGAGACACCGTTTATTTGAGGCTTAACAACCTATGGTGAAGAAGAAATGGCTCAATTAAGTTTGCACATCAACAACACCAAGAAGGCACCTCACTTTGATTGCACAAATTATGCATATTGGAAGGTTAAAATGACCGCACACCTCAAGTCAATCAATAGAGAAGTGTGGAAGGTCACTGAAACAAAATTTGAGGTTGCTAATCCGGAAGCACCTACACCGGTGGAAGAGAAGAAGCTCCAATGCAATGACATTGCCATTAGTGCTCTTCATGAGGCACTAGATGACAAGACATTTGAGCAAGTGAAGAACATAGAAGTTGCACATGATTCTTGGGCCAAGCTAGAAGAAACATTTGAGGGCACCGAAGGCACAAAGACCGCTAAAGCATATATCTTGCAAGAAAAGTTTTCTAGCTTCAAGATGCAAGAAGATGAGAGTGTTTTGGAAATGTTTCATAGATTGCAAGTCATTGTGAATGAGCTCAAGGCACTTGGTGAGGAGGTCAAGGACAACCAATTCTCTATGAAGTTCTTGAGAAGCTTGCCCAAGAGATTTGATACATTGATCACCATGCTAGTGAGGACTACATTGAAGGATTCAACTCCTCAACAAGTATTCTAAGAAGTGATGACTGATGATTCATATAGAGAAGATGATGAGAAAGAGGAGTTGGTCAAAAAGAAGAAGAAGGAAAGTGAGAAGAAGGATGATGAGAAGAAAAAGAGTGTGGCATTCAAAGCCACCACATCCAAGGGAAAATCCAAGATTGAATCATCAAGTGATGAAGACTCAAGCTCTTGTGATAGTGATGACATTGATGAGAAGATGGCTCTTTTTGTCAAGCAATTTGGGAAATTCATGAAGAAGAAGGGCTTTCGTGCAAGAAGGAGTTAGAACTCATCCAAGAAGAATGAGCATACCATGAGATGTTTTAGATGCCATAGCAAGGACCATCTCATTGCAAAGTGTCCTTATGATAGTGATGATGAAGATGCTATCAAGAAGGAGAGGAAGAAGCAAAAGAAGAAGCAAGAAAAGAAGGAGAGTTCTCATAAAAAGAAGAATGATTCTCATGTTGCTACATGGGATAGTGATGATTCCCCAAGTGATGATGAGGATGACAACAAGAGCAAGAAGAAGGGACATGCTAGCATTGCCATCCAAGAGAAGGTCTCCCTTTTTGACACTCCATCGTGCTTCATGGCTAAGGCCGCTAAGGTATCATCCGACGATGAGAGTGATCATGATAATGCTAGTGATAGTGATAGTGATGAAGAATTCACTAAAGATGAACTAATCACTATGCTAGAAGATTGCACTCAACATTTTAAAGAATCTAGAAAGGAGTGCAAGGGCTTGCTTAAGGATAGGAAAAACCTTATGCAAGAACTTGATGAGCTTAGGGCATCTTATGAGAATCTAAAGGTAGACCATAAGAAGCTTCAAAAGTCTCACACTAAGCTTGAAGAAGCTCATTCCTCTCTAGTTGAAAAATATGAAAACATGCCAACTAATGTTGAGAAAGCTAAAACTTGCAACATAGGCATATCATGTGATATAATTGATGAATTTTTTCATAAGCCTATTGTTGTTGCTCCCACTAACCCATCATGTAGCGCATCTCCATCATCCTCATCTAGTAGTGATGGTTTCACTTGTGACTCCACACTTATAGTTGAGAATGAAAATCTCAAGAAGGAGGTAAAAGAGCTCATTCACACCTTAGCTAAGGCTTATGGTGGTGAGGACCGCTTACTTATGTGCTTGGGTAGCCAAAGAGCTTCTCTCTACAAAGAGGGATTGGGCTATAACCCCAAGAAAGGCAAGGCCACTTTTGCTCCTCACAAGACTCGTTTTGTGAAGAACAATGGTAGCTATTGCAAAGTTGCAAGCAAGTTGGTCACATAGAGCAACATTGCATGAACAAGAAATCTAATGCTAATGTATCCTCAATTAAGTTTGATTCTTTCTATATACTTACCAAGGGTACAAATGGTGTTCATGCTAAGTTCATTGGTGCACCATGGATGGG
Organism: Saccharum spontaneum; assembly: GCA_022457205.1. Lineage (NCBI taxonomy): Eukaryota > Viridiplantae > Streptophyta > Magnoliopsida > Poales > Poaceae > Saccharum > Saccharum spontaneum. The sequence continues at coordinate 21,325,669 of CM039600.1, read as the reverse complement.
CTCAAAGAAGAAAGCCATTTGGGTACCAAAGAGCTTGGTCACTAATCTTGGAGGACCCAAACAAGTTTGGGTACCTAAAAAGAATTGATCCTATCTTGTAGGTCAATTACAGAGCCGGAGGAAGGCATTGGGTGCTTGATAGTGGGTGCACTCAACATATGACCGAGGATTCTTGTATGTTCAAATCAATTGATACAAGTCAAAATGGTGGTTTTGATGCTATCACTTTCGGCAACAACAAGAAAGGCAAGGTCAAGGGGCTTGGTAAAATTGCTATTTCAAATGACATGAGCATATCTAATGTGTTGCTAGTTGAGAGCTTGGATTTCAATCTTTTGTCGGTGGCACAACTTTGTGATCTTGGCTTCAAGTGCATATTTGGTAGTGATGATGTTGAAGTCATTAGTGTGGATGGATCAAACTTGATATTCAAAGGATTTAGACATGGTAGCTTATACTTGGTTGACTTCAATGATAGTGAGACACAATTGACATCATGCTTGCTTAGCAAATCTAGTATGGAATGGTTATGGCATAGAAGGCTTGGTCATGTTGGAATGAAACAATTGAACAAACTTTTGAGGCATGACTTAGTTAGAGGCTTGAAAGATGTGACTTTTGAAAAGGATAAACCATGTAGTGCTTGTCAAGCCAGCAAACAAGTTGGAAATACACATCCTAGTAAGAGTGAAATGAGCACATCAAAGGCATTTGAGCTATTACACATGGACTTGTTTGGGCCAACAACATACACTAGCATTGGTGGCAACAAGTATGGTTTTGTGATTGTTGATGACTACACTAGATACACTTGGGTGTTCTTTCTTTATGACAAGAGTGATGTTTATGATCTATTCAAGTCTTCTGTCAAGAGAGTGCAAAATGAATTTGAGATTAACATCAAGAAGATTAGAAGTGATAATGGTAGTGAGTTCAAGAACATAAGAATTGAAGATTTATGTGATGATCTTGGTATTGGACATCAATTCTCACCATCATACACTCCTCAATCCAATGGTGTAGTTGAAAGAAAAAATAGAACTTTGATTGACATGGCTAGATCAATGCTTAGTGAATACAATGTGAGTCATTCATTTTGGAGTGAAGCTATCAACACAGCTTGCATTGTAGCAACCGTCTCTATTGCCATGGGAAGCTTGGGAAGACACCATATGAGCTATTGAATGGAAGAAAGTCTAATATTGCATACTTTAGAGTGTTTGGTTGCAAATGCTATATTCTCAAGAAAGGCACTAGATTGAGCAAGTTTGAAAAGAAATGTGATGAAGGGTTCTTACTTGGTTATTCTACCACAAGCAAAGCATATAGAGTTTGGAATCTCACAAATGGCACCTTGGAAGAAGTTCATGATGTTGAGTTTGATGAAACCCAAGGGTCCCAAAATGAAGCTCAAAACCTTGATGATGTGAGAGGAGATCAATTGTCAAATGCAATGAGAAACATGGACATTGGTGATGTTAGGCCAAGGCAAGTTGATGATGATGATGATACTCATGTGATCAACCAAAGTATGCAAATTGATACAAATCAAGCAAGCTCTAGTGGTACTCATGATGAAGTGCAAGATCAAGGTCAAGCTAGTGGAAGCCACCAACTCCCATTACTCCAACCTACTAGCATAGCAAGAGATCATCCATTGGACCAAATCATTGGTGGAATTAAAAGTGGTGTTCAAACTAGATCAAGATTAGCATCCTTTTGTGAGCACTACTAATTTGTGTCACTTGAAGAACCTAAGAAAATAGAAGATGCATTAAAAGATTCTGATTGGGTAAATGCCATGCATGAAGAGCTAAACAACTTCACTAGAAATCAAGTTTGGAAACTTGTTGAGAGACCAAAGAACTACAATGTAATTGGCACCAAATTGGTCTTTAGAAACAAACAAGATCAAGATGGCATAGTTGTGAGAAACAAAGCAAGATTGGTAGCACAAGGTTACACACAAGTTGAGGGTCTTGATTTTGGAGAGACATATGCACCGGTTGCAAGATTGGAGGCTATTAGAATCTTATTAGCATATGTTTGTGCACACAACATCAAGCTCTATCAAATGGATGTCAAAAGTGCATTTCTCAATGGCCTTGTTGGTGTGTATTAGAGATCATAGCCTTGCTTCACTAGAATTATATAGGTGGCTTGCATAGTGTAGTTGAGCTAGTGCTAGAATTAGCATAGCCACCTTTTATACTAACGTGGTTGTCTAGTGAAGCTTGTAGATTTTTAAATAGGCTATTCACCCCCCTCTAGCCATTTGGACCTTACAAGTGGTATCAGAGCCGAGACACCGTTTATTTGAGGCTTAACAACCTATGGTGAAGAAGAAATGGCTCAATTAAGTTTGCACATCAACAACACCAAGAAGGCACCTCACTTTGATTGCACAAATTATGCATATTGGAAGGTTAAAATGACCGCACACCTCAAGTCAATCAATAGAGAAGTGTGGAAGGTCACTGAAACAAAATTTGAGGTTGCTAATCCGGAAGCACCTACACCGGTGGAAGAGAAGAAGCTCCAATGCAATGACATTGCCATTAGTGCTCTTCATGAGGCACTAGATGACAAGACATTTGAGCAAGTGAAGAACATAGAAGTTGCACATGATTCTTGGGCCAAGCTAGAAGAAACATTTGAGGGCACCGAAGGCACAAAGACCGCTAAAGCATATATCTTGCAAGAAAAGTTTTCTAGCTTCAAGATGCAAGAAGATGAGAGTGTTTTGGAAATGTTTCATAGATTGCAAGTCATTGTGAATGAGCTCAAGGCACTTGGTGAGGAGGTCAAGGACAACCAATTCTCTATGAAGTTCTTGAGAAGCTTGCCCAAGAGATTTGATACATTGATCACCATGCTAGTGAGGACTACATTGAAGGATTCAACTCCTCAACAAGTATTCTAAGAAGTGATGACTGATGATTCATATAGAGAAGATGATGAGAAAGAGGAGTTGGTCAAAAAGAAGAAGAAGGAAAGTGAGAAGAAGGATGATGAGAAGAAAAAGAGTGTGGCATTCAAAGCCACCACATCCAAGGGAAAATCCAAGATTGAATCATCAAGTGATGAAGACTCAAGCTCTTGTGATAGTGATGACATTGATGAGAAGATGGCTCTTTTTGTCAAGCAATTTGGGAAATTCATGAAGAAGAAGGGCTTTCGTGCAAGAAGGAGTTAGAACTCATCCAAGAAGAATGAGCATACCATGAGATGTTTTAGATGCCATAGCAAGGACCATCTCATTGCAAAGTGTCCTTATGATAGTGATGATGAAGATGCTATCAAGAAGGAGAGGAAGAAGCAAAAGAAGAAGCAAGAAAAGAAGGAGAGTTCTCATAAAAAGAAGAATGATTCTCATGTTGCTACATGGGATAGTGATGATTCCCCAAGTGATGATGAGGATGACAACAAGAGCAAGAAGAAGGGACATGCTAGCATTGCCATCCAAGAGAAGGTCTCCCTTTTTGACACTCCATCGTGCTTCATGGCTAAGGCCGCTAAGGTATCATCCGACGATGAGAGTGATCATGATAATGCTAGTGATAGTGATAGTGATGAAGAATTCACTAAAGATGAACTAATCACTATGCTAGAAGATTGCACTCAACATTTTAAAGAATCTAGAAAGGAGTGCAAGGGCTTGCTTAAGGATAGGAAAAACCTTATGCAAGAACTTGATGAGCTTAGGGCATCTTATGAGAATCTAAAGGTAGACCATAAGAAGCTTCAAAAGTCTCACACTAAGCTTGAAGAAGCTCATTCCTCTCTAGTTGAAAAATATGAAAACATGCCAACTAATGTTGAGAAAGCTAAAACTTGCAACATAGGCATATCATGTGATATAATTGATGAATTTTTTCATAAGCCTATTGTTGTTGCTCCCACTAACCCATCATGTAGCGCATCTCCATCATCCTCATCTAGTAGTGATGGTTTCACTTGTGACTCCACACTTATAGTTGAGAATGAAAATCTCAAGAAGGAGGTAAAAGAGCTCATTCACACCTTAGCTAAGGCTTATGGTGGTGAGGACCGCTTACTTATGTGCTTGGGTAGCCAAAGAGCTTCTCTCTACAAAGAGGGATTGGGCTATAACCCCAAGAAAGGCAAGGCCACTTTTGCTCCTCACAAGACTCGTTTTGTGAAGAACAATGGTAGCTATTGCAAAGTTGCAAGCAAGTTGGTCACATAGAGCAACATTGCATGAACAAGAAATCTAATGCTAATGTATCCTCAATTAAGTTTGATTCTTTCTATATACTTACCAAGGGTACAAATGGTGTTCATGCTAAGTTCATTGGTGCACCATGGATGGGCTCAAAGAAGAAAGCCATTTGGGTACCAAAGAGCTTGGTCACTAATCTTGGAGGACCCAAACAAGTTTGGGTACCTAAAAAGAATTGATCCTATCTTGTAGGTCAATTACAGAGCCGGAGGAAGGCATTGGGTGCTTGATAGTGGGTGCACTCAACATATGACCGAGGATTCTTGTATGTTCAAATCAATTGATACAAGTCAAAATGGTGGTTTTGATGCTATCACTTTCGGCAACAACAAGAAAGGCAAGGTCAAGGGGCTTGGTAAAATTGCTATTTCAAATGACATGAGCATATCTAATGTGTTGCTAGTTGAGAGCTTGGATTTCAATCTTTTGTCGGTGGCACAACTTTGTGATCTTGGCTTCAAGTGCATATTTGGTAGTGATGATGTTGAAGTCATTAGTGTGGATGGATCAAACTTGATATTCAAAGGATTTAGACATGGTAGCTTATACTTGGTTGACTTCAATGATAGTGAGACACAATTGACATCATGCTTGCTTAGCAAATCTAGTATGGAATGGTTATGGCATAGAAGGCTTGGTCATGTTGGAATGAAACAATTGAACAAACTTTTGAGGCATGACTTAGTTAGAGGCTTGAAAGATGTGACTTTTGAAAAGGATAAACCATGTAGTGCTTGTCAAGCCAGCAAACAAGTTGGAAATACACATCCTAGTAAGAGTGAAATGAGCACATCAAAGGCATTTGAGCTATTACACATGGACTTGTTTGGGCCAACAACATACACTAGCATTGGTGGCAACAAGTATGGTTTTGTGATTGTTGATGACTACACTAGATACACTTGGGTGTTCTTTCTTTATGACAAGAGTGATGTTTATGATCTATTCAAGTCTTCTGTCAAGAGAGTGCAAAATGAATTTGAGATTAACATCAAGAAGATTAGAAGTGATAATGGTAGTGAGTTCAAGAACATAAGAATTGAAGATTTATGTGATGATCTTGGTATTGGACATCAATTCTCACCATCATACACTCCTCAATCCAATGGTGTAGTTGAAAGAAAAAATAGAACTTTGATTGACATGGCTAGATCAATGCTTAGTGAATACAATGTGAGTCATTCATTTTGGAGTGAAGCTATCAACACAGCTTGCATTGTAGCAACCGTCTCTATTGCCATGGGAAGCTTGGGAAGACACCATATGAGCTATTGAATGGAAGAAAGTCTAATATTGCATACTTTAGAGTGTTTGGTTGCAAATGCTATATTCTCAAGAAAGGCACTAGATTGAGCAAGTTTGAAAAGAAATGTGATGAAGGGTTCTTACTTGGTTATTCTACCACAAGCAAAGCATATAGAGTTTGGAATCTCACAAATGGCACCTTGGAAGAAGTTCATGATGTTGAGTTTGATGAAACCCAAGGGTCCCAAAATGAAGCTCAAAACCTTGATGATGTGAGAGGAGATCAATTGTCAAATGCAATGAGAAACATGGACATTGGTGATGTTAGGCCAAGGCAAGTTGATGATGATGATGATACTCATGTGATCAACCAAAGTATGCAAATTGATACAAATCAAGCAAGCTCTAGTGGTACTCATGATGAAGTGCAAGATCAAGGTCAAGCTAGTGGAAGCCACCAACTCCCATTACTCCAACCTACTAGCATAGCAAGAGATCATCCATTGGACCAAATCATTGGTGGAATTCAAAGTGGTGTTCAAACTAGATCAAGATTAGCATCCTTTTGTGAGCACTACTCATTTGTGTCACTTGAAGAACCTAAGAAAATAGAAGATGCATTAAAATATTCTGATTGGGTAAATGCCATGCATGAAGAGCTAAACAACTTCACTAGAAATCAAGTTTGGAAACTTGTTGAGAGACCAAAGAACTACAATGTAATTGGCACCAAATTGGTCTTTAGAAACAAACAAGATCAAGATGGCATAGTTGTGAGAAACAAAGCAAGATTGGTAGCACAAGGTTACACACAAGTTGAGGGTCTTGATTTTGGAGAGACATATGCACCGGTTGCAAGATTGGAGGCTATTAGAATCTTATTAGCATATGTTTGTGCACACAACATCAAGCTCTATCAAATGGATGTCAAAAGTGCATTTCTCAATGGCCTTGTTGGTGTGTATTAGAGATCATAGCCTTGCTTCACTAGAATTATATAGGTGGCTTGCATAGTGTAGTTGAGCTAGTGCTAGAATTAGCATAGCCACCTTTTATACTAACGTGGTTGTCTAGTTTTGAGATATCTTAAGGGCACTCATGATGTTGGATTATGGTTTCCAAAGGGGTCTAATTTTGAGTTGATTGGATATTCAGACTCCGACTATGGTGGATGCAAGATTGATAGAATGAGCACAAGTGGCACTTGTCAATTGCTTGGAAGGTCTCTTGTTTCATGGTCATCAAAGAAACAAAATAGTGTTGCACTATCTACCGCCGAGGCCGAATACATTAGTGCCGGTAGTTGTTGTGCACAATTGCTTTGGATGAAGGTCACTTTGAATGATTTTGGAATCAAGTTCAAGAATGTGCCATTGTTTTGTGACAATGAAAGTGCTATCAAGATGACTCAAAATCCGGTTCAACATTCAAGAACCAAGCACATTGATATTAGGCATCACTTCATAAGAGACCATCAACAAAAGGGTGATATTAGCATTGAAATCATTGGCACCGAAGATCAACTAGCCGACATATTCACAAAGCCACTTGATGAGAAAAGATTTTACAAGTTGAAGAATGAATTGAACATACTTGACTTCTTCAACTTGAGATGAGTGCACCCCCACATTCTTATATGACATGCCTCTCCTCCGACATAGCAAGGTAAAGTTGTTTGGCATATCATCCATACTTTGCTAAGGACATGTTTAGAACATATAGACATATTTGCATGACAAATAGGCTCATTCATGAAAAACAAATGAGTTTAATGTATATATGGTACCACTATTGCTTCTATGTTTGTTTGATCTAGTGGTAGCATATGACATATTTGTGGGCTTGCAAACCTAGTGTTGAATCTAGAAAATGAGCTCATGATGTGTAATTCAACATGGTCAAGATAAACCTTATACTTTATGAGGTGTGAAGAAGCTTGTCCTTGGATCAAACCGAATTACATATTCTAGGCAAGTGATCTAGATTGAACCATAATTTGGACTCCCTCATATTGATTGACTTATCTCTCACTAAGATTGGCATCTTTTTGGTGATTGTTGACAAAGGGGGAGAGAAAAGTCACAAAGATAAAAAGTTAAGTTGCAAAGGGGGAGAGAATGACATTGGAAAGGGATCAATTAAATTTGAGCACACAAGTAGGGGGAGCAAGCTCATGAATTATTTGTTGCATTTGTATGTGCATTAACATGATGAATTGTTGCATTGAAAAGCTTAAATTCATATTCATGATTGTTTGGTGTATGCTAGAAATAGAACTTGAATGATGATTTGTTGAGAGTAGCTTTACAAGTGGTATCTAGACACCTTTGCTTATAATGTTGATCTCATGGGGTATTTTTAGTGTTTGTGATCTTTACAAGTGATGTATTACAAGTGGTGTCTATCTACATCGATGCTAAGGATGGTATATAAAGGCAACTCCGATTGGTATCACGCTTCAAAGGTCCATTCTATATACCTTAGCATCAATTTGATAGTAGTAACTCTCCTAAAATTCAAATCCATACATATGTGCACAATTGAACCAAACTCATGGAAGCACATATGTAGGGGGAGCTAACACTATCAAAATTAAAAATTGATTTCATTTCATATCTTTGTGATGGTTGTCATCAATTACCAAAAAGGGGGAGATTGAAAGCCCAAGTTTGGTTTTGGTAATTAATGACACCAAGTTGCTAATGCCATGTGTTAAGTGTTTTGAGTTAGGCATAAGCAACACATGTGATGAAGGTGTATGTGGCAAGGAGTGTGGCCACAAGATCACAAAGAGATGGTGCATGGACATGAAATGATGATCATGGTGGAGATGCACATTAAATGATGGACTTGATGATCAAGTGGAGGAAAAGGATCTAAGAGCGCAAGGCAAAGGTATAACTATAGGGTTTTCCTTTTGCTGGTCTAAGATGAGTAGAGAAGTGATTGACCGGATTTAGGATACATAGCCGATTATCAAGAGGGGCAATCACGGTTAGATCAGAAATCAAGTGCCACTAGATCAATGTCTTGAGCATATGCATTAGGATCTAGTTGAGAGCTAACATAACGCCTTGAAAAACGACTGTGAAAATGCTAACACACATGCACATGGTGATTTACACTTGGTGGTGTTAGCACATTTGCGAAGGCGGTGGAGTTTAAGTGGTAGAGAGGGGTTTGGGTTCCTCTCTCCCTCCCGCCGAGCTTGCGAGGCGGGATTCGGTGCTTTTTGGGGAAGTGAAATGCCTATTTTCTACTGCGTTGGAAGTCAGAAAAGAAACGGAGGCGAACGACGGTCACTGTGGTGACCGGACGCTGCACCGGACGCGGTCGCGGTGTGACCGGACGCGTCCGGTCAGTTCTCGCAGCTGTCAGGCGCGCGGGTGCTAGGGTTTGCAACCGGCGCGTCCGGTCCCTCACGGCACCGGAGCATCCGATCAGGCACCCAGAGGAGTAGAGCTGGTCACAGAGCCGACCGGACGTGCGGCGCGTCCGGTCACGTGCGATCGGACGCGTCCGGTCACGGTGGGAGCTTACTGGACTCTGACCGGACGCTAGGTGCAGCGCATCCGGTCAAATGCTAGAGCGCGTTTGGTCACGGCAATGGTAACTTCTGACGTGCACTGTTCACGTTTGTCCTGTAGTGACCGGACGTGTCCGGTCACCCTGACCGGTGCGTCCGGTCAGTGTGTTTTTCACTGCATCATCCGGTAACAGCTAACTGCGTACCCCTTCGCTATAAATAAAAGATGTCCGGGGTTTGAGGGTAACTCTTGCACATTTTGAGACCTAGAGACATCCTTTGAGCTAGAGAACAACCCCTCCACTCATCTCTTTGCTTGGTTGCACATCTTGAGTGAGATTGAGTGAGATTCAAGTGCATTGCTTGAGAGTTGCATTCTAGAGGCACTTGATCTTCGAGTTGCTGTGGATTTCTTGTTACTCTTCCGTGTTTCCCGACACGGTAGACGGCTTGGAGCAGCGGAGGTGATTGAGCTCACAATTGAAGATTGTTGGAGCCCTCACCAAGTGTTGTAAGGGGTTCTTGATCCTTCCCCGTGGGAGTTCGCAAATTGGATACTCTAGTGGAGCTCGTGGCTTGGAGGGTCCCCATCTTGTGTGCGGTTGTGCGGCGCCCGCCGAGGGCTCGACTCTTGATAGTCGATTAGCTCGCGAACCGACAAGTGGGTGCATCGCCACAATGAGGAGTAACTTGCCAGGAAGCAAGTGAACCTTGGTAAAAATCTTGTGTCATCCCTTTGCCGAGGATTTCTCTTGTGGTTGATCATTGTGATTGATTCTTAGAGTGCATTACTTCCCTACATCGTTGGTATAAGAATCAAGTCTCTTGCTCTTTACTTTCTTGTACTAGTTCTAGTGTAGTTTGCTTAGTGTAGCTTTTATCACATAGGAGTAAGTAGCTTATTGACTTAGCCTTGTTGGTGTGCATTAGAGATCATAGCCTTGCTTCACTAGAATTGTATAGGTGGCTTGCATAGTGTAGTTGAGCTAGTGCTAGAATTAGCATAGCCATCTTTTATACTAACGTGGTTGTCTAGTGAAGCTTGTATATTTTTAAATAGGCTATTCACCCCCCTCTAGCCATTTGGACCTTACAGCGATCCTCCTTCACCGTGATGCCGATGACAATGCCCGTGTCGCTGCCCAGTTGTCAGCGGAAAATAGCATCTGCTTCGGCGCCCTCAACTTGGCAGCAGTCGATGCTGTCCACGCGGTGGTGCCTACGGGGCCGACAGTGGAGGAGTGTCTTATGGCTTGCCTGTGCGGGTCATGGAAGTGACCAACTATGGCATTCACCAAGGTGCCGCGGGGGCCCTGGCCACCCCCTAGCTTCGGCATGGGGGCCTGCGTGGGCTGGAGTCGGGATTCCCACCACAGTCGTCCTTTTGCGATCGAGAGGACTTCGTCATCTACTTTCAGCCCATGGTCGCAGCCATCTCGGCCGTGTTATATGTATCAGACATCATTCTTAACGCTCCTTGCGAGTAGTTGGATTGTAATCTGACTCTGCGTCCTGTACAAAAATTGTTCATACTACTACTATTTACTATGAGTTTGAACTTTGAACATATCTATGTTTACTGTTGCCTAGAATGTTCCATTTGTGCACCTTTGACATGTATGACAATGTATGACACATCTATCATTATTAGGTGGTAACATCTTCGTAGGACCCATTCACCACCGCTGGTAGCCTTCACCGCCGCCTGTAGACGGTGTGGATGGTAACACTTTCGTGTCAATTTCCAAGCTCGCGCGTGAGTCCCACGTGTATCATTTCATTTTTTTTAACAGTTGCTATTGTCATGCAACTCACATTCCTATTTTTATTCTATGCATTAATTAAGGAAAAGCAATAGGAAATCAAAAGCTATAAAATACACTATATTTGAGGACAAATTTAAAATGCCAAAATGCACTACATTTTAGGATGGAGGGAGAAACTCATTCTTGCACGTAAAGAGTGAATTATATTATTTGTCTCATATTCAAAATTCGCATTCGAAAAATCCCATTCGAAAAAATGGATTTGTTGGCGAAGCCTACAGTCCTCACTACAATACAAAGCCCTAAGTTCCCATTCATCTACAATATTGCGCAGACGCCGCCTATGCATGGAAGATCGCCACGCACCTATGCCGGCGGTGGCAACGACAACATGCCCCACGTCGATTGGTAGATCAGCTTGACGGCCGGGTGGCAGCATAGCACACACCTATTGTTGCTTAGCCACCTACTCGTTGCCCCGCTGCCGCCGCCCACCGTAGCCGCCCGCGATCCTTCCCCGCCCTCAACCCGTCTCATGTACCACCTCGTAGTGTCATCATCGTCGGCAGCGCCATTGTGCCTATAGCAAAATAGGGTGACCAGATAGGTCACCAGATTGTGCCCGCCATTGACGCGCGGGCAAGATCATCGAGGCATCACCGGGGGGCTATAGTTTTCCATGAATAAGGTTCATATCCTGGTGAAGAAGCAACTTCTAGGTTGTCAAGTTGGGTCAGGCTGGCAAGGAGGGCTTCGTAGTCGACGGGGTCATCCCATGTCGTCCCGCATCTGAACCAAACCAATGACAGATGCTGACCGATGGCGGGGTTGCTGCAGATGCGGCGCATGGACGAGCAGGTCACCCGTAGGCTACGGAGGTCATCCATGGGCCGCTCTAAGGTCACAGCAAGGTGGCCAGTGATCTCAATGGCCAGGTCGGTAGGGAGCGCCATCAGCGATGAGGGGTGTCGCTTCGTCGCCATGATTGCCAGTGTCACCGTCACGCGATGCGGAGCGCAATGAGGCCAACCGAGGGCTCGCGCGGTGGCATGATGGAGCTACAACGTGTGGATGGTGGCAAGCTGGAGGGCTAGAGAGGTAGAGCGGAGCGATTGACGTATGTTGATTGAGGAGGAGGCAGGGGAGGTGGCCAAGCGGGGGCTAAATACCCTCTGCGAAGTGGCCTAGGAACTCACAACTAGCCGCGTGGTGCAGTCAATTTTCTCCGTCCAACTTCCAATGCTATTCCGAGAGAAGCGTGCTCCACTAAGATCGCATGGGAGACGTGGCCTATTTAATGAAAATGAAAGTCCCACTGAGACTGGCCTTTAGATAGTTTGAAATGTGCAAGTGAATGTAAACCGTCTCGTTTTCCACTTCCCGTCATCTCCGTCGCGCCGTCGCTCATGACCTGTGTGGGTGACCGTGCAAGTCACGGATCTTGATGGTTCCTTCCCTACTCGTGTCTTGAGATGGGGCTATTTAAGAAAATGTAAGGCGAGCCTCTTAAGCACACTCCAATCCTAACCTTCTTCCTCCCTTACCATCGGACAAACCAGAGAAACCCTTCAGTTGCTCCTAGTCTCCTGTCGCCATGGCTATCCTAGACCTCCATCGACTTCGATGCCGCTGGGTGAAGGCCTTTAAGATCAACTTCCACCATCACTTGGGCGTGGCTATGTCCGCTCATCCTAGGTGTTAGAGGATGTTTCACGAAGGTAGGGAGGAACACCTCCATGGTACGGTCTCGCTACTGATCGCCATCCGTGGTTAGAGCATGGGTTAGAGCATGCAGAATTGAAACCATGGAGAGCTTTCATTGGAGCAAGGGCCCTGGCATTAGTGGATCTTCTAGAGTTTTTACTAGAGCAAGGGCCTGAGCATCATCTGGATTGCATTCATGAGGCAAGTAGTTCTGGCTTAAGAATGCAATCCAGATGTGGGAATAGATATCCTCGTTGCTCTACTTCTCTTCTTTCTCCCATTGCTCCTAGGGGGATGTTCGAGGAAGTTTCATGAGGCTGTTCCCCTTCTCCATTTTCCTATTTAGTTTGGTTTGGGTTACCCCCATACTTGTATGGTCATTGCAAATGGAAGAATGTTGTTGCATCTAGCTCCATCATTGATTGAACGTATTAAGGAGATAGATGCAAATGACCCTTATCCAAAGCAAAGAAAGTTATGAGGATCATTGGAATGTCGTATTTCAATTCCTGGACCATAGATTGTATGTAGGGTATAAGATATTAATGGAAGATTTATTGTTGAATATTGGACTCAGTTCTAGTTTATTTCATACTTAGGCCAGTCTTAGTGGAGAGTTTCATTACTTTGTTTCCAAGACGGCCATGTCATGTAGAATAAAATGAAATATGGATGAAACACCCCTTCTCAATGGAGAGTTTCATTCTAGAGTTTCATATATATTTAATTCCATGACTCAGAGAGTTGGTATTCGTGCCAAGAGAGTTTCATCCCCATGAAACTCACTTCTCTCTCTTCTTAAAAACCTTACCACATCATCAAAAGTACTTATGTGACTAAGGTGACTAAAGTTTAGTAGCTAAACTTTAGTTGGAGGAAACCAAATAGGCCCAATTTAACATTTTTATAGTTACAATCGGGTAGAACAAGTTATGGTTTACAATCGGGTAGAGCGAGTGATGCCCTCAACCAGGTAGCAGTCGCCACCGTTCGCGGTGACAGTGGCGCGGTGGCTCCTGGAACATCTTTGTACGACCCATTCTCCACCGCCGATAGTCTTCACCACCGCCTGCATACAGTCTGTATGGTAACACTTCTGTCAATTTCCAAGCCCGTGCGTTTTTTACAAAGTTGTGCACACTTTCCATTCCTGCATCTAAAAGGGTTGCTTACAAAGCACGCTCCCCACCCTGTTTCTTTCTCCTTGCACATAGCTTTTGTTCCTCATCGCCACTCCTTACTCCCTAGTGCTGAACTGCGTGACTGCCCCTACTCAGCGAGGTGCAAGCCGCCACTCACCGCCGACAAGCTAGTACCTCACAACGGTATGCCTCATCGGCCGGGCCCGCACAGATCCACCGGTGACCAGGCTGCTACTCATCACCACCGTGCCCGCCAATCCCGCAAGATCCAAAGGCAATGGTAATTCTTTCGCACTTCCCTCCATCTTTCTTGGATTTTTATTCCCCTCTTCACTCATTTGAGTACAAAACAAGCTTCTATCTGTTTGCTAAGGAACTCATGATCCAATCTTTGCAGGCACTCCTTCTCTAATTCAGGCGACAGTGCAACAGCTTCCATTGCCAGCCCCACTCCACCAGATCCTAGTCAATAACTAAAGATGGAGGAGGAGGCCCCTAACAAGAGAAACAAAGTGGCCGTCCTCATAGACCATGTCTTCATCCTCATCCTCCAACACCTCACCGCCCGCACCTTGTGCAGCTGTAAGTGTGTCTGTCGCTCCTAGAACCGCCTCATCTCTGAATCTGAGTACCGTAAGGAGCTAAAAGGTTCTAATGGCTAGAGGGTGGTGAATAGCCTATTAAAATTTCTACAACAACACTAAGCAAAGCGGTTAGACAATAATGAGGCGAAGCAAATGTTGCGCTAGCCTATGAAAAATGCAAGCCACCTACTACAATTCTAGTGAGTATGATCTCTATGCACACAATGGCTATGTCACTACACTAAGTTAGTGAGCTCTCAAAGACTAAATAAAGAGCCTCACTAACCACTAGACTGTTGGTGGTCCTTAACTCACACTTTTAACTACCAACATTCACATAAAATGAACACTAAAACCTAGAACTAGGGTTTATAACTAACCGATTCCATAAGTTTTGGTGATTGTTCATTCACAGGAGGACATATATGGAAATACACATAAATGGGCCAAGAAATGTATGAAAACCATGGGAAGAGAAAGAGGCCCACTTACCAGACAATCTGGGCCTCAAACATGGATCAAAGCACCCAACAAAGAACCCAAGAAGTGGAGGCCCAGAACCCAGTCCAATTCCATTTCGGACTGCAGGAGCAGGCCCAGGTAAAATGGATGCCCAGGATGCATATGAACTCAGAATCAGGTGATCTTGTAGTCATTGGAAAGCTAACTGAAAGATCTACAAGATCACCAAATATGGGTCCATTTGGGCCAAGAACGGGCGTCGGTGTGCCAGTGCAGAACGTCTCGGGCCCATTTTTATGTGGCGGTTCCATCAATGCACGTGCAGGTTAGTTGCAGGGTGCGCTACCTGATTCTCTGTACCTGGATGTGGGTGAAGGTTGGTTTTGGGACATTAAGAGGGGAATATTCCATGGAATCATCCCCCTCTCCCACCTATAAGTAGAGGGCCTCACCCCCTCATTACAACACCACAAGGCAAAGAGCACAATAGCCGTCCAAGGGAAGAGCTCCACTTGAGCTTCACTCCAAAGGGCAATGCCCTAGTAGCTAGCTAGAGTGAGAAAGTGAGATGTGAGGGAAGAGAGCGGGGAAGCGTCAGGCTTGTCAGTGTCTCCCCAAGCCTGTACCTCTACGAGCAAGTACTTGGCTCCTTCTCGGGATCTTGGCTAAGTAAGTGTTCATGGTTCTTATTGTCTCTTATGTCTTTCGTTTAGTTGAGCTTTACCTATACTTGTTTGCGGGTTCGTCATCCGTCCCCATGGAGGATGCTCTAGTAGAGGGTCCCCGATAAAGATGGATCATCCTGTACGACACTAGAGTAGTAGTTGATAGCGTAGACGTGGTGTCTAGGCAAGAGGATACCTTCGTTTGCCTTGTACCCCACAGTTCAGGGGATGGCAGCTAGTGGTGACAGCCCTGTCTGTCCTTTGCATTCTCTCATGTTCGGGTATGGCGTAGAGCTACAGGCTGGCATCGCTTGGTAGACTAGTTGATCACCGGTTGCGCGAAGTGAGCAAGTAGAAGTATAGTATCG
Source organism: Saccharum spontaneum (assembly GCA_022457205.1). Taxonomy (NCBI): domain Eukaryota; kingdom Viridiplantae; phylum Streptophyta; class Magnoliopsida; order Poales; family Poaceae; genus Saccharum; species Saccharum spontaneum. Next base: position 21,309,964 of record CM039600.1, on the reverse strand, counting down.
CTATCCTTAAGACCTAAGAGCTATAGGAATCCATTTCTACCCCCTTTCTATCTCTACCCTTGTGTTGTCCTTAGACGAACTAGCTAGAAGAAAGTACCTCCATTCCCTGTGAAAAATACGATTCCCTAAATACTTCTAGGTGAAGGCTACAATGGTAATTCCGTACGCTTGTGGATTCTTCTGCATTCGTTGAGAAATACCAACAAGCTTTCCGGCGACGTTGTCAGGGAATGGTTGCTATTTTCTTTGAACCTAGTTCATCCTCATATCTGTATCCTTTATCTTTTCTTTCTATAAAAGCACAAAAATATTTTCATCATGAACTCAACTCCAATCCCATACCGGTCTGTTTCAAAGGGGGAGTTCCTAGAGCCACCACTTTCTCCAAAACCAAACCGTTCATCAGGCTATGAACTCCACTCGGGCTTAATAGCTATGGTTCGGGCATTACCCTTCTTAGGGCACGATGATGAAAACCCTTGCCAACACCTGCTAGATTTTGAGGAAATGTGTTCGTGTTTGAGCATCTCAGGCATGACACAAGAAACCTTAAGGTGAAAATTGTTTCCCTTTTCTCTCATGGGGAGGGCAAAACAATGGTACACAGAAGCCGTAGAAAGCACGAATGAGGACTGGGATGAACTTAAGGACAAGTTTTGTCTTGCTTTTTTCCACATGTCCTGTGTTGGCTCTCTACCAAGGGCGATCCTCGATTTCGAGCAACGCGAGGAGTCTATAAGTGTAGCCTGGGCCCAGTTTTTAGCATTAATACACACGGGCCCACACTTGTCATTACCTGATGGGATGATTTTGCATCTCTTTTGTATGGGTCTTGACGTAGCTGACCTATTGCCTAGACATGACTATCGGGGGTAGATTTACACACAAAACTATGATGGAACAAGTAGAATTCCTTGAGCGCTTCATAGCCAAACACACTTCTCTCCTCATAAGAACCAAACCCCTCTAGGCAAAAGTCATGTCGAGTGTGGGGGAGTCCTCATTGGTCGAATCCAACCACATACCATCCATACGTTCGACTCATGAACCCCCACCCAAACCACGAACACCGAAGGAACGAGTAATTCATCCTTTGGAGTTCCCAATCAAACTCAAGGATTATGGCAATGCCTCAAACTTTTCTTGGCACGAAAGGCACACAAAACAAGTTTCCTCTAGAGCAGAACCATCAAAGGAGTGGGTAATAGAAGTGAAACGTTCTTCTGAAGCAATTCAGATCCATTCACCTTCCATGACCATGCCTTGTTCGTTAAGGGGAACAATTCTAGAAGCCCTGCACAACCCCAGAGTTGGGACTAGCATCATGTCATAATTTCTAGCTAAAAACCTTTTGGGAAACATGCCGCTAGTCCCAACCAACAAACTCTTCAAAAGTCCATTAGGACTATTCTTCGAGTGTTGTGGGATTGCTAGAGCCGTGCCAGTTGAAATTCACAAAACTGAGGTTTTCTTGGACTTCCATATCTATGCCGTCCTCAATTTTGATCTTCTCATAGGCTACCCAATGGACAAACTCTTTCAAGAAAAACCTTTCCATGGGAGCCTTGATGAAAATTTGGGAACAACTACTTTTGCCTCTCCTATCCTTTGTCCAAAATGTCCCATGGCAAAGCATATTCTCAACCATGACCTATTCGAGGAGGTGAAGTTCATTTCCCTATTTGTTTCACCTAGGCTTTCTAGTGAAACCAAATGTCCATCATCACCCTCACTCGAGCTGAAACCATGTCCCTCTGGTTGACATGATATAACCCTCGAAAAAGAAAACTTCTGGGCCATGGACAAACTCGGAGCACCAACTCTAGAGCTTGAAATGAATTGTCACACCCAATTTTAAGGATAAAATCGAGTGCACATCATATGTATGCCAGGATCAATTATTCATACATATGACTACGTCATAATAGTATCATTGCATTGTTCAAGACTTAAACGTTAAACTTCATTACAAAATGACCCGTGGGTCTAAAAGAAAATTACATAAACTTTATTGAAACTCCAGCGGAAAAGGCTCCATCTTCACAGGAAGGTTGACCGGGGGTAGCACCAGCCTAGTACACATCATCAGGGTCGAAGGCATCGTCCTCAGTATACTCCTCCACATCATCTCTACCATCTGGGTGGGGTAGCAAGGGGACATAGAGGAAGGGTGAGTACATCGAAATGTACTCCACAAGTGTAGGAAAAATATGACATGAGGCTTAAAGCAAGGATAGGCTAACTTGGTTTGACACTAGCACCTAAAGCAACACATCTATTACCTTAAAACCTTAAGTACCTATTTAACTAAGTGAGATTTTGCCTTCTCCTCAGAGAAACCACTTGAACCAACACTCAGATCCCATCTAAGCACCACACTTGGATTCCATCCAAGCTCCCATCTAAACCACCCATTCCCTTACCAAGGGAACCACCCAACCAAACCAAGCCATCTAATCAAGAAGAAGTCCAGGCCGCTCTTGTCCGTGAGCACGGCTGATATATCAGTTTTACACTCTGCAGAGGTTGCACACTTTCACCACGAGTCGTGTTTTCCCCATCACTCCTCACACTACCTAGGTGCTCAGCGGGGTCACACTACAAGGCCTTTACAAAGCTGTTGTTCCCACCCCTGTGCATTCACTAAGGATTCGCTGATTTAGGCCCCCTCTTGTGCCACCTAACTCTCCACAATGCACATGAATGGGCAGCTAATTAATTAGCCAGGTCGTACCATATAGACCTCGTGGCTGCACTATTAAGCCAGGTTACTTGTCCATGAACCGGTCCTTAGAATCCAACAGGAACGAGCACAAACCCAACCACCAACATCAGCCGCCATTGCATGGCATAAACCAACCTCAACCAAACCTTCCCTCCTACTAGATTCCTAGTCACCAAGTTGCTAAAAAGGTTACCAACCCACATGTTGCATATATCATTAATCAATGTTAAATTATAACATTCCCAACCCATTCATGACAGCAAGGCTAAGCATGACTTCTATCAATTCCCACCAGGTTACAAGGATAATGTGACAAAAGCTAGTAAACCCTAATCATAGGATTCAATTTAAGACAATGCATGCAACTAATGGTCTAACTAAAACTAACTCAAAATAAAATAAATGTAGGAGCAAGTATGGTCAATGACACTTGCCTTCAAAGTGGTTCGGATCAGAGGTGTCAAACTCCTGGTCTTGGAAGTTCATGGTGTTGGCACCGTGTATGCACAAACATCGAACATGGCCCACAAAAATAATTAAAAACAGTACAACACAGCACATCAAAAATTTATAAAACATGTACTAAACAGTAGTACTCGTCTCTATGATCACGTGGATATAAAGAACGCGAAAAACAGAGTTAAAATGAATAAGTTATGGCCTTTGGAAAACTGAGGACTAATCTGCGATTTTGAAAATATTTTATTCGTGAAACAGTCCTTCTTCTTCCTCCTCTGTACAAACCGTACATGGCAGCCATGACGAGCTGCTGCACGTGCACGCAAGGGAGGGGAGAGGCTGCGACCTGCTGGCCGGCTAGTGGCGCGGCGCGCCCGGCTCACGCGGCCACGGCACCGGGGCTGAGCTGTGAGCGAGGCCGGCCCGCGGTGGTGCCGGCGGCGCACACCCGTGCACTGCACGCATGGCTGTAGGGCAGTCAAGCACGCGCAGCGTGGGGAAGGGGTACCAGGCGCGGGTGCGGGGTTGGAGGCCAGGAGCAGCAGCGCAGGTCTTGCCCTGCAGTGGGTAGACAGCAGCCGGAGATGAGCAAGCAAGGAACACCGGCCATCCATGGTGAAACCTCGCCGGAGTGAAGGAAGATGAGGTAGGGAATCGATGAAACGGTGATGGATTCACATAAACAAGTATACCACGGCGAAGAGAACGATGAGGGCTACCTCTTGGCGGTGGTGGTTGACGCCAAGACGCGACGGTTTTGCCAGAAAAGCTCACCGAAGAGTTCATCGGAAACCTAGGTTTTCCAAACTTTGGCGTCTGATCTAGATCGCTATGAGTGGCGGCTGCAGAAAAGAGTTGTACTTCTGGAAACCTCTTGTCAAGGAGAACACCGGCATGTATTTATATGTAGGGTTTGAAAAAATTACGGAAATTATTAATTTCAGGATTTATTTCCTAGTTAAAAATAATTACAGGAAAATTGCTGAAATCATATTTAAGCCACGAAAAATCACAGGAATTGGAGAAAATTCTGAGGAAATTTCCAGAGGTAGATATGAATATGATGGATCAAAAGAAAGTGTTTGGGGGTTCAAGAAATGATTATTGAAAGGTTGCTAGAAAAAGATTAAGCTGTAGGAAAAAGGAATTTAATTCTCGGAAAAGCGAGAAAAATTTTCCTGGAGACTCAAAACGACTTCTAAACACATTTTGAAAGATATCACAACATAAAACAAAGATGCAAACGACATGAATGCAACAAGACAATTAAAGCCTATGTTGAATTGAGTTTAAATTATAAGTCATTTTTCCTCCTACTACAAATTTGGTCTTTACTATAATTGAATTCTATTAAATTTTAGAAACTTGCAAAATTTGAAAAGTTTGGGTGTTACATGAATGATTCCACAAATGAGCATGAACGTTCCTCTTTTGAGTTTCCTCGTGTTTCATGCTCACTTGTGGAGTCTCCAGAGTTCATTGTGCTTGGACCGTCTGCTTCCACGAGGATCACACTACCTCCTAGTCCTAGATTCAAAACTTTTTAAGAGGATGGTTGTCGATGCCTATGTCTATCATAAATATTGCAAATCTCGAGGAAGCACTATGGTACTAGCCTTGCAGCTTGAACATTCATGCTAAATGTTTCGTGGTAAAGCCAGGAACTATACCACCATTGATAACTGCAAGATGAGTTCCCAAGGTCAAGCTTAAGACCATAAATCAAGTACTGCCGGGAGATACCCCGGATTAGCATTAAAAAAACAACTTTCTTTTCAATAAAAGCAAGGACATGTTGTCAAATTAGTATGCACCTTTGGGTATTCTTGTCACTAACCCTTCCCGGTCAAGAACAAGAAGAATAAAGGATATACTATGCTTGAGAACATGGGAGTACATCAACAACAAACTTCGATGCCTTTGGGTGATGGGACACACTCACAAGGAGACCCTGACCCAGCGCACTTGACTTTTACACAAAAGTCCAAGTGTGGGGGAGGATGGTGCAAACCTCACCACACATATTCCATACACACCAAGAGCCATCCTAAAAAAAAGAGAATGTTGATGACAGCTCTGCCTTGCTAAAAAGGAATATATAGAAAAAAGGGAGTTAAAAAAGAGAAAAGAGAAAAAAAATATATAAAAAAGAGTATAACAGAAAACAAGAGAGAGGAGCATTCTCCTCTTTCATACCTTTGCTGCTTACCACCAAGGTCTATGGCCAATACACACTAACCATGTGTACGGCCTAGCCTTGCGGTTTCGCTTGAGAAGACCATGTGCAATCAAGCCACCACTGCAGCATTTTCAAGTGACATCCACATATGCTGCCGGTAAGTACACTCAGGTATGCAAAGGCAAATAAATGTTCACCAACACAGTTCCTCGCTTTTATCTCCACATGACTTGATCATACAAAAAGTTCTTGCTTCCCTTGTTTTTGTCATGTACTCTGGTTTGGGTGTTTTTACATGTGCACATGTAATATGTCCATAGGCCTTTTAAATCCAGCATGGTGCTTAGGTTAAAATGGCCTGCTTTAATCAAAATTTGACATGGTGTTGAAATTTGATTAATGAACTTTGAGTATTACTTTCATAAATAATAGAGGTAATCATATATGGAGATAAATCAAGGCTAGAATCACAATTACAATTTCACATTAGCCTTGCTTGAGTATACAAAATCTGGTGAACAAATAAATAATAATAAAAAAACAATAATAAAATAATAATATAAAAATAATTATCATACAAAAAAAGAGAGAAAAAACTAATTAATAAATAATAATAATAATAAATTTGGGTTCCCCGGTATTCAAACCGGTAGAGCCATTGCTTGTTTCCTTTCTTTTTTGTTTTGTTTCTTTGTTAAAAATAAAGCAGGTACAAGAATAAGTGTGGGGGAGATCTCTCAAGCATAACAAACACACACTGGAGATCTCCCCAACACGTTGCACATCACCAAATTGTCCAATTTGCAAAAAGATGAGAACTCCTTCATCTTCAACGGTAGTTTGTGCAGCTCTTCCCTCAACTCCCTATAATTTTGAGTTTGAACAAACATAAAATATGATCACTAAAATCAAACTCAACTTATTTGTGATATCTCCTCTTGATAAACAAATGCCATATTGCACCACACTACATTCAAACTTTTGAAAAGTGAACATGTTCATAACATCTTTAAGATAGAAGCTTGCATGAAGTTTGTTCCATATACATGTATTTATGCTAGTGGGAAAAATACTCTAATAGGACAATCATGTTGACTAAGTTGTTGTGAGGTGTGGTATAGTTCTGACTTAGAAATCCTACCATTTCTATTCAAAGCGCTTGGAGAATTTGTTTTGATAAAAATGTTCTAAAACCATAGTATCACATACTCCTCATTTGGTGAGAAATTCCTACCAAAGCCAAGTATAACATCTTGCAAGTTTGAAACCTTCCACATATGCTGCTTGTCATTGTGTTGAGTTTGGTCATGTCTTGTTGACCCTTGTTGAGAGATTTCTCATGCTCCCAAGATCAAGATCACGTACACCCACATACACTTGCTGCTCCTACACTAGGAGTACGCAAAAACATGCCTCCGTCCACCACAAATTCTACTCCTACACTGGGAGTAGACACAAAAAGGTGTTTATTAGGAAAATACTCCATGTTTTACAAGATAGTGGTCTCTCAATATATGGTTTAGGAAACATGGGCTATGCAAAAGTATGAGAAAAAAATATATATCTAGACACATGAAGGTCCAAGAGAAACAAAAAATAGAGAAAAATAGGGACACATGAAGGTCCTAAGGTATTGAAAAAAATGACAAGCACATGAAGGCTCATCTATATAAAAAAATGAAAAAATGAATGATGATAACCATGTTTCAAAATAATAAGTTATAGAGAGAGATCATATCTACAAAAGGAGTATAGTTTTAGTTTAGTTCACCTTTTTCCACACACATGCACATCTTGATCTAAGAGTATGGCACTTCTCTCCTTGGATCCACGATTTGACTTTACAACATATGCAATGCAAGTATGCTACTTTGTTTATCCCTACCTAAAGCTCCACATAAACCTTTTAGAAGTAGGAGAAAACAAAAGAAGGCAAAAACTTTGCTATGCCTTGGTGAGGAAATATACGCCACTGAGTGATCCAAGAGTGCCATTTGAGGAGTATAAAGTGAGCTATGCTTTTATTTGTGAAAACTTTCAAAATTCCAAGTTGCTAAGATGTGAAATGAGAAAATGACTTTGTTTCGAGAATTGTTCCACCTTTCAACAACCCAAGGAAACATGTTAGCCAATGCCACATATCCCACTTGTATAAAGAATGTGTTGGAATAACTTTCACGTATAGCTATATATCTTGGAATGTTATGCTCATGATTGCTTTTATCTCTGAGCTTTGCTCGAGGATGAGCAAAGGACTAAGTGTGGGGGAGCTTGTTGGTGGTCCTTAACTCACACTTTTAACTGCCAACATTCACATAAAATGAACACTAAAACCTATAACTAGGGTTTATAACTAACCGATTACACAAGTTTTGGTGATTGTTCATTCACAGGAGGATATATAAGGAAATACACATAAATGGACCAAGAAATATATGAAAACCATGGGAAGAGAAAGAGGCCCACTTACCAGACAATCTGGGCCTCAAACATAGATCAAAGCACCCAACAAAGAACCCAAGAAGTGTAGGCCCAAAACCCAGTCCAATTCCATTTTGGGCTGCAGGAGCAGACCCGAGTAAAATGGACGCCTAGGATGCATATGAACTCGAAATCAGGTGATCTAGCAGTCATTAGAAAGCTAACTGAAAGATCTACAAGCTCACCAAATATGGGCCCATTTGGACCAAGAATGTGTGCGGGCATGCCAGGGGCGCAGGCACACCAGTGTAGACACGTCTTGGGCCCGTTTTTCTATGGCGGTTCCATCAATGCACAAGCAGGTCGGTTGTGGGGTGCGCTGCCTGATTCTCTGTACCTGGATGTGGGTGAAGGTTGGTTTTGGGACATTAAGAGGGGAATATTCCATGGAATCATCCCCTCTCCCACCTATAAGTAGAGGGCCTCACCCCCTCTCATTACAACACCACAAGGCAAAGAGCACAATAACCTTCCAAGGGAAGTGCTCCACTTGAGCTTCACTCCAAAGGGCAATGCCCTAGTAGCTAGCTAGAGCAAGAAAGTGAGATATGAGGGAAGAGAGCAGGGAAGTGTTGGGCTTGTCGGTGTCTCCCTGAGCTTATACATCTACGAGCGAGTACTTGGCTCCTTCAAGGGATCTTGGCTAAGTAAGTGTTCGTGGTTCTTATAGTCTCTTATGTCTTTCGTTTAGTTGAGCTTTACCTATACTTGTTTGTGGGTTCATCGTCCATCCTCATTGTAGATGCTCTAGTAGAGGATCCTTGATAAAGACGGATCACCCTATACGACACTAGAGTAGTAGTCGATAGCGTAGACATGGTGTCTAGGCTAGAGGCTACCTTCGTTTACCTCGTACCCCACGATTGAGGGGATGGCGGCAGGTGGTGACAACCCTATCCGTCCTTTGCATTCCGCCATGTTCGGGTACGGTGTAGAGCTATAGGCCAGCATTGCTTGGCAGACTAGGTGATCACCGATGCCTGAAGTGAGCAAGTAGAAGTAGAGTATCGCTATCCTTAAGACCTAAGGGCTGTAGGAATCCATCCCTACCCCCTTTGTATCTCTAACCTTGTGTTGTCCTTGGACAAACTAGCTAGAAGAAAGTACCTCCATTCCCTGTGGAAAATACGATACCCTAAATACTTTCAGGTGAAGGCTACAACAGTAATTCCATACACTTGCGGATTCTTCTGCATTCATTAAGAAATACCAACATAGACCCGACACAAGCTAGCTCTCAAAACTAATTACACTAAAGAGCTTAGCTACACTAAGAATGTAAATACTAGAGAGGTTGTGATGTTTATACCGACGTGTTGAGTGAGCCAGTCACAAGATAGAGCCAATCAATCACAACGAATACCAATGAAATCCTCGAAATAAGATGACACAAGATTTTTTTACCGAGATTCACTTGCTTGCCGGCAAGCTAGTCCTCATTGTGGCGATTCACTCATTTGAAGGTTCACGCGCTAATTGGCATCACACGCCAAACCCTCAATAGGGTGCTGCACAACTAACATAAGATGAGGATCACACAAGCTACGAGGAATCCACTAGAGTACCTTTTGGCTCTCCGCTGGGGAAAGGTCAAGAACCCCTCACAATCACCACGATCAGAGCCAGAGACAAGCACCTTCCTCTGCTCGACAATCCTCGCTGCACCAAGCCATCTAGGTGGCAGCAACCACCAAGAGTAACAAGCCAAACCCGCAGCAAAACACAAACACCAAGTGCCTCTAGATGCAAACACTCAAGCAATGCATGGATTCACTCTCAATCTCACAAAGATGATGAATCAATGATGGAGATGAGTAGGAGGGCTTTGGCTAAGCTCACAAGGTTTCTATGTCAATGCAAATGGCCAAGAGAGTGAGCTTGAGCTGGCCATGGGGCTTAAATAGAAGCCCCCACAAAATAGAGCCATTGGGCTCCTCACTGTAGCATTCTCGGGCCGACCGAACATGCTGGTCGAAGTGATCGGACGCACCACCTTCAGCATCCGGTCACTGATCTACTACCACATGTCACCTCCATTCAATCAGACCCGCTGATCTACAATGGCTAACTCCCAACACCCCCCGTGGTTAAAGAACGACCGGACGCGCAGTGCCGATCGGACGTACGCCCAAGCAAACAACGTTGCGACCGGATGCGCCAATCACACCGACTCCCCAGCGTTAGGTCGGTTCTAGACACCACCTAGAGCCATCTAAACGTGATTGGACGCGTTAGGTCCACCATGACCGGATGTGCCCCAACATCAGGTCTTCACCATGCTCTCTCAAGCGCTTATGTCACTATACGTCAGACACAACCGGACACACTAGCAATGCGTCAGGTCACATTTTGACCCAGCGTCTAGTCACTAATTGGGAGCAGCCTGAGCGTGCCTCCTTCGTTTATAATTGACCGGACGCCACACGCCCGAGTCTAGTCAACACGTCACCAGTGTCTGATCACTGTTAGATAGTGAAAACACCTCCTCTACTTCACCAACTTCTCCACCCTTGCTCAAATGTGCTAACCATCAAGTGTATCACCTTGTGTACGTGTGTTAGCATATTTTCATAAACATTTTCATGGGTGTTAGCACTCACTAGGATCTAAATGCATAAGCAATGAGTTAGAACATCTAGTGGCACTTTGATAACCACATTTCACGACGAGTTTCACCCCTCTTAATAGTACGGCTATCGATCCTAAATGTGATCACACTCCCTAAGTGTCTCGATCACCAAACCAAAAAGCTCCTATCAAGTTTAACCTTTGCCTTGAGCTTTTTGTTTTTCTCTTCCTTTCCAAGTCCAAGCACTTGATCATCTCCATGGTTACACCATCATCATGATCATCACCATTTGCTTCACCACTTGGAACGTGCTACCTATCTCATGATCACTTTGATAAACTAGGTTAGCACTTAGGGTTTTATCAATTCACCAAAACAAACTAGAGCCTTCAGGAGCTGTCCTAGATTGTCATCGATTCTTCTATCATTGCTGGAAAGGAAAACACAAGTTCACCAGCATCTGTGAATACCCCTCCCTGACCTTCTTGTCCTTCCCCATTGAGGATGTTGTTATCTCAGATTATTGCTGCGGGCTCATCCTATGCTGGTGCGTTGGGTTTCGCTATGTTTTCTGCAATCCGGTGACTAACAAATGGTGGTTACTACTGGATAACAACCGTTCTTTTGGTTTAGCTCGCTTGGGGTTTGATCCAACAGTCTCCTCGCATTTCCATGTGATTGAATATGGGAAGAAGAGGGCTGGTGAGTCCATAGGTGTGAGCATCTACTCATCTAAAAGTGCAGCATGGATGTTTAAGGAATCTGAACAGGGCGAGGGTTTTGTACACACATATTCGACAAGTTTGTTTCTTAATGGTTTATGCAGTAGCTGGAGTTGTCCCAAATAGTTGCTGTTGATATGCAGGGAAAGACATGGAGGAAAATTCGTAGGCCAGGTGGTGAAGCAATCTCGATCCATGAAGCTCGGGGTCAGTTTTGTGTATATACTGGTAGTATGTTTAGGAAGTATCAGCTTTCATTCTGGGTCCTAGAAGACTATGGTACTGATAACTAGACACTGCAGCATACGGTGACCATGCTGGAGATATTTGGATGCGACAATATTCAATTTGGTTATGATGTTTGTGATGCGGAATACAAAGTGATTGCAGTTCACCTAGAATGGAATTTGATTTTCCTTCTTAGCGAGGACAAAAAAACTAATCGCATATGACATGAACCTTAGAATAGTTCTTGTCCTCCCTGCCCAGGTCATGCAGTATCGTAGACCTACCTAGAGGCTACGTCCAGTGGGACCTCGCTATCTTCCTTATGTTCCCTTATTCATATAGTCCAATTTTGCCTTGGTAACTAAAGCAATTATATGTTGAATATTATTAATGCTGCTGCTTTGTACAGGTTGTGAAGTCTGAGTGCTTTTGAACGATTTTCCTGTAATGGCTGAGGGAGGAAGAAGAGAGGTTCCATGGTGCACTGGCTACCAAGTTGAAGGAAGCTTTGCCTTGCAAGCAAGATTGTCAAATTGAAGGTGTGGAGCACATCTACCTTGTTTTTGTTATGTAAGTCTGTAGCGAGCAAAACCTTTATTCTCATATCTATGTACTGCTTGTGTTAATTCTTGAGTTGACATAATTTTTATGTTAGTGTCATTTCTTATTATAAAATGTACTCTTTGTTGTGGACATGATGAATGGTGTGTAATGATTATATCTATATGGTGTGTGTTCAGTAAGTTATTAAGGCCCATTGAATTAGTAAATGAATTATGAAAACCGAATGCAATTCTATCACCGTCGGATGTAAGGGTCGTTGTCTATTTTGTCATCACTACCGTAACACTTGCCATTGGTGAAGCAGATGGGCAACACCGCTGCTATTCGTCTCATGCGACCGGGGTCAATAGTGTATCACCGTTGAATCGTACTGCAATGCGACGGTGTGGGGGTATTAACCCCTATACCCTTACGACAAGACTTGGGCTGGCCCAGACCAGATGGCCTGGCCCACCAGAAGATGACGCATGGCCTAGTCGATCTGCTCGGCGCCCCATGCAAGGAAGGAAAGCAAACTTGGAGATCAAGCAAGATCCTGGTCAGTTAGAATAGGAATCCTTATCTAGCCAGCTATGGCAATTGTAACCGAGTAGGATTAGTTTCTAGATTTGTAACCCTGCCCCCCGGACTATATAAGGTGGGCAGGGGACCCCCTCAAAACACATCTCAATATACACACCAATATAGATCAGACGCAGGACATAGGTATTACGCCCTCACAGTGGCCGAACCTGGATAAAAACCTTGTTGTGTCTTGCATCACCATCTAGTTCGTAGCTTGCGCACCTGTCTACCGACAAATCACTACCTTGAGCATACCCCTCGGTAGACTGCCGACTAGGTTTCGTCGACAGTGGCATGCCAGGTAGGGGGTGTGCGTACAACTTCCTAGGCGAGCAAGATGGTCATCATCCCCGACTCCGCGGCCGTGGTGGACGGTCTCACGTTTACCGTTGGCCAGATCACCTGGACTACCGGCATCAATAGCTTCACCACCACTACCACGGAGGAGGCGCAGATCTGATCTGCGTCAACCACATCTTCATCGGCTACGGCTCTGATCACACTGACTACGGCTCCGACCACTCCAGCAACGGCTCCGACCACCCCAGCAACGGTTCCGACCACGCCGACAACTTGTCGACCACTTCCCCGCTACAAAGGAAGGATGATCAACAACACCAACCTAATTGAAGCTATCGACCAGGTACCTCTCCACCACAACAGATCTACCCGATTAGTTCGGGCTCACTGTCCAATACGGCTTGATACAGATCTAGTGGTCACCGACTACTCCTGAAGGATGTACGGTATGCCTTCGACCAGTTCCTACACCTGGCCTTTGGTCTATGAGTACCAAGCTCTGACGGAGGATTGCCAGGCCCTTCCATACGGTCTAAAAATGCTGCTTCCGAGTACGTGTATCGTACGCCTCATCTGTTCAGGGGTTCCATGGAGCGTGACCGTGTTTCAGATTTGAGCTTCCTGAACATGCCTCAACCATCACCAGGCCATACTGTCAACATGGTCAGTGTCCGAGAACATTATGATGGCTCGGTCCATACACTTCCTGAGGATGGCGGCTCCAGCACCGGATCTACACATGCCGAGGTCGAACACCTCGACGACGAATATGATTTGGATCCACTACCATATCCTCTAGGTTTCTCCCCGATCCCAAGGTTCCCACCAAGACGCGGCACCATGGTGCTCAACGTTAGCAATGACGAGCCCGTAGTCGTGGGAGAAACTGACGACCAACGACAACTTTGCGAACAACGTAACGCCGACCGTGCTGAACACCATTGCCTGGAGGCAGAAGAAGAAGAAGCACATCGCAGGGGACCCTGACCTCATGATTTGGCTAACGCCTTCGACAGAGTAGGCGATAGACAAGTTTTCAGGACCCCAAGTGCCCACATGGCCATCACCATGGCCAACCTGGACCGATTGCCAGACACACCAGAGTACCATGCAGTTCATGAATAAATCAAAGCATAACTAACCGCTGCCATAGGACAAACCATCGATCGCCCAGTGAGCCCGAGCTGCTAAAAGCACGTCCATCGCATCTAGTCGGAGTCGTCACTCCCACGCTTCAGAGCATCCAAGTCGCCAACATCGCCACGATCAAAGAGCACCCAATCCCCCATGTGGTGGTGGCGATGGTGGCGGCGGAGATGGCGGTGGTGGCGGCGGTGATGAGGGCGGACAAGAAGGTGGTCGAGGTCGTCGTGACAACAACCGCAATTGTCACGACAATCGAGATCAGGGGGTCGACCAGAATCCTCCTCGTGATCTCCGTCACCGTCTTCCTCCCCGCGACACCCGCAGTCACATCAATAGTCGTGCTAATGACCGCTAGGCCCATGAGAACGTGCGTCGTATCCAGTACGACACCGAATACGGCCCTCGGGTCTCAAATAGTTTACTCCTCATCTCTAACAAGTCGTCTGGCCAAGGAATTTTAAGCTTGAGAAGCTTAGGAAATATGACGGCAAGGAGAACCTCGAAAGCTGGGTCACGCTCTATGAGATCACCATCCGGTCCGCCGCGGGTGATGAGCACGTAATGGCTAGCTATCTTCCAGTTGTTCTTGATCAGGCATGTCATCAATGGCTTCTCAGCCTCCTGGAGAACCAGTTCGACAGCTGGTCGGACCTTTGGCAAGCCTTCATCGATAATTTCATCGCCACATGTGACCAGCCGGGCAACAAATACGACCTCGAGCGTATACGTGACCGAGCAGGCGAGCTGCTGCATGACTACATCCAACGCTTCTCGGATATGCGTCTCAAGATCCCAAGAATCACTAATGACGAAGCAGTCTCGGCCTTCATCGAATGCCTTCGCCACCACGACGCTCTCTGAAACAAGCTACTCCGGAAACGGCCGTCTACGGTCTCCGAGATCCTTGCTACGGCCAAGAACTATGCAGATGCCGATGACGCCGAGAAGATTATTAAGGAAGACGTGGGTGGGTCATCACGCCCCGAACACCAACTCGTCGGGACAAGAAACCCGATGACCGTGGTCGGAACAGCAACCGCGACCGTCGCGACCGGCGCTGTCACAGAACCATCTAAATTATAAGAGCACAAGTACAAAAACAATCACCGGAGTGATCAAATTCTCGCACTTGAGCCCATATAACTCTGGTAGTCCAATGGAATCACGAGGGATTTCAAACCAACCAACATACAAGCCAAGATCGTAGTGATTCAACATAACAAGTCACATGTTACATCCATTTCATTAGTAGTTCAATATACATCCGAGTTCAACATAGTTATTACAACTTACATTGAAAAGTAGCGGAAGCAAAGTAATTTGAAACTAACATTAATCTTATTTCAAATACATGCCAGTACTAAGGTCGACTTCCAACAAAAGCATTAGAGACAAGATAAATAAGAAGGATCATGCCCATGATCGCACTCCGCCACTAAGGCAGGAGAAAACCAACTCTTGCAGTCGCCAAGATACATCACAACCTGCAACAAGTGGGGATAAAACCCTAAGTACGACAATGTACTCAGCTAGACTTACCCGTCAAAAACCAGAAATAAAGTGACACCAAGGATCATGCAAGGCTGATATAAAGTGGGGCTAGATTGACAACATTTTGCATAAAAGCTTAATATAGATGATCAATCATTAATGCTTAAGCATCAAGTTAATTATCATTAACCTGTCATCTATATTAGCACCTATACTAAAGCACTCACTTGATTAGGAGCAAACAATATTAACCATAGCAGGTATAAATTGAGGCAACATATACATCGTTATCCAATTAACCATCCGTTCAATTTAATTGAATCTACGTTGTCGTTGCTCAAGTCAAGTGGTCACTAACCAGGAGCGACGGCGATTCGAATCGAGTTCCTATCCAGCTGGAGGGGTATTTCTAACACTCACCGAGACACGCCTGGCGAGGGCTGCTCAGGTCACCTTTGGTACCGTTCAGGAAAGCGCGGGTTCGACTGATGCCGCATCCCTAAGGGCAACACTCTGCCAGGATGATAGGGACTTTAACCCCCCTTGGTCTTATGCCAATGTTCCCAAGCACATCCTTACTACCTCCAAGATGCGACCTACCCTTCGATTCCTGGCCTGAACTGTATTACTCGGCTTCGCGGTCGGAATGATTTATCTGGCCAACTAAATGTTAGACTGTGTTCAACATGACTCAAGAACGTACAGCGAATCGGTTCTTAAACGACTCAGACGAGGATAGATCCACACCCAAGACCTCCATGCCTTGTTGCTTTACTATCGTCATCCCGCCCGGTCTCATTTCATTTTATTAACACATGGTTCCTTTTCACGATGGCAAATATAGACAACCGTGCCATATATGAATATCCCTACATCTCGTAGGTGACAGGAAATCACCTGACTTCTACCGCTTAAAGCAGGGCTAAGCATCTACTCGACCCTAGTCTATGTAGGATTCAGGATTCATATATCTGGACAAGGAGTGATATTGATGCAGCAAGGTTTTCATCCAACTTCTACCACTTAATGCAACAATACTTATAACATATATAGAATTAATTGCTTTGAAGGTAGGAGGCTTATAATGCTCCGAGGCTTGCCTGTGATCCGACTCAAGTTAGAGTTTGTCAGATGAAACTCGCATGGCGAGCATCCTCCAATCTAGCACTTGTCCGATCCTTCTATCTTTGGGATGGATCCACCAACACCATCTTTGGGTTTGGCTCCACGTCAGGTCCTTCACGTTTTTTAGCTAGCGTACCTAAATGAGGTGCAACAATGCATATGTATGAATACATAGAAATGCAATAACAAAGTACTCAAGCAAGCATACCAAAGTTCACATAAGCACCTAGAACTAATTAACTTAATCCTCATTAAGGCATAACATAGAAGACGGCAAGCACATCAATCAAGACATAAGTCTCCTAAGATCCTAGGGTACCAACCTAAGTACCATCAAAGACATGAGTCACACTTCAACATACTGGCATGGCAAAGTTAATCAAATCACAAGAACTAGGATTTGCCACCTCCTGGACACCAGAACAGCAGCTGAGTAATTTAACCACAACAGGAGATTTACAACTCCAAAAGATGTGCAACAAGACATTCTGTAAAGCTTATGAAATTGTCTCCAATTCATTTAATATGACCTAAGCCTGATTCCCAAGTTTACTAGGGCAAAAAGATGAAACTACAGACTCTGGTCTGCTCCAAGCAGAGAGCAACCAAATCTGTGATCTGACTTTAAACATCTATAACTCAAAAACTACTTGACCAAATGTCACCAAATTTTACAACAAGCTAGATACATGAATTATATACAACTTTGCTATAGACAAGATGCTCAGAAGACATCATTATTATGGGGTAATTTACATTGCCCCCAGAACTGTCCAGAAACTAATAATTGCAAGAAATAATTATTAACATATGTTGCAAACATATAATTGTGCAAAACCAACTTTTCCAACATTTCACACATGACTAATGAACACCAGAAAACATAGTGTCATTTCCTAAATAAATTATTTTAATACATTTTCTTAATTTATTTAGATAATTAGGTGGAATTATGAACACCTATCAAAAGTGCACAATAAATTCTACCAAAATTACAGTGGTCTACATATGCTCCCAGTAGTTTACTGTACAAATTTCAAACCATTTGGAGATATATATCAACCTCTATGAAAAAGACAAATGGCTAATGCAAGAATTCATGTGAGAGCAAGATGAATCAATAACTCAATTATAATACAACTAAAATTCATTAAATGTTTACCACACATCAAACATCACAGGAGTAGCATGCCATAAAAATTTCACTTCATTTGGAGCCCTACAACGACAGTTATGAAAAAGACAAATACAACTAGTATTAAAAACCTAATCTGAAAAATCCATTTTTATAGCAAAAACATTGAACTAAAACATGTCATATTATAGATATACTGCATAGACAATTTTACAAGGATTCCAAAAAGTCATCATTTGTTATTTTACGAATTTTCTATAATTTGCTATGCATTTTCAAAGTTCCTGCAAAATCATCACAAAACAGTCCTCTTGGCGCTATTCATCTGAGTCTACGGCTGTGCAGATAGACCCTCCCTTTTAGTCAAATTCTTGTATGAAGTCCCTGCTCGCGATTTTACAGGGGAGGGGTCGCCGGAGCTCGCGGAGGCCGGCCGTAGGAGACTTGTCGGCCGCAGCTGAGGGGCGGGGGAGCACCAGGGGGTCTCCGCGCACCTGCTGGTTCCCTTGGCGCGGCCCGGCATGGCTCGTACTGAGCTGACAACGGCAACAGCCGGCGATGGCCCAAACGGCACCGGCGGCAAGGTCCTTGGTGGACCGCAGCGGCGGAGAAACGGCGTGGAAGCACTAGGTGGCCCATACGAACTCAATGGTGGCCCTAGCTCAGCCAGTGACGGCTCGTGGCGCACTGGCCACGTGTGGCTATGGCACTAGCGGCGATAGCGACATGACGGCGGTGCTGCGGCAAGCTGGGCGGCCGGAGAAGGAGCATAGGAGGGGCGGTGAGATGGGGCGGATACGGTGGAGTGGTTGGCTCGGACGGAGAAGCATTGGAGGAACGGAACCACGCGGAGGCAGGGAGCTCAACTGGCCCGGCCATGGCGCTTGCTGTGGCTGCAGGAGGAGCGGGAGAGCGAGAGAGATGTGAGCGGGGAGAAGGGCAGGGTGCTCGGGTTTTCTACATCGTCTTGACGACGCGTGGGTGCGAGGTGGCGAGTGGAGTCGGTGCGAAGGAGCCACGCGGCGCGCGGGAGCAGAGCCGGTCGGCCATTGCTGCTGCTTCTGAAATTTCAAATTTTTAATACCACCTCAATTGTACAGTCAAAACGTCAATCTTCCTTCCTCTGTAACTCCCAAACCGTTTAGTTTTGACACAAGCTGTAGTAACCAAAGTTGTAGAGCTACGCGAGGTCTCCAACTTTTCTTAAAAGGTCACCTCAAAACCGATTGCTGCAGTTCAGTTTGCAAGCCGACTGAAACTCCCATGTTTCCCCTTTCCTATCTCCTTATCTGTGCACTGATTTGATCAATAAATTTCACCATCAGCTAGACCTACATGAGTACTCAAACTTTTCTCAAAGGATCATAGTATAATTTGGTTCGGTTTGCAATTGATAAATCACCAAAGAAGGGTAAACGAAAACTGAAACCCGAAAATGCAGTCATCCCAGACTTAGCCAAATTTTTCGTCCCTGAAAACAGCACAAGATTCGATTTTGCGAACCCTATTTGACCAAGCTACGCACAAAATAAGCTCTTTCTCATTAAACAAAGTTTGTAGTACTCAAACCAAACTACAATTATTATTTAAGGATCAAGGTTTGAATCAGCTTGTGTTACAAGATATAAAGCTCCAACTAAGGCACTTAGCAGTAAAACAGCATAAGGACTTAGCCAAATTTTGCAAGTGCCAATCAGCCCCTATTCCTGGCTTGTGGGCAACCTTTGAGATTGTTCTGGTCATTTTCATGAGATGATCATTAAACAACTTTTGTTCCATAACAAATTTGCTACAACTTTGTTTAAGGGTACAGCTACAGGAAAACACTTTTAGCTACCCTTTTAAAACAGTCAAGCAACTATGCTCTCTAGGTCAAACAAGGTCAAATCAAGGTCAACTATCACTTAGAGACTTAATTAGTTAACATGGTCAACATGAACATTGCTCCATTAAGTGTCCTAAGCATAGTTAAGGTATTGTAGAGGCTAAACATACACACCATGCATAGGTTGCACAAGAATATAGGCCTCACATGCATTGAAACATAGGAATTAAGTGAAATGCTATAGTTGTTTCATCCCCATGTTTCAATTGTTTCATGTGTTTGTTTCAAAGTACATGCTACACATGTTTCACTAGGTTGTTCCACATGTGTCCTAGATGTATTGCACATGTTGCATTTGTATGTTGCATAAACACTAGTTCACATGGAATGTAAGGCATGTTTCCTTGTTTCAGAAGTATGTTTCAGTTATAATCCAAACAAGCATATAACTTATCATTTCATGTGACTTTTTGATTCTAAAATTCATGAAACTTTTCTAGGGGTCACTATAGATAGAGAGTGATGCGAGACACATGAAAGAAGTGACATCAACACTCACTTGCATTACCAAGCATGAGCACCTAACATACACACTTGAAACACGATTAACAGAAGTATGTTGCATATGTTTCAAGGAGGTGTTGCAAGCATATTCCATATACACATGTTTCACATGTTGCACTAGCATGTTTCATATGTTCCATGCTCATATATGAACAAATGATGCTTAGGCTCATGCAATGCAAGTGTCCAAAATGCAAGCCTAACACCTGGGGTGTTACAGCCCTCCCCCCTTAAAGGAATCGCGTCCCGAGATTCAAAACGGAAGACTTTTAAGGAAGAGAGACATGTTATCTAGTTTCCAATATCCGCTATAGCATTCGGCTACAAAGCTTCAAGTGGAACTAATTTGGTCCAGGCAAATTTCTGGTACTTGATCTTTGTAACCACTTCCTTTGTCTAAAGAATTTCCTTCATTGGTTTTCATGAAGCATTGTTACTTTGGGAGGAATCCAAAATAGCACAACACTGCATTCTTAGTGTACGGAGATCATTTGGTCCATGAGCTAACCACTCACAAGTATCTGATTCTTTAGTGAACACATCATAGTCCATATAAACTTTACACTAGACTGAAATTATCGGAAGTATACTCGTTGAAATGACCCTATGTTCACAATGAAAAGCCGTCCTCTACCAAAATGGCTTGAGTACAACCTTCCAAAGGGTGAGATCATAGATGACAAACACCCTCAGAGGTTAGATGATACTGACTAACCAATAGACAAAGTCTATACTGGTCGTAATTGTTCATTCATTTAGAGACCAACTAATGGAAAACTACTTGAGGTTCCATGTGTGCAGTTCTCTTTCTCTGAGGACAACGTTGTATTATCTAGGTTTGTTGAGGGATTAGTGAATATGATAACTGACTTTGTCAGCTTTGTATTTATGCTAAATGTTACCTAAGAAGATTCTCCTATCCAAAGGCAACAGTTATTTGAGTTAAATTCAGATGCAACCTCTTGGGTAAGAACACTTATAAGTACCAAAGATTAGCAATTATTGCTAATGAAGGATATAGCGAGGTATGGCAGACAGCAAAAGTTGCAAGTATTTACCAACTTCGGTACATAGTTCACTACCGAGCAAGTTGAGTATAATTTCCTTCGTGATGCAATTGCACAGCAAGTTGAGTTGACTTGCAACATAGTGAAACTAGCTTTATCAAGCTAACTTTTCACCGTGAGGCTTCCTCTTTTGGATCAAATAGTAGCTCTAAGATGGGAAATCTGTTGTTTGACACTTTTCAAATTGCTTTTGATTCGTAATGTTATAAATTGATTTGTAGAACACCACAGCTGCTCGTACATTGTTGATATGAGAAAACAAAAGCAAATGAAAGAGTGTAAACTAGCATCTGTGAGACCTCAAAAGGGCCATCCAACAGTAGATCTCGACCATTAACTTACATACTAATCCTATGATGCACATGCTTTGAACTTGAAGGTTACTTTTGCAGGGCAAAACGCATACTCTGCCTGGAGGATCTTTCTACAAGAATAATGAACCGTTTCTGAATAGTCCTCAATACTTCATCCAATAGAGTTATGAACAAACCATTTGTGGCACCTAAGGGCACAAGGATGCTAATTGAAACTAGGGCATGCTTTCTCTAATTCTTCACTTTAGTTGATAGAACACCTTGCACTATCTGTGTGATCGTCCAAGATGGAATTGACTTTGTCACAATGGTTCTGGAAGATAGAGTATCACTCAAGTTGTTGGCTAGTTGATCAACTTCTTGTTGGTTATTACTCTATAAGACATAGCCTTCGTAGTTACCAAAGAGTCGTTACCTAGCTGGAGATTACCTTCCTATTGGTAACTAATCAGTTGTTTCTCAACACTAAAAAGTCCTAAATCTTCTCTCTTGTTCACAACAACTATGGTTGACTTACAACAGAGGGTTGCCATCGAAGTCAGCAGATAAGGAGTCTCACCAGAGATGGTTGATCTCAACAATATGGTCATTATGCATACAAGATTGAGACTTGGATAGCTTCGTCATATACACAATGTGACGATCGAGTCTTATCCACGGATGACTTGTCCAACATTAAGTGTTGTGTGTCCTTTTTATCCAACAGAGATGAGCTACATTGCTCCTTAGATGATGGTCATCAATACTAGGATAACTAAATAGAGTTACTTGTCTACCACCTATTGCAGTCTGTTAATGTTTATGTCGGTGACCGGTTCTTCAAAGGTTATCCTCTTAGCAACTTGAGAAGGAAACTCCACTACTTTCTGTCTAAGATATGGATCTTACGATATGATATGGAGAGATAACCAAGAAAAGGAACATGAGAAAATAACACATCGACTGTCATTTCATAATGGATCATAACTAGAAACCGTGATACCAGCGCGTGCCAAGTAGCTAGCCATGTGTCTACAGCCACTGGAGGCCCTTGGTTTCGTCGCGGCACCATTAGCTGCTACTCATAACACCATTACTAAACGTACAACGAAAGTGAAATTTCAAGTGGCACCAATGGGTTGTAAGAACAAGCACCATACAAGGAGGGATGGCAAGCAAAGGTAGTCACAAGGTTTAGAATTAACAGGAAAGCTATTCGCAGATCAAAACACCTCACAAGAGACATAGCTCAATTGCTGAAGGCAACTGAGCATGAGATTTTTGCGTAAATTCACGCACGCCTAGCGTTCACCAAAGCGAGGACAAAATGAAAGATTACCACAAGATTTGATCATGTTGGACAACAACATGAGATCAAGACTGGTAAACCTCTCAAGACTTGGGAAGGTTGGGGATAGATTAAGCAAATTTCAAGGGTAAAAACCGATATGTAGTCATAGATTGAGTTGATAAGGTAGATGCATGAATTTGCAAGCACACGATTTAGAGGCCATAGCAGAGAGACGTTGCGTCACACTAGCTAACCTTTGAGAGAGGTAACCGGAAGGTCCAACATGGAGTTGGGTACAGTCTCCACAACTGGCAACTTATGAACCATGGTCAAAGGCTAGCGTTGATGAAAGTTAACTTGGTTGTTCGATCAACAAGGGTCTTCACAAAAAGGGTTGCAAAACATCCACGGCTTATGCAAACATATAGGAGAACTAAACTTTGGGCTTTCGGTCAAGCAAAGGTATGGATACAAACATTCAAGAGCTAACCACCAAGTCTACAGGCTCAGGCTCCTAAGAGAGAAAACCTAATTCAAGACAACAACCACACAATTATGTACGTGAACGTTGTTATAGGATAAAGCTATCTAACCCTCGTATGCTCATCGAGAACAAACGAGGTGACAACTAAAGCACTACCTAGATAACAAGCATACATACAACATCACAGTCAAGCAGACATTTGAGAAAATTCAAACGAATGAGTTTAAACAACCAATACAAAGCACAAGGTCACCCAAAATAAGCATTTATCTCCAGCACAAACTAACTACAAGTTTAGCTCAAAACAAATGCTAGCTAAGGTGACTAACTTAGCATGGGCACAGAATCTGGACAGCAGCATAGTACTACTTGTTTCAACCATAACTGAGGTTGTAGACCTCCCATAAAGGTGATCCTAGACTTTCTAGAAAGTTTAGGAAGTTTTCCACCCTTTTGTTACTCATACCAGAAGCTAAATCACAGGTTAACATGGCCAAACATGCTGATGTTTCAGATCTATACCAATATGGACAGAAAACTGACAAGAACTTCAAAGATGCAGAACTGGAGTTCTAGGAACACAACAAGGCTGAGACTTAACTTTATGTAAAGCTTATTAAGTTTTATATAACTTTCTTATTATCATATTAAGATGATTCTACAGCTAACAAGGCCAAACAAGATAAAGAAGACATCTCTGCCCGGATTTACACAGATTCTGTCATTTCACTTTGCAAGCTCATAACTAGAAATATCGACCACCAAAATTAGTGCTATAGGACACTTTGGAAAGCTTAGAAAAAGTAATACACTTCTTCTATTATCTCCAAGACACGATTCCATATGCACACAGGTCAAACAAACCAAACATTCAGAGCTATTCAGAGCATTAGCAAAACCTGACAGTAAACTTTTAAAATTCATAACTCTCAAACCATAAGACCTAGGGTCATGAAATTTTAGGACAAGCTAGAAAAGTAAGTTAGCTATAACTTTGGTATTCTCCATAACTACAGAAAACACCATTATGACTACGAAAGTATCACTACAACAGAAACTATTCTAGCAGCCAACGTCCAACAAGCAAAACAAAGCTTGCCTTTGTTCTACTTAACAAGAGAGCACACAAACATGCTATTCTAGTAGCTCTAAACATTATTACCTTAGACCAACCAATTTAATTCATTAATAAGAATCACAATTACTTATGTGAGGTCTAAAGCATTTACAAACGCTTGGGTGAACAACATACCCACCACTAGGCTAAGCTAGAGGACATCAATCGTTTCAAGCATGTAACCACACTTATTTCTAGCAAGGCTAAGAACACACTATCTTCAAGCACTCCCTATTCAAGCAACATGGAACAAGGCATTCATGTCTAACTCCACACAAGAAAGATAATGTAACACACTGATCACAAGTTACTTATCATTTGAACAAGGGTGAGAGGAGCATAGCTATGCCTAAAGCAACAATCAGGATGATGCATGCTTCGTCCTATTCGTCCTTCCAAAATTGCCAACCTAAGGTGGCAATCACGTTCTATGTCGGTGGCATAACACGCACTCTCTCGATATATAGCTAGTCGTCAGCTGCATTCGACTTACGCATTTGTGGTTAGCATACCTGAAGAAAAGTTGCAGCCCAACCATTCCCCAAATATAGCACACAATGAAAACAGGAAGGTGAAATTCTAAACACTCCCATATACATATACCCCTGTATACGTATATGTAGCACCAAAACTACCCGAATCATCAATCTCCCACAATTAAGTACCTTCATATATACATGTGTATAACATGTAAATAATCCAGTAACCAAAACTAGCTCTCCCCTAGACCGAGGGTTGGACGGTCATGCTCTCACAACTCACACTTACCTGAGCGTAGGTGCGACGTTGCATAAAAGTAAACTAGCAACATATATGGCTATTTCATATATGAAGGCTACCTCTAATCTGACACACCAGGTAGCATAGTGTGGGAGAGTTATCACACATACATACCTTGGCCTGGGCGTAGATGCATAAATGAAAACCCCCAAGTTAGTACTTATATAAGCCACCTAATAATCCTTATATGGCATAAGGAAATTGACCACTGGCATACTTAGGTTTAAAATTTAGATTTGGCAAACCTATATATAGCTATAAGTTGATAAAACTAATTTTATAAAACAAAACCTTTGTTTTAAATACACATATGACAAGTTTAATGTTGAATCTTGCTCCGATACCAGCTGTCACAGAACCGTCCAAATTATAAGAGCACAAGTACAAAAATAATCACCGGAGTGATCAAATTCTCGCACTTGAGCCCATATAACTCCGGTAGTCCAATGAAATCACGAGGGATTTCAAACCAACCAACATACAAGCCAAGATCGTAGTGATTCAACATAACAAGTCACATGTTACATCCATTTCATAAGTAGTTCAATATACATCGGAGTTCAACATAGTTATTACAACTTACATTGAAAAGTAGCGGAAGCAAAGTAATTTGAAACTAACATTAATCTTATTTCAAATACATGCCAGTACCAAGGTCGACTTCCAACAAAAGCATTAGAGACAAGATAAATAAGAAGGATCATGCCCATGATCGCACTCTGCCACTAAGGCAGGAGCCAACCAACTCTTGCAGTCGCCAAGATACATCACAACCTGCAACAAGTGGGGATAAAACCCTGAGTACGACAATGTACTCAGCTAGACTTACTCGTCAAAAACTAGAAATAAAGTGACACCAAGGATCATGCAAGGCTGATATAAAGTGGGGCTAGATTGACAACATTTTGCATAAAAGCTTAATATAGATAATCAATCATTAATGCTTAAGCATCAAGTTAATTATCATTAACTTGTCATCTATATTAGCACCTATACTAGAGCACTCACTTGATTAGGAGCAAACAATATTAACCATAGCAGGTATAAATTGAGGCAACATATACATCGTTATCCAATTAACCATCCGTTCAATTTAATTGAATCTACGTTGTCGCTGCTCAAGTCAAGTGCTCACTAACCAGGAGCGACGACGATTCGAATCGAGTTCCTATCCAGCTGGAGGGGTATTTCTAACACTCACCGAGACACGCCTGGTGTTGACGGTTCTTAAGTATCAATTTTAATTATCCAATAAATAAGGAAAAGGACTTATATGCAAGCAACACCTAGAATTAGGGTTTGATCTGATAGAATTCCACGAGTTTTGTTGTTTATCTGTTTCTGCAGGGGGTTATCAGGAAATACAAAGGAAAGGCCCACACGTCGGAATTACATAGAGATATTAACGTGTTCACCGATTTTCTATCATCTAGAAGACTCCAGAAGCCACGGGATCGAACGGGAGGCCGAACGGGCCCGGGACCAGGGCGCCCGCCCTGGACCCTGGGGCGCCCGCCCTAGATCTACAACCAATCAGGATGAGTCTCACGGATTATGCCCCACCGACCTAAAGGATCAAGGAAAACCGTGCGATTAATGTCGGTTTGATCCGACGGCCCAGGTTCACTTGAAGGGACTATATAAGCAGGACCCCTGGCCCCTGGAGAGGAGAATCCAAGTCCATTATTTTCATATTTTCCAGAGAGGATTCAGAGAGAGAGGTTCCCTTAGGGTTCCCACCTCATTAGGGCTTAGCATCCAATGTGAGATTGGACTTAGTTCTTCTAGATTGAGAGAGATAGAGTGGAGGTATAGATCGAAGGAAGCCCGGCCTGTCGGTGACTACTTCGAGGTTGTACCTACGGGATCAAGTTCTCCTAACCCGAGGCTTGCTCCTAGGATTCTTCAGTATTTCGATTTCTAAATTCTAGTAAGTTCTTTGTTTTATTGTTCTTTGGTTTATGAGTTTACTTTAATCTCTTCGCGTAGAGTTTAGAGTAATCATCTCTAGCGTAAACGAGGTGTTTGGGCTAGGATACTCATAGATATCCCCTGTCTAGCCGGACCGTGGTAGTAGCGAGGAACGTGACATTTCCGTAGCTACCTTTGTATTCCATATCCCGTTAGCAGGATCGATAGGGTTTATAGGTGCGGGTCGAACATCCTTTGAGGTGTCTAGATTCCGTGAGCCTCCCCAATAGAGCAGTAGATCATCCTTACCAAGGTTAGAACGAGAGTGCAGTTGCAGTCTTCTCTATACATCGCTCACATCAAATCACAGTGGTTGTAGCCTAAAGGTTAGTAGTAATAGATTTGGTTAGTCAGATGCACGCTTTCTCCTAGTGGTAAAAAAATAAATACGATACTCTGGATAACATCCCGGGTGAAGTGCTCACCGATATCCGTGCGCTTGCGGATCATTTCCTAATTGCGTTACCAAATATCAACAAGCATTTTTGGCGCCGTTGCCGGGGAGAAAGACGGTTTGCTGAGATAACCTTGAATCTTACTACTAGCTTGTACCTATACTTTTATCTTTCTTTATCTTTTTATTCCTTATCTTTTCTTTATTCTTACCTTATGGAGAACCAAGATTCTAAATCAATCTATCAATTTGCAACACCTTCGAAAACTGACCTTTTACCATGGGAGTCATCACAGCCTATCCAAACATCCCAATATAGGTTAAGTTCAAGGTTAATTGCCATGATTGAGAACCTATCCTTTTCGGGAAAGGAAGACGAAAATCCTTACCTTCATATTAGAGATTTTGAGCAAACATGCGATTGTCTTCGCATTGAAGGCATTTCTGATAAGACTTTACGTTGGAAGCTTTTTCCTTTTTCCTTAAGAGGAGAAGCTAGACGATGGTATAGTCAGAAGGTAAGTCAACAACGAGGTGAATGGGGAGTCTTACGAGCCAACTTCTATTTAGATTTTTATTCCCTCGATCGTATCGCCGACCTTAGACTCGAAGTTCTATCTTTTAAACAAAAAGAAAATGAAACTTTGGGAAAATCCTGGAAATGTTTTTCTGATCTTTTAGAATCTGGTCCAAAACTCAATATTGAAGACCCTATTCTCCTTTTTCATTTCTTTCGAGGTCTTCAGAAAGATCATAAACAAATGCTACGTACAATGTCTAGAGGTTCTTTCTTTCGTATCCCTACTGATGAAGCTAGAACGATCCTAGATAGAATCCTAGAAGCTGAGATGGATAATACCCTCCATGATGAAACCTACGAAGCCGAAGTAGACACTCTGCCGAATTCTTCACCTACTTCAGCTATCCCAAGTTTTGAGCCACAAAAGGAAGAAATTCCACCACCTGATTTCATGCTGGATATAGAATCCGATCTTTTTGCCGATTTTGGAAACATTTC
Organism: Saccharum spontaneum; assembly: GCA_022457205.1. NCBI lineage: Eukaryota > Viridiplantae > Streptophyta > Magnoliopsida > Poales > Poaceae > Saccharum > Saccharum spontaneum. The sequence continues at coordinate 21,281,472 of CM039600.1, read as the reverse complement.
AAACTACCATTCTATAGACAAACCCCAAAGCGGCCATTATAGCATTTGTTTACCAAGTGAATATCAATTGAGAGAGCTTATCTCAGTCATGAGTAGCGAATGGTTGGAGGAGTCAGAGCTTTCCTCTGAAGTGATCCGTTTGGATACACCTCCTATCACTATACGCTATGCTTATGATTCTGATCAATTTGATGCTCTCTATAATCCTGTTGTGGGGATCAATATCATGTCTGAAGCTTTTGCACTTAAATTATTTGGAAAATTAATTTGAACCCCCACAACAAAGTTCATGAAGGAATCTTCGGGATGATTGGTCCCCAGTCTTGGAATTGTGAATGTCCTACCCTTTATGGTAGAAGGCTCCATGATTCATTTGAACTTTTATATCTTTGATACATGGGACTTCGACCTGTTGATAGGACAACCATTTAGAAGACTCCTTTATGAAGGTCAAACTGGAAAGCTACACATTTCTTTTGGAAAGGATTTTAAATTCCCTATGACAATTTCTCACTCCTTGAATAATAAGATCGAGTCATCTTTTTTGCCTGATCCTATGGAAGAGGTAAAAGCTGCGTCTCTAGAGCTTTTAAATGAATCAGACTTAGAAGAAGAAGCCCCTTTCTTCATAGAAGAGGAAGCTGAACCTTCTGAACCTGAACCTTTAGATGAGTTTGCAGAAACACCCAGACCTCCTATAGAGCTTAAAACTTTACCACCCGGTCTTATCTATGTTTTCCTAAACAATAATCCAGAGTTTCCTGTGATCATTAGTAATAAACTCACTCAGGAACAAACTCTGCGATTAATGACCGTTTTAGAAAAACATCACTCAGTCTTTGGCTACTCACTCCAAGATCTTATAGGAATCAGTCCTATGATTTGCACCCATCACATTCCGACAGATCCTTCTGTTTCACCTTCTCGGGAACCCCAACGTAGACTCAACAACGCGATGAGAGAAGTAGTTAAAAAGGAAGTTATAAAGTTGCTGCATGCAGGGATTATATATCCTGTGCCGCATAGTGAGTGGGTGAGCCCTGTTCAAGTTGTGCCTAAAAAGGGAGGCATGACTGTTGTTACAAATGAGAAGAACGAGCTAATTCCGCAACGCACCGTCACAGGGTGGCGGATGTGCATTGACTATAGAAAACTGAATAAAGCCATGAAAAAGGATCACTTTCCTTTACCTTTTATAGATGAGATGTTGAAAGGTCTTGATGGCTAGAGGGGGGTGAATAGCCTTTTAAAATTTTCTACAATGACAAACTAAACAAGTTTATCAATACAACAAATAGCGAGATGCGAGTTTTGCTTAGCCTACGGGGTGTTTGCAAGCCACCTATCCCATTCACAATTCTAGTATATTTGCACTCAACCGCACAAGTCAAACCGAGGAGGTAACTACCACTACAACTAGCAAGCTACACAAAAGAGCTACTTTAGCAAAGCTAACTAGCTAGCAAAGATAACTAAGAAAGTAATACAAGTGAGAGTTAGGAGGGTATCACCGAGGGGCGAAGTATTGAGCCAACCAATATGATCAACAATGAAAACCAAGACAACCGAACACCGGGATCAATCAATCACAATATGAAAGTGATGACACGAAGATTTATCCCGAGGTTCACGTGCTGGCCGGCACGCTAGTCCCCGTTGTGTCCCTTTTCACCACGTGGTTCGGTGGCTAATCGGTCTCACACCGAGCCTCTCAAAAGGCGCCACAAGAACCTACCAAATGGCAAAAGGTTGCAAATGACACGAGCAATCCACTAATGTTGCCTTTGGCGCTCCGCCGAGGTAGGCACAAACCCCTCACAATCACCGGAGGTGGCCAAGAACAATCACCAACTCTTGCCAACGCCTCCAAGCTGCTCCAAGCCGTCTAGGTGGCGGCAACCACCAAGAGAAACAAGAATCCCGCAGCAAATCAACCACCAAGTGCCAACTAGATGCAATCTCACAATGCAAATGCACTTGGATCACTCAATCTCACTTCGAATATGCAAAGAAGCAAGAGAGATGAGTGGGAGGGGAGTTGCTTAGCTCAAAGTGCTCACAAGTATGTCAAATGTCCAAGAGATGGAGCTTTGAGCCGGCCAACGAGTATTTATAGACGTACCCCTTCGAATATAGCCGTTAGGAACGAGATCTAGCTGAAATCGCGCTGACCGGACGCGCTGGTCCAACTGACCGGACGCTCCGGTCGCGTAACGGCTAGTTATTGAAACGCCGACCGGACGCGCCGGTCGCAACGACCGGACGCGCTGGTCACGACCGGACGCGCCGGTCCCGTGACTGACCGGACGCGCCGGTCAACACTGAGTCGCGCAAAACGAACCATCGACCGGACGCGCTGAAGAACTGAGCGGACGCCACAGTGCCCGCGTCCGGTCGGAGTCCAGTAAGCTCCCTGGACGACCGGACGCGTCCGGTCGCCTGTGACCGGACGCGCTGCGCGTCCGATCAACCAACTGAAAAACGCGCAGACGCTGAACGCTGACCGGACGCGTCCGGTCAAACAGTGACCGCGTCCGGTGCAGCGTCCGGTGCAGCGTCCGGTCACCACTGTGACCTCCGTTCGCCTCCGTTTGATTTTCGTTTGATTTCCGACTTCCGGCGTAGTGGAAAATAGGCATTTCATTTTCCCGAAATCGCCTGAACGCGTGTGAGTGTGTTAGCAAATGTGCCATCGCAAATGTGCTAACACCACCACCATGTGATCTCGTCAAGTGTGAGTGTGTTAGCATTTTCACAATCATTTTCGAGGCGTTATTAGTTCTATCCAAATGCATATGATCATGAAATGCACACCTAGAGGCACTTAGGAGTTCAATAGTCGCGTCATTCCCCTCTTTATAGTACGGCTATCTATCCTATAATGTAACCACACCCACTAGGTGTCTTGGTTACTAAAACACAACCCTTAAGCATATACCTTTGCCTTGATCATGTAGGGTTGCGTCCAAATCCAAGTGTGGCCATCATGATCACCATGTCCATCTTGCCACCAACCTTGGAATGTACTAATCCTCATATGCTACATACAACTTAGGCATATGATTAGTACTTAGGCATTGTCACTAATTACCAACACCAAACATAGGACTTTCAGATGTTAGAGCGGTTAGCGAACCATTCGTTCTTCTGTTTCTTAGATGGATATTCAGGGTACCACCAGATCCCGATCCATCCTGATGATCAAAGCAAAACCACTTTTACCTGTCCATACGGAACTTATGCTTATCGTAGAATGTCTTTTGGGCTATGTAATGCACCAGCTTCTTTTCAAAGATGCATGATGTCGATATTTTCTGATATGATTGAAGAGATTATGGAAGTTTTCATGGATGATTTTTCTGTTTATGGAAAAACTTTTGATAATTGTCTTAAAAACTTAGACAAGGTTTTGCAAAGATGCAAAGAAAAGCACTTAGTCCTTAACTGGGAAAAATGTCATTTTATGGTTAGGGAAGGAATAGTGCTAGGACACCTAGTGTCTAAAAGAGGTATTGAGGTAGATAAAGCTAAAATTGAAGTAATAGAACAACTACCTCCACCTGTGAATATAAAAGGAATTCGAAGCTTTCTTGGCTATGCTGGTTTTTATCGCAGATTCATAAAAGATTTTTCATTTATTGCTAGACCACTCACTCTTTTGCTAGCCAAGGATGCTCCTTTCGAATTTGATGATGCATGTTTAAAAGCTTTTGAATTATTAAAGAATGCACTCATCTCTGCACCAATCATTCAACCCCCTGATTGGTCGTTGCCTTTTGAAATTATGTGTGATGCTAGTGATTATGCTGTGGGGGCAGTTTTGGGGCAAACAAAAGACAAGAAGCATCATGCAATTGCTTACGCCAGTAAAACTTTGACAGGGGCTTAACTTAATTATGCAACCACTGAAAAAGAGCTTCTGGCTGTTGTCTTTGCCATTGATAAATTTAGATCTTACTTAGTAGGAGCTAAAATAATTGTTTACACTGATCATGCTGCACTAAAATATTTGCTCACTAAAAAAGATGCTAAACCTCGCCTAATTAGATGGATCTTGTTACTCCAAGAATTTGACTTAGAAATAAAAGATAAAAAGGGAGTAGAAAATTCTGTTGCTGATCACTTGTCTAGAATGCACTTTAAGGATCCACAGGAAACACCCATTAATGATTCACTCCGGGATGACATGCTCTATGGAATCAACAGGTCTGACCCCTGGTATGCAGATATTGTTAATTTTATGGTTTCAAGGTATGTACCACCAGGAGCGAACAAGAAGAAGCTTATTCAAGATAGTCGTTCACACATATGGGATGAGCCATACCTCTTCCGAGTATGCGCTGATGGCTTACTCAGAAGGTGTGTGACCACTGAGGAAGGGTGGAAGATCATCGACAGATGCCATTCATCACCATATGGAGGTCATTATGGAGCATTCCGTACACATTCAAAGATCTGGCAATGTGGATTCTATTGGCCTATAATGTATGAAGACACAAGGCAATATATCAGAAGATGTGGGCCATATCAAAGGCACGGAAACATAAATACAAGAGATGCTATGCCACTCACCAACAACCTTCAGATTGAGCTCCTTGATGTTTGGGGAATAGACTACATGGGTCCATTTCCTCCATCAAAGAAGTGTGAATTCATCTTGGTGGCAGTTGACTACGTCTCCAAGTGGGTAGAAGCACTACCTTGCAAGCGTGCCGACAATATTAATTCAAAGAGGATGTTTGAAGAGATTATATTTCCAAGATTTGGAGTCCCTAGGGTGGTGATAAGTGATGGGGGATCACACTTCATCGATAAACGCTTTGAGCATTATCTAGCAAAACATGGAATCCGTCACAACGTTGCTACCCCATATCATCCTCAAACAAGTGGCCAAGCAGAGACTTCCAACAAGCAAATCAAGAACATTCTTCAGAAAACAGTAAATGAGATGGGAACAGCATGGAAGGAAAACTTACCCGATGCACTCTGGGCATACCGGACAGCATACAAGACCCTAATTGGAATGACCCCATACCAATTGGTATACGGGAAGACTTGCCACTTGCCTGTTGAACTAGAGTTCAAAGCACACTGGGCCATAAGAAGATGGAATATGGACCTAGATGTTGCTGGAGATCATAGAAGAATGCAACTATCAGAATTGGAAGAATGGCGAGAGAAAGCATATCACAATTCGAAGATCTACAAAGAAAGAGTCAAAAGATGGCATGACAAGAGGATCAAGAAGAAGGAGTTCTCACCCGGAGATAAGGTATTACTTTTTAATTCCAGGGTGAAGCTTTTCGGGCATGGAAAACTCCGGAGTAAATGGGAAGGACCATACAAGGTAGTCAATTCATCATCCCACGGAGCTATTACACTTCAAAACGACGAAGGTACGTTATTCAAGGTAAATGGTCAACGTCTTAAATTATTTTTAGAACCCAATAAAGAATTAGAAGAAATAGACGTGATCCATTTTTACCTTCCGATGGAGAATTAAAGCCCGACCTTTTTAATCTGACGTTTTTGGGCCACGTATATATTTTTTGGGATAAAAATACTTCTAGAAACACGCTCGAGCAAGCGGGCCCGCAGAGGAGGCAGGCCCAGGGCGGGCGCCCTGAGGATGAGGGCGGGCACCCTGCCCTGGTGTCCCCTCGGCCCCGGCCTCTTCCGACGTGCTTTCCTCATCTATGGTTATCCAGAAAATTCCGCGAATGGGTTGTTACGCACGCCCGGCAGCGGGATGGATCTATGGAAACCCTAGAGGCACTTTTTGACCCCTATATAAACAGACCCCTGACGTCAGCTTTCAACACCAATTCATTCAATCCTTCTCTCCTCCTCAATTAGAGCTTGTCTAGTTCCTTGCTTCTCCAATGGCCGACAAGACCCACCGCAACTGGGAGATCGTCCCTTACGACCTCAACCGCAAGCCCAAGGATGACCCCGACGCCTACGTCCCGGCCAACACAGAGCGACAGCTAGCAACCCCACCATCAAACCAGCGCAGCTCAATCTCATCCTACTACGCCCAACCAGTTCTTACTGCACCACCGCAGCCCCTTCTTCTCAAGGGACCGTCGTCCAAGCAAGAAGCCATCGTCAAGGTACCAGCCGGCACGAAAATCCTGCCACCTAAACCCACTGAGCGGGTTGTAGGCGTCAAGACCAACCGGAGTGGCGAGATCAGCAACGTCCACTACACTACGGAGAAGGAGAGGCCCCGCTTCGAAGGAGTTAGGACAGCAAAAGTTCGCTTCATCCCACCAAAGGAAGCTCCTAAGCACGCTCTCAATTCGTTTGAGACACCACCGAAGCGCCGCAGGACCATAGCAGATGTGGATGAGGACATCAGGACAGCAAATAGACATATTATGGAACTTCAGTCCACAGTTAGCTCCCTTAGTAGGCAGGTCTCCAACCTGAACACTATTGTGCTCGTGCTTAAACGTGACCTTTCTGATGCCCTTGCTAGGATCAGGGATTTAGAGCAACACTGAGCTATCTAGATTAGACCTTGAGGCAGTGTGTCTTAGTCTTCATCATTAGATTCAATTAGATTCAATTCAGTTTAGATTAGTTCGCTTCATTAGTCAGTGTAATAAATGCCTCAAGACAAATAAAGATTATTATTATTATGCCTCGTGTATCTCCACTTTATTTTTATGCAAGAAAGCAGGAAACAAGTATGGAGGAATCCCCCTGACATGGTAAATGCACTTCGATTGCACCACTCCATGATTCAGGTACATACTCTGCACGCTTTATTTACATATATACAAATACATATTGGGCTGTGTAGAATATTGTTCCTAACATGATAATTTAAAAAGACAAAAATATTTTTAATCATGATCAATCTCACTCTATGATATTTCTGAAAACCTGCATTTATTGAAAATCATTTTAAAAACCATGTGTTACTCAAGTCATTGTGGAATGTGAGATGGTAGAATATGAGTATCTTATTCTTGAAATCTTTGTCGCTTGGAGATTTTCTTTTCAAAAACTTCAAAAATATAGCTACCATCCTCAATATTTTATATGCCTGATAAACCTAAAAATATTAATTTGCTTTGTATTGAGTTTGTGCAAAACGAGTTAGACCCTTGTTGAGAGATTTATCATGCTCCCAAGATCAAGACATTTTTATTCAGAAAGATTCACTCTTCCGAAGTATTATTGCATTAGAGGCATGGGCTATGCAAAAATATATTTCGAGGAAATAAAAAGGAGCAAGTGCTCGACAACCTCGCAGAAAAATGGACAAGTGTCCGGAAGTAGAATTAGGGGTACCTCATTATCCACCTAAAAAAATGAGATGATAAAAATATATATGGTAAAAAGAAAATGATAGCCCATGGTCCCTCTAATAAGCAATATGCCAGTAAGAGTTGACAAGTTTTAATTTTCAAAGTCTTTGATCTAAGAGTATGGCATTCCTCTCCTCGGATCCCGTTTTGACCCAGGCAATATATGCAAAGTAAGTATGCTTGAGAATTTCTACAAATTAAAACAGCCTCAGTGAGATATACAAAAGATAAATGAGTGATCTGAGAGCCCCTATGAGGATAAAGGTATGCTAAGTTTTCTATTCAAAAATATATAAAAAACTCCAAGTGACAGGGTTGAGAAGAAGAAAGGATCTCTACTTCAACCATATATTTCCCTGACTACAGTGCACAGTGGACATTCACAACACCCTGCAGGTATAAAAAGAATGCTTTACAATGTTTCAACCCCAGTTATTTTTCTGAACCATCCTTTTCTCGAGGACGAGTAAAATCCTAAGTATGGGGGTGTTTGTTGACGGTTCTTAAGTATCAATTTTAATTATCCAATAAATAAGGAAAAGGACTTATATGCAAGCAACACCTAGAATTAGGGTTTGATCTGACAGAATTCCACGAGTTTTGTTGTTTATCTGTTTCTGCAGGGGGTTATCAGGAAATACAAAGGAAAGGCCCACACGTCAGAATTACATAGAGATATTAACGTGTTCACCGATTTTCTATCATCTAGAAGACTCCAGAAGCCACGGGATCGAACGGGAGGCCGAACGGGCCCGGGACCAGGGCGCCCGCCCTGGACCCTGGGGCGCCCGCCCTAGGTCTGCAACCAATCAGGATGAGTCTCGCGGATTATGCCCCACCGACCTAAAGGATCAAGGAAAACCGTGCGATTAATGTCGGTTTGATCCGACGGCCCAGGTTCACTTGAAGGGACTATATAAGCAGGACCCCTGGCCCCTGGAGAGGAGAATCCAAGTCCATTATTTTCATATTTTCCAGAGAGGATTCAGAGAGAGAGGTTCCCTTAGGGTTCCCACCTCATTAGGGCTTAGCATCCAATGTGAGATTAGACTTAGTTCTTCTAGATTGAGAGAGATAGAGTGGAGGTATAGATCGAAGGAAGCCCGGCCTGTCGGTGACTACTTCGAGGTTGTACCTGCGGGATCAAGTTCTCCTAACCCGAGGCTTGCTCCTAGGATTCTTCAGTATTTCGACTTCTAAATTCTAGTAAGTTCTTTGTTTTATTGTTCTTTGGTTTATGAGTTTACTTTAATCTCTTCGCGTAGAGTTTAGAGTAATCATCTCTAGCGTAAACGAGGTGTTTGGGCTAGGATACTCATAGATATCCCCTGTCTAGCCGGACCGTGGTAGTAGCGAGGAACGTGACATTTCCGTAGCTACCTTTGTATTCCATATCCCGTTAGCAGGATCGATAGGGTTTATAGGTGCGGGTCGAACATCCTTTGAGGTGTCTAGATTCCGTGAGCCTCCCCAATAGAGCAGTAGATCATCCTTACCAAGGTTAGAACGAGAGTGCAGTTGCAGTCTTCTCTATACATCGCTCACATCAAATCACAGTGGTTGTAGCCTAAAGGTTAGTAGTAATAGATTTGGTTAGTCAGATGCACGCTTTCTCCTAGTGGTAAAAAAATAAATACGATACTCTGGATAACATCCCGGGTGAAGTGCTCACCGATATCCGTGCGCTTGCGGATCATTTCCTAATTGCGTTACCAAATATCAACACCTGGCGAGGGCTGCTCAGGTCACCTTTGGTACCGTTCAGGAAAGCGCGGGTTCGACTGATGCCGCATCCCCAAGGGCAACACTCTGCCAGGATGATAGGGACTTTAACCCCCCTTGGTCTTATGCCAATGTTCCCAAGCACATCCTTACTACCTCCAAGATGCGACCTACCCTTCGATTCCTGGCCTGAACTGTATTACTTGGCTTCGCGGTCGGAACAATTTATCTGGCCAACTAAGTGTTAGACTGCGTTCAACATGACTCAAGGACGTACAGCGAATCGGTTCTTAAACGACTCAGACGAGGATAGATCCACACCCAAGACCTCCATGCCTTGTTGCTTTACTATCGTCATCCCGCCCGGTCTCATTTCATTTTATTAACACATGGTTCCTTTCCACGATGGCAAATATAGACAACCATGCCATATATGAATATCCCTACATCTCGTAGGTGACAGGAAATCACCTGACTTCTACCGCTTAAAGCAGGGCTAAGCATCTACTCGACCCTGGTCTATGTAGGATTCAGGATTCATATATCTGGACAAGGAGTGATATTGATGCAGCAAGGTTTTCATCCAACTTCTACCACTTAATGCAACAATACTTATAACATATATAGAATTAATTGCTTTGAAGGTAGGAGGCTTATAATGCTCCGGGGCATGCCTGGGATCCGACTTAAGTTAGAGTTTGTCAGATGAAAATCGCTTGGCGAGCATCCTACAATCTAGCACTTGTCCGATCCTTCTATCTTCGGGATGGATCCACCAACACCATCTTCGGGTTTGGCTCCATGTCAGGTCCTTCACGTTTTTCAACTAGCGTACCTAAATGAGGTGCAACAATGCATATGTATGAATACATAGAAATGCAATAACAAAGTACTCAAGCAAGGATACCAAAGTTCACATAAGCACCTAGAACTAATTAACTTAATCCTCATTAAGGCATAACATAGAAGACGGCAAGCACATCAATCAAGACATAAGTCTCCTAAGATCCTAGGGTACCAACCTAAGTACCATCAAAGACATGAGTCACACTTCAACATACTGGCATGGCAAAGTTAATCAAATCACGAGAACTAGGATTTGCCACCTCCTGGACACCAGAACAGCCGCTGAGTAATTTAACCACAACAGGAGATTTACAACTCCAAAAGATGGGCAACAAGACATTCTGGAAAGCTTATGAAATTGTCTCCAATTCATTTAAGATGACCTAAGCCTGATTCCCAAGTTTACTAGGGCAAAAAGATGAAACTACAGACTCTGGTCTGCTCCAAGCAGAGAGCAACCAAATCTGGGATCTGAATTTAAACATCTATATCTCAAAAACTACTTGACCAAATGTCACCAAATTTTATAACAAGCTAGATACATGAATTATATACAACTTTGCTATAGACAAGATTCTCAGAAGACATCATTATCATGGGGTAATTTACATTGCCCCCAGAACTGTCCAGAAACTAATAATTGCAAGAAATAATTATTAACATATGTTGCAAACATATAATTGTGCAAAACCAACTTTTCCAAGATTTCACACATGACTAATGAACACCAGAAAACATAGTGTCCTTTCCTAAATAAATTATTTTAATATATTTTCTTAATTTATTTAGATAATTAGGTGGAATTATGAACACCTATCAAAAGTGCACAATAAATTGTACCAAAATTACAGTGGTCTACATATGCTCCCAGTAGTTTACTGTACAAATTTCAAACCATTTGGAGATATATATCAACCTCTATGAAAAAGACAAATGTCTAATGCAAGAATTCATGTGAGAGCAGGATGAATCAATAACTCACTCATAATACAACTAAAATTCATGAAATGTTTACCACACATCAAACATCACAGGAGTAGCATGCCATAAAAATTTCACTTCATTTGGAGCCCTACAACGACAGTTATGAAAAAGATAAATACAACTAGTATTAAAAACCTAATCTGAAAAATCCATTTTTATAGCAAAAACATTGAACTAGAACATGCCATATTATAGATCTACTGCATAGACAATTTTACAAGGATTCCAAAAAGTCATCATTTGTTATTTTACGAATTTTCTATAATTTGCTATGCATTTTCAAAGCTCCTGCAAAATCATCACAGAACAGTCCTCTTGGCACTATTCATCTGAGTCTACGGCTGTGCAGATAGGCCCTCCCTTTTAGTCAAATTCTTGTATGAAGTCCCTGCTCGCGATTTTACAGGGGAGGGGTCGCCGGAGCTCGCGGAGGCCGGCCGTAGGAGACTTGTCGGCCGCAGCTGAGGGGCGGGGGAGCACCAGGGGGTCTCCGCGCACCTGCTGGTACCCTTGGCGCGGCCCAGCATGGCTCGTACTGAGCTGGCCACGGCAACAGCCGGCGATGGCCCAAACGGCACCGGTGGCAAGGTCCTTCGGTGGACCGCAGTGGCGGAGAAACGGCGTGGAAGCACTAGGTGGCCCATACGAACTCAATGGCGGCCCTAGCTCAGCTAGTGACGGCTCGTGGCGCACTGGCCACGTGCGGCTGCGGCACTAGCGGCGACGGCGGCATGACGGCGGTGCTGCGACAAGCTGGGCGGCCGGAGAAGGAGCACAGGAGGGGTGAGATGGGGTGGATACGGTGGAGTGGTTGGCTCGGACGGAGAAGCATTGGAGGAACGGAACCACGCGGAGGCAGGGAGCTCAACTGGCCCAGCCATGGTGCTTGCTGTGGCTGCAGGAGGAGCGGGAGAGCGAGAGAGATGTGAGCGGGGAGAAGGGCAGGGTGCTCGGGTTTTCTACATCGTCTTGACGACGCGTGGGTGCGAGGTGGCGAGTGGAGTCGGTGCGAAGGAGCCACGCGGCGCGCGGGAGCAGAGCCGGTCGGCCATTGCTACTGCTTCTGAAATTTCAAATTTTTAATACCACCTCAAATGTACAGTCAAAACGTCAATCTTCCTTCCTCTGTAACTCCCAAACCGTTTAGTTTTGACACAAGCTGTAGTAACCAAAGTTGTAGAGCTATGCGAGGTCTCCAACTTTTCTTAAAAGGTCAAAGTCTGATTCGGCCTTCTTTGCAAGATACAAAGCTTCAAATGTGGGTACCTCAAAACCGATTGCTGCAGTTCAGTTTGCAAGCCGACTGAAACTCCCATGTTTCCCCTTTCCTATCTCCTTATCTGTGCACTGATTTGATCAATAAATTTCACCATCAGCTAGACCTACATGGGTACTCAAACTTTTCTCAAAGGTTCATTGTATAATTCGGTTTGGTTTGCAATTGATAAATCACCAAAGAAGGGTAAACGAAAACTGAAACCCGAAAATGCAGTCATCCCAGACTTAGCCAAATTTTTCGTCCCTGAAAACAGCACAAGATTCGATTTTACGAACCCTATTTGACCAAGCTAAGCAGAAAATAAGCTCTTGCTCATTAAACAAAGTTTGTAGTACTCAAACCAAACTACAATTATTATTTAAGGATCGAGGTTTGAATCAGCTTGTGTTGCAAGATATAAAGCTCCAACTAAGGCACTTAGCAGTAAAACAGCATAAGGACTTAGCCAAATTTTGCAAGTGCCAATCAGCCCCTATTCCTGGCTTGTGGGCAACCTTTGAGATTGTTCTGGTCATTTTCATGAGATGATCATTAAACAACTTTTGTTCCATAACAAATTTGCTACAACTTTGTTTAAGGGTACAGCTACAGGAAAACACTTTTAGCTACCCTTTTAAAACAGTCAAGCAACTGTGCTCTCTAGGTCAAACTAGGTCAAATCAAGGTCAACTATTACTTAGAGACTTAATTAGTCAACATGGTCAACATGAAGATTGCTCCATTAAGTGTCCTAAGCATATTTAAGGTATTGTAGAGGCTAAACATACACACCATGCATAGGTTGCACAAGAATATAGGCCTCACATGCATTGAAACATAGGAATTAAGTGAAATGCTATAGTTGTTTCATCCCCATGTTTCAATTGTTTCATGTGTTTGTTTCAAAGTACATGCTACACATGTTTCACTAGGTTGTTCCACATGTGTCCTAGATGTATTGCACATGTTGCATTTGTATGTTGCATAAACACTAGTTCACATGGAATGTAAGGCATGTTTCCTTGTTTCAGAAGTATGTTTCAGTTATAATCCAAACAAGCATATAACTTATCATTTCATGTGACTTTTTGATTTTAAAATTCATGAAACTTTTCTAGGGGTCACTATAGATAGAGTGCGATGCGAGACACATGAAAGAAGTGACATCAACACTCACTTGCATTACCAAGCATGAGCACCTAACATACACACTTGAAACACGATTAACAAAAGTATGTTGCATATGTTTCAAGGAGGTGTTGCAAGCATATTCCATATACACATGTTTCACATGTTGCACTAGCATGTTTCATATGTTCCATGCTCGTATATGAACAAATGATGCTTAGGCTCATGCAATGCAAGTGTCCAAACTGCAAGCCTAACATCTGGGGTGTTACAGGCGCAACAACAACAATCGCGACCGCTGAGATAATCGTGACAGGTGGCCCGATAATCGCGGTGATTACAAAGGCAAGCGCCCCCATGAAGACTACCATGAGGTCCATGCGGTTAAGAAACCTACTGGTCGTCGTGACTATCAAGAAGATTACAACAAAGCTTTGAAGGGTCCCTGCCAGATCCATCCCAAGTCCAATCACACCATGGAAAACTACTGCTTCCTCAAGAACATCTACGCTAAGCAACTCGCTAATGATGATGCTACAAAGGCCATTGATGATGGACCGCGGCATGACGGTGATGACGACAATGATGACAAACAGGATAGAAATCCTTGTCACCAATATGTCAATCCCACCAAAACCGTCCACTCCATCTTTGGTGGAAAGGTGTCCTTAGAGTCCAAGCGCGAGCGCAAGCTGCTGAAGCGGGCTTGTTTGAGCGTCGTCGACACCGACGACCTCATCTCCGATCCTAGGCTCTCGGCCTGGTCTGACCGTGAAATCACCTTTAGCCGAGCAGACCACTGGGTGGCAATCCCAGAACCTGCTCGGTTTCCCCTCATCCTCGACCCCTGCACCAACAGCGTCTAGTTCAATAGGGTACTCGTGGACGGTGGCAGTTCCATTGACATCTTGTTTCGTAGCAGCTTGCCTGCCCTTAAAATAACTGAGGCTGATCTCAAGCCCTACGATGCACAATTCTGGGGCGTCCTTCCTAGACAGAGCTCCATATGTCTCGGGCAAATCACGCTCCCTATGCAGTTTGGCAATCCGAACCACTTCCGCACCGACTACGTCAACTTCATGGTCGTGGACTTTGAGGGTACTTACCATGCCATCCTTGGTCGACCAGCGCTCACCAAATTCATGGTTGTGCCACACTACTCTTACCTGGTGCTCAAAATGCCTACTGAGCAGGTGTCCTTACTCTCAGAGGCAACGTTTTCACTGCCTATACCTATGAAGAGGAAAGCTTTAGGGTGGCAGAGGCCACTGACCTCTCGGTTCACATGGCAGAAACCATGGTCGACGCCTCCATGACAACCGCTGGCCAGCTGGAGATCCTAGAGCGCCAAGCACCGTGGAAGCACATCAAGTCCAACGACCACAAGGAGATTTAGCTAGTCGACGACGATCCCAGCAAGATGGCCCTTATCGAGGCCAACCTGGATCCTAAATAGGAAGACGCGCTCGTCAGGTTCTTGAGGGATAACATAAGCATGTTCGCGTGGAAACCTACTAACATGCTCGGTGTTCCTCGACACCTGATCGAGCACTCCTTGAACGTCTCGAAGACCGCAAGACCTATCAAGCAAAAGCTATGGCAGTTCGCTCGTGACAAAAAGGAGGCTATTAGGGCAGAAGTCACCCGACTTTTAGCAGCTGGATTTATAAAAGAAGTGTATCATCCGAATTGGTTAGCCAACCTGGTCCATGTACACAAAAAGAATAATGAATAGAGAATGTGCGTTGATTATACTGATCTCAACAAACACTGCCCTAAAGACCCCTTCGGCTTACCTCGCATAGACAAAGTCACAGCCGGCTGTGAGCTGCTATCTTTTCTCGATTGCTACTTTGGTTATCACCAGATCGCTCTCAACAAGGCTGATCAGATCAAGACGTCCTTCATTACACCGTTCGGTGCCTACTACTCCACGACTATGTCATTCAGGCTTAAGAATGTTGGGGCCACATACCAGCGTGCCATCCAGCAATGTCTAGCTGATGAGATCAAGGACGACCTGGTCGAAGCATACGTCAACGATGTGGTTGTAAAAACCAGGGAGGCTCGCACCCTGATCGACAATCTCTAGCGTACCTTCACGGCGCTCAACAAGTACCAATGGAAGCTTAATCCAAAAAAGTGTATCTTCGGAGTCCCATCTGGTATATTACTAGGCAACATCGTCAGCCACGATGGCATACGCCCCAACCTGACAAAGGTAAAGGCTGTTTTGGATATGCAGCCACCAAAAAATGTCAAGGATGTCCAGAAGCTCACTGGATGTATGGCCGCCCTCATCCGCTTCATCTCACGACTTGGCGAGAAGGGCCTGCCATTCTTCAAATTGCTCAAGGCATCAGAGAAGTTTGTCTAGTTGAAAGAGGCTGACGCTACCTTCACGCAGCTCAAAGAATTTTTAACCTCTCCTCCTGTCCTTACAGCCCCTCAGAAAGATGACGTTCTTCTTCTCTACATTGCAGCCACTGATCGCGTGGTCTCCACAGTCATCGTGGTCGAGCACGAGGAACCTGGCCATGTCTTCAAAGTCCAGCATCCTGTTTACTTCATCAGCAAGGTGCTCAATGAGTCCAAACCAGGTACCCAGAGGTTCAAAAGCTGATCTACGCCATACTGATTACATCCCGAAAGTTGAAACATTACTTCAACGGATATCGGGTGGTGGTTAAGACTAATTTCCCATTGGGGGCCATCATTCGAAATAAGGACGCTAACGGATGCATCGTCAAGTGGGCAATGGAGTTATGCCCTTATTCAATCGAGTTCCAGAGTCGCACGTCCATCAAGTCTCAGGCCCTGGTGGACTTTATCGTTGAATGGACAGACCTTAGCGCACCTCTTGATCAGGGGCCCGTCGAATACTGGAAGCTGTATTTCGATGGCTCTCTGAACATCGATGGTGCAGGCGCAGGCGTGCTCTTTATCTCACCAACAAAAGAACAGCGCCGCTACATCCTTAGGATTTATTTCCCTACATCTAACAACGCTGCAGAATACAAGGCCTGCCTCCACGACATGCGGATTGCGGTCGAGCTTGGTGTAAAATGTCTCCACGTCTATGGCGATTCAGCCCTGGTCATTAACTAGCTTAACAAAGACTGGGACACGACTAGCGACAAGATGGATGCTTATTGCAAGGAAATCAGAAAGTTAGAAGACAAATTTTACGGCATCGAGTACACACATGTGGTCCGGGACAAAAATCAAGCAGCCGATGAGTTGTCTAAGTTAGGGTCATCCCGAGCTCAAGTTCCACATGGTGTGTTCGTCCAAGACCTTGTCAAACTGTCTATTAAGTACGAAGCAGATCAGGTGGTCGAGAAGCCTCTAGACCAGCATTTGGTGGCTACGGTTCCCCCTTCGAACACTACGGACTCCTCTCTGACAATGCATGTAGTACCTCTGACCACTAACACCGATGATTGGAGAGTACCCTTTATTAAGTTTTTCCAGGATGGGACCGGTTATGCTGATCGAGCAGAGAATGAGCGGCTCATGCGCCGCAGTAAGCAGTACCTACTAGTCGACGGTGTCCTGATGCGTAAGAATGTGAAGGAGGAAGTTCTTATGAAGTGCATCACTTGCGAAGCAGGTATTCAACTGCTCCATGAAATCCACAGTGGTACTTGCAGCAATCACGCCGCCTCTCGGACCCTGGTCGGCAAAGCTTTTCGAGCAGGTTTCTACTAGCCGTCTACCGTGGCCGATGCAGAGAAGCTGGTCCGCCGCTGCGACGGATGCTAGTTTTTTGCCAAATGTATACACATACCAGCACATGAGATCCAGACCATACCAGCCTCCTAGCCCGTTGCATGCTGGGGACTGGATATGATTGGTCCCTTCAAGCCGGCCTCTGGTAACTTCAAATGTGTCTTCATGATGATTGATAAGTTTTCCAAATGGATCGAGTACATGCCTTTAACCAAGGCATCATCAGAGAAGGCAGTCGAATTCCTCGATCAGATTATATACCGTTTTGGCCTCCCCAATAGCATAATTATACACCGGGGTACTAAGTTCACTAGCAGTGCATTCTGGGACTTCTGCGATGAAAGGAGCATAGTTGTGAAATACGTGTCAGTAGCGCATCCTAGAGCTAATGGGCGGGTCGAAAGGGCCAATGGCATGATCCTCAATGCATTGAAAAAAATGTTGTATAGTGTTGACATTGTTTTTTAGCACGTGTCAAGGTAATCAGGAAGGGTTAATCAGCAAAAGATTACCGTGTAGATTGATAGCCAAGGAGAATAAGTTTGTTTTTGAGTGGTGGCAGCATATGGATTTAATTTAAAGGTTTGCCGATAAGGTTAAGGGTATTATTGCCGATGCCGATGAAAGAGGGTTTGGAGACTGCTGCCGATGAGACAGGGGATGTACCGATGAAGACTGCAGCCGATGAAACAGGGAATGTACAGATGGAAGGAGCTCGAAGGCTGCTGCCGATGGAACAGGGACTGTGACATTGAAAAGGAGGTCGATGAGAATACCATCGTGATTGAGGCAGACTATGAAGTAAAATAGGAGTTAATTTCCTTGTGTACGTTTAGTAGAGTCTGAGTTGTATCAAAGTCATGTCTTTTCCTTAGATTTGGATTTAGTGTCCTAGTCGTATTTGGTTATGTTTCTATAGATCAGGATATAAATATAGAGTGAAGGGCAATGTAATAAGGGATCAATCAATACATCAAAAACAGCTTTTACTCTTATGTACATCTACTTTCGGCGATTTCGTCAATTTGCATATTTTCCTTTTTATGAGTTCTCATCGATTCGGCGAGTTGCATTGCTCTAAGTGCAATCTTCGACGATCCTCGAGTTCCGCGTGAGTACCTCTTGGTCGTGACTTCCGGGCGTATCGCTGTTGTCAGGACCAAAGTGCTCGTATCTTCATCCTTGTCGATTAACAGGTCAAATCAACTAGCACGCTTTGGATATCGACTTCGGGTATTAGCCCTTTGTTTTTGCAGATTCACTTTTGCATCAACACATCTTTTGGCACGCCCAGTGGGACAGATCTAGTCAAGATGCCTAATCATGAGATCGATGCTGGGAATATCATCACAGTAACAGAAGAAGATCTTAAGGACTATCAGAAGCAGGCTATGGAGAGGGCTATTGAAGAATATAGATAGCTTTGCTTGAGGTCATTTAGCTTGAACAAAAGTGGACAAGTCATCCAGAAGCAGGACTTGCCGTTGCCTCGGTAGGTTACCTTTGATCCTAATCCGGGTAAACTTCAAGAGATGGTTAATTATGCGGTGAATCATGCTTTAATTAATCACTCCAATGTGCTGTCCAATACTGTTCATAATGCTGTGATTCGAACTTTCAAAGAAGGGCAAGTGTCACCTCGTTACGTTGGGCCTGCTTATCATCAACCAGAAGCAGCATCTGCTGTTGCTCCATCGGCTCCCCCAGCCGTTGCGGGTATAGAGATTTCTTCTCCCCCAGTATCAGCAGGTTTATCTAATGTACAGTCTACTCCGGTGCGTTCGGATTCAGCATTATCAGGACGAGTTCAGATTGGTACGAATCTATCAGCATCGGCTCTATCAGGTCCTGCACCACAGAATAATCAAACCCCTGCTAATTGGTGGGGATATGGTATGCCTCTAGAAGCATCTGCTCTCAATCATGGATTATCTCAAGTGTTTGATGCAGCGGGAAAAACTCCTATGCCATCGGCTGGTTTGCCGATAGCTCAAGTGCCTCAATATACTACAACTACTGTACAACCAAATCTGGGAGGTTTTCAGGCATCTTTGGGTCAAACATCTAACTCAAATCCATCGGCAAATTTGTTACCGATGCAGCAGAAGGCTCCTATCGCTAGTCAGCCTGGAGTCCAGGTTATGCCTCAAGTTGGATGTAATTATCTAGCAATGCCAACAAGCTACCAGCCATCGGCAAACTTTGTGCCGATGAATACTAATAATTGGTCAGGGCAGTTTCCCACTCAACATACAGTTCAGCCAAATCAGCAAGCCACAGGTGTTCATCAAGGTCACATGCATGCTGGTTTTTAGAATCAAGCATCGGCAGCTCAGCCGATGAACCCTTTTCAGCAGGTTAATGGGCCACAGATAGTAGCAAATGTGCCAATTGCTGGAGATCGTGGGCCACAAAGGTATGCAGAAGGGTATCAGCAGATACCTCCAGTGGAGATTCAACAATATCGGCAGCAAGATGTCGATGCTTTTTGGGCCGATAAGATAGCAGAAATTATGAAGGATCAGTTTGGGATCAAGCCCAAAGTTAATACCTATTCTTATCGGACTCCGTATCCTCTGGCTTATGATTTAATTCCTCTCCCAAATCGTTACAAGGTGCCAGACTTCACTAAGTTTTCTAGGCAAGATGATACATCAACCATGGAACATGTTAATCGTTTTATTATTCAATGTGGAGAGGCGGCTTGTAGAGATGAATTGAGAGTTCGTCTGTTCTCATCATCTCTATCCGGATCAGCATTTACATGGTTTATTTCACTACCGCCAAATTCTATTATCACTTGGGCTGATTTGGAAAAGCAATTTCATAAGTATTTCTTTGCTGGAGTTCATGAAAAGAAGCTTACCGATTTAGTAAAGATGAAACAGCGCAATGATGAATCGGTAGAAGGCTTTGTGCAAAGGCTACAAGATGTAAAGAACAAATGTTATAGCCTGGTATTGGATGATCGGCAGCTTGCCGATTTAGCCTTTCAGGGATTGTTACCACATCTTAAGGACAGATATGCTTCTCAGGAGTTCGAAAGCCTAAGTCATTTAGTGCAAAGGATTTCTGATCAAGACACTAGGGTTTTTGAACCTAAAAGAAATTGGAACAAGAAAGTTTCATTTGTTGAAGAGGCGAAAGATTCTGATTCAGATAATGAACCAGTTATCGGTTTGGCGGAGTGGGTTAAGAATAAGAAGCCAATATCTTGTCCCTTTGGTCACAAAGAGCCAGAAAAGTTTACTTTTGATGTCACCAAAGCCGATAAGATATTTGATCTTTTGCTTCAGGAGGGCCTGATTAAATTGTCACCTAATCATGTGATCCCATCGGCAGAAGAGTTGAAGCATATGCTATATTGCAAGTGGCATAATGCAACTTCACATAGTACCAATGAGTGCAAAGTATTTAGACAACAATTGCAGTTAGCTATTGAGTCTGGTAGAATAAAATTTGGCAATTCCAAGATTCAAAAGCCGATGAAAATTGATCAACATCCTTTTCCAGCAAATATGTTGGATGCTGAAGGGAAAATTAAGGTGTTGACATCGGAAGCTGCTGAAAAGAATGCATCAGTAGATCCCCAACATCGGATAACTACCGATGATGCAAAAGGCAAGGGGCTATTGACGGAAAGTGGCGGTTCTGGGAGGCCTCCTCGATCTGGCATCGTGATTACTCATCGAAGACAACAAGAAGGCTGGCGTCAGCGAAGGGACCGGTATCGACGACAACAAGAGGAAAGGCGTCAAGAAGAGTGGAATCGGCATAAGGATCATTGGAATTGTCCGTTTTTTATTCATTGTTGGGAGGAAGGTATTAAGTTACCTACTGTTGAAGATTGTCCAGGGTGCAATGGTTATTATGGAGTTAATCATCCTGTAAGAAGGTTTCAATCTGGTAATCAAGGTTTGCTCATTAATGAGCCGATCAGAGGGAGAGCATCAGTACATGATCGGCTAGGGGGCAGGCTTAGTGTACATGAAAGGCTTGGTAAACGCGTTGCATATTTTCCGAGAAACCAAGAGGAACTTGAAGAGATGGCAAATGCAAGAGTTCCTGATGAAGAAATATTTTACAGGGATCCTGATATACGTCGTGTGGAGACAACTAGGACTTATCAGCCAGTTTGGAAAACTAAGCTTCCTCAATGGTGTCCAGAGGGTTTGACCAAGACACAGAAGAGAAAAATGCAGCAAGAGCATCAAAAAGATTTATATCAAGAAGAAAGTCCCTCCAATGAGAGATCTGGTAACCAGCAGTGGCAGATAAGGCACAAAAATAAAGGTCCATCGGCAGATGTCAATATGGTGTTTATGTTGCCGATGGAATTTTTGGCTCTGTCTGATAACGAAGAAGAGACTGTTTTCTCTGACCAAATAGCTCAATTAACGCTAGATCCAATGATGGCCGTTTTTGAGAAGCCTGCCAATGATGAGAGACAACACCTCAAGGCTTTATTTGTAAAAGGCAGAGTTGATGGGCAGCCTGTATCTAAGATACTTATTGATGGAGGAGCTGCAATTAATATTATGCCTTATGTGATGTATCGGAAGCTTGGTAAGGGAGATCAAGACTTAACTAAGACTGATATGATGCTAAAGGATTTTGAAGGCAATGTATCACCAGCTAAAGGGGCAGTATGTGTTGAGTTGACCATCGGCAGTAAAACCTTACCGACAACTTTCTTTGTTATTAATGGCAAGGGTGCATAAAATCTGCTCTTGGGAAGGGATTGGATTCATGCTAATTGCTGTGTCCCTTCTACAATGCATCAATGTCTGGTACAATGGATTGGAGATAAGATTGAAGTTGTTCCTGGTGACTCTTCTTATATTATCGCATCGGCAGAATCAGACACTTATGAGCGAACCAAGTGCATATCGGGAGAAGCCTGGGAAAAAGAGTTCCTCAAGATTGTCGATTACGAAATTCTACCGATCCAAGCAGTCGGTTCTGAAGAAGAGTTTTAATGGATAGATTTGCCGATGATGGAAAATTAGGTCAAGGATTTACATCGGCAGATGATTTAATAGAAGTAGATATTGGTGAAGGCGATAGGCCAAGGCCCACTTTTATTAGCTCTAAGTTAAATTCCAAGTGTAAACAACAATTAGTTGATTTGTTAAAGGAATATAAAGATTGTTTTGCTTGGGATTATACTGAAATGCCTGGATTAGACCGATCTATAGTTGAACATCGATTGCCTATTAAATCTGGATTTCGGCCACATCAGCAGCCGGCTCGCCGATGCAATCCTAATATACTTCCTGATATTAAGGCCGAAATAACCAAATTAATTGAGGCAAAGTTTATTCGGCAGTGCCGATATGCAGAGTGGATTTCTAATGTGGTTCCTGTATATAAGAAAAATAGGAAACTTCGTGTTTGTATTGATTTCAGGAATCTCAATAAGGCCACACCAATGGATGGTTACCCAATGCCGATTGCTGATTTGTTAATTGATGCTGCAGCAGGGCATCAGATTATTAGTTTCATGGATGGTAATGCGGGTTATAATCAAATATTCATGGCTGAAGAAGATATTTCCAAGACTGCTTTTAGGTGTCCAGGTCATGTGGGATTATTTGAGTGGATAGTTATGACATTTGGTTTGAAAAATGCCGGTGCTACTTATCAAAGAGCTATGAACTTTATTTTCCATGAATATATCGGCACGTTGGTAGAAATCTACATTGATGACATAGTGATTAAGTCTGGAGACATCACAAAGCATCTAACCGATCTACGGAAGATATTGGAGTGCACAAGAAAACATGGGTTAAAGATGAATCCCAATAAATGTGCATTTGGTGTATCGGTAGGACAATTCTTGGGTTTCATGGTGCATCAGCGCGGCATTGAAATTAGTAGAAAATCTATTGAGGCAATTAACAAGGTTGTTGCTCCTGCCGATAAAACTGAATTACAGTCCTTGATCGGTAAGATTAATTTTATCAGAAGATTTATATTTAATCTGTCAGGTAAGATCAAGGCTTTCAGTCCATTATTGAAATTGAAAGCCGATCAGGAATTTAAATGGGGGGATGAGCAGCAATTAGCCTTAGATCAGATTAAGAGTTATTTAACAAATCCTCCAGTGTTAGTTCCACCCCAACATGGAAAGCCTTTCAGATTGTATTTATCAACTGAAGATACTGTTATCGGTTCAGCTCTTATTCAAGAATTTGAAGGAAAGGAGCGTGTTATCTATTATTTGAGTAGACGGTTAATAGATGCTGAAACCAGGTATTCGGCTATTGAGAAATTATGCTTATGCTTATACTTCTCTTGTATTAAGTTGAGGCATTATTTACTATCGGCTGAATGTACCGTCATATGCAAAGATGATGTGGTCAAATATATGCTATCTATGCCGATATTAAATGATAGGATTGGTAAATGGATTTTAGCATTATCAGAGTTTGACCTACGTTATGAATCGGCTAAGGCAGTTAAAGGACAGGTTATGGCCGATTTTGTTACTCAACATTGCAACACGGTGGATTCTCTGGAAGTTGCTCCATGGACACTTTTCTTTGATGGGTCTACTTGTGGTGAAGGGGCAGGCATCGGTATCGTGTTAATTTCCCCTCAGGGGAAGAAGTATGAGTTCTCATTGCCGATCGTTGCTACATCGACAAACAATCAAGCTGAGTACCAAGCCCTGATAAAAGGGTTAGAATTGCTTAAAGAAGTACAGGCTGATGCTATTGAAGTCTTTGGTGATTCTATGCTAGTTATAAATCAGTTGATTGGGGTTTATGAATGCCGAAGTGAAATTCTAATTTCATATCATGAAAAGTGTTTGGAATTGTTGAAAGGGTTTAGGAGTTTTTATCTGGAGCATATTTCCCGGATGCATAATGAAGAGGCTAACCGATTGGCTCAGCATGCTTCAGGGTATCAACTTGTTCAAGAAGCGTTGATATCAGTGGTTGATACCAATGACTGGAGAAAGGAAATTATTGATTATTTAAAGAATCCATCTAAAAAGGTTGAAAGACGTATAAGGTTCCAAGCGACCAAGTATGTACTCCTCAATGATGAATTGTATTATCGTACCATAGATGGAGTTTTACTCAGGTGTGTTAGCATAGAGGAATCAAAAAGCCTGATGAGTGAAATTCATGAGGGAGTATGTGGGGCTCATCAGTCAGCTTTCAAGATGAAATGGATGATCAGAAGAAATGGATATTATTGGCCGACTATTCTTGAGGATTGTTTTAAATATTTTAAAGGATGTCAGGAATGTCAAAAATTTGGTAATATTCAAAGAGCACCCGCATCGGCTATGAACCCCATAATTAAGCCTTGGCCGTTTCGGGGTTGGGCTATTGATCTCATCGGTCAGATTTATCCACCATCGAGTAAAGGACATAAGTTTATTCTGGTTGCTACCGATTATTTTACAAAGTGGGTTGAAGCAATTCCTTTAAAAAAGGTGACATCGGCTAACTGCTGACGGTCCTTAAGTACCAAATATAGTTATCAAATAAATAAAGAAAAGGATCCAAATGCAACCAACACCTAGACTTAGGGTTTTATCTGACAGAATTCCACGAGTTTTGGTGTTTGTCTGTTTCTGCAGGGGGTTATCAAAAAATACGGAGGAAAGGCCCACACGTCGGGTTTACATAGAGATAATAACGTGTTTACCGATTTTCTATCATCTAGAAGACTCCAGAAGCCACGAGATCGAACGGGAGGCCGAACGGGCCTGGAGGCAGGGCGCCCGCCCTGCTCCCTAGGGCGCCCGCCCTGGCCTGAGAGCCAATCAGGTTCCGTCTCACGGATTATGCTCCACCGACCTAAGGGATCAAGGAAAACCGTGCGATTAATGTCGGTTTGATCCGACGGCCCACGTTCACTTGAGGGGGCTATATAAGCAGGACCCCTGGCCCCTGGAGGAGGCACTCCCTCATTCTCAATTCCTCAAACCCTAATCTCAGGAGGAGAGTCTCTGATCAAGCCCTAGAGCCACCACATCAACTAGATCTCTAGTATAGCATAGCTACATAGATTAGAACTAGAAGGAGTCAATCTTCGATTCGTTTCCGGATCTGTCAAGAGGATTCTTGGTAATTCCTTTACTGTTCTTCATTGTTCATCTTTGTTCTTCAATATTATGAATACAACTTTGTTCTATTTCAATATATTGATTATGACTATGCTCTACTTGTTTATATTTGCAATTATATTGTTCTTAGTTTATCGTAGTTATACGCTTGGCTTAGTTAGATTGGAATTATATACATGTTTAGGATCGTATAGCGTTTATCCATCGGATCCATGGGTAAATGATAAATATTGTGTAGGCGTGGTGCTTAGACCATATTTATCTGCGATTGCACCTTATATGCCGGATCGTGGGGTGGTCCGCGATGGTGACAGCTTCGTTGGTTCTTATATAGTCCCCCTCCCGTGTGTAAGGCAGGCAGAGCAACATTATTACGGGGGAGTGATTGCTATGTTTCTCATCTTCCTTGATAATATCACTATGCATGGGCGTAGTCCTTTCTCGCAATGATTGCCAAGTGTACTTGCACTAACTATGATATGCTAGACTTTATAGTTAAGAATAACTTAGGAAATATCCTTGTAGTTCGTCCTAATACCATGCTAATGACTTGCTAGAATATCTGTTGAGGTGCTTATCATTATTATATGTGTCTAGCTGATCAGATTAATTATCTTTGTCACCATTCATACTTTATCTATATTTTATGTGACACTTACCCCTGTATGCAAGAGATAGATGAATGCTCTCACTTATACATGCAATGATTGATACTCATTCCTATATTCCATTCCATAATCAACATTGATGTTAGTAATCCCTTCCCAGTGGTAAAAATATAAATAACGATACCTGGAATACTTCTCGGTTAAAATGCTACATCGGTATTAATCTGTGCGCTTGCAGATCTTATTTATTATTTATTTAGAAGAGCAGTTGCATATTTCAATACTGCATCTCTCATGGCATGCTGGGGATGACAACTTGGCTTAAGTGGCATGAGGGATAGGTTCGGCATTTTTGGCGCCGTTATCAGAATTAGAAAACTAAGTCTACTTTTGGTAATGACGTTAAGAATGCCCAACACTAACATGGTTGATTTTGTGAAGGAGCATATTGTTTACCGATTTGGCATCCCTCAGACCATCACTACCGATCAGGGCACTATGTTTACATCGGGTGAATTTGATAAGTTTGCTATAAGTATGGGAATTAAAGTTTTGAATTCTTCACCGTATTATGCCCAAGCTAATGGCTAGGCTGAAGCATCTAATAAAGGAATTATCAAACTCATTAAGCGCAAGATTAAAGAGTATCCTAAAAAGTGGCATACAATATTAAATGAAGCTTTGTGGTCATATCGGATGGCATGTCATGGTGCAACCAAGGTATCACCTTATCAATTGGTGTATGGACACGATGCGGTGTTACCCTGGGAAATTAAGATTGGTTCTAGGCGAATGCACTTTCAGGATCAACTAACAGCCGATGATTATGATATTCTTATGAAAGATGAATTGGAAGATGTAGCAGGTCATCGGTTAAAAGCTTTGGTTAGCATCGAAGAGAATAAGAAAAGGGTAGCTAGATGGTATGACAAGAAAGTGAAGGTAAAGGAATTTGTTGATGGTGAATTGGTTTGGAAATTGATTTTACCGATTGGGACTAAAAGTTCTAAGTTTGGCAAATGGTCACCTAATTGGGAAGGTCCATATCGGATAAATCAATCTGTTCCTGGTAATGCGTATATTCTTGAAACTCTCGAAGGAGTTGTGTTTCCCAGAGCATTAAATGGAAAATATTTAAAGAAATATTACCCTAGTATCTGGGTAGACGCATAAGAGTATAGTTGCCGATAACAATCCTATCGGCTGGAGATAAAATAAAGTATCAATTGTTGCCGATGCGCTAATTTAACAAAGCCTGGATGGCTGATATCGCACGCAGGCAAATTTCATCGGCTTCTTTTAATTCTTTGGCATCTTCATCAGCACTTCCTTCCACAGGCTTGAGCTTCTTTTTCAGGACCAAGGCCTTGCGAGCTTGAGCATCTCGTTCCTGTTGAAGGGCCTTGATGGCGTCGGGAAGCTGGTCTTCTTCTTGTTTAGCTTGAGTCAGAGCTGTCTCAACCTTTTCTAGCTCAGCTAGCAGGGCTGCTTTCTTTGCCGATAGATCTAAGATTTTCTACCTAAGATCGGCACTGGAGGTTTGCAAGTTGTTGATATTCTTGTGCTTCTTGTCGGCAGTTTGCTTCAGCTGCAGCATTTCCTCTTTGAGTTGAGTCTGAGCTGCTCTGTCAGCAATACGATGAACGGCCCTTTGGTATTGAAGTTATCTACTCTCCAGATGGACTGCTGGAAAGATGATCTCTTCAACATTGGCAGGGACCTGGCCGCGGATCGTTTTGAAGATAGCTCTCGCAGGGTCCGAGTCGATCACCAATTGGGCAGTGTCTTGCTGCAGCAGATTTAGGAGGGCTTTCAGCTTGCCATAGGTGTCTGATGATATTGTTCCCAACGCCAGGGAAGAACTCGCCTCTTCTCCGTCATCATCGGAGACATCGATTGTAACGGAACCGTCCAAATTATAAGAGCACAAGTACAAAAACAATCACCGAAGTGATCCAATTCTCGCACTTGAGCCCATATAACTCCGGTAGTCCAATGAAATCGCGAGGGATTTCAAACCAACCAACATACAAGCCAAGATCGTAGTGATTCAACATAACAAGTCACATGTTACAACCATTTCACAAGTAATTCAAAATATACATCGGAGTTCAACATAGTTATTACAACTTAAGTTCAAAAGTAGCGGAAGCAAAGTAATTTGAAACTAACAACACCATTATTCAAGATATATGCCAATACCAAGGTCGACTTCCAACAAAAGCATTAGAGAGAAGATAACTCAGAAGGATCATGCCCGTGATCACTCTCCGCCACTAAGGCAGGAGCCAACCAACTCTTGCAGTCGCCATGATACAGCACAACCTGCAACAAGTGGGGATACAACCCTGAGTACGACAATGTACTCAGCTAGACTTACCCGTCATAAACCAGAAATAAGGTGACACCAAGGATCATGCAAGGCTGATATAAAGTGGGCTAGCTTGACAACATTTTGCATAAAAGCTTATTATGAATAAGTAATCATTAATGCTTAAGCATCAAGTTAATTATCATTAACCTGTCCTCTATATTAGAACCTGTACTAGAGCACTCACTTATTAGGAGCAAACAATATTAACCATAGCAGGTATAAATTGAGGCAACCTTTCCATCGTTATCCAATTAACCATTCGTTCAATTTAATGAAATCTACGTTGCCGCTGCTCAAGTCAAGTGCTCACTAACCGGGAGCGACGGCGATTCGAATCGAATTCCTATCCAGCTGGAGGGGTATTTCTAACACTCACCGTGCAGACCCCTGCCAGGGTCGCACAGGCCACCTTTTCATATGATTCAGGAATCGCGGGTCCGAATGATGTCGCGACCCCAAGGGCGACACTCTGCCAGGTGATAGGGACTCTAACCCCCCCTTGGTCTCACGCCAATGTCCCCAAGCACATCCTTTCTCTCCTCCAAGAAGCAACCTACCATTCGATTCCCGGCCTGAACCATATTACTCGGCTTCGCGGTCGGAACGACTTATCCGGCCAACTAAGTGTTAGACTGCGTTCAACATGACTCAAGGACGTACAGCGAATCGGTCCTTAAACGACTCAGACGGGGATAGATCCACACCCAAGACCTCCATGCCTTGTTGCTTCACTATCGTCATCCCGCCCGGTCTCATTTCATTTTATTAACACATGGTTCCATTCCACGATAGCAAATATAGCCAACCGTGCCATATATGAATATCCCTACATCTCGCAGGTGACAGGAAATCACCTGACTTCTACCGCTTAAAGCAGGGCTAAGCATCTACTCGATCCTAGTCTATGTAGGATTCAGGGATTCATATATCTGGACAAGGAATGATATAATGCAACAAGGGTTTCCAACCAACTCCTATCACTTAATGCAACAATACTTATAACATATATATATAATTAATTGCTTTGAAGATAGGAGGCTTATAATGCTCCGGGGCTTGCCTGGGATCCGACTCAAGTCAGAGTTTGTCAGATGAAACTCGCTTGGCGAGCATTCCCTCATTCTAGCACTTGTCCGATCTTTCTATCTCCGAGATAGGTCCACCAACACCACCTTCTGGTTAGCTCCACATCACGTTCTTCACGTGTTTCAACTAGCGTACCTAAATGAGGTGAAATAATGCATATGTATGAATGTATAGAAGTGCAATAAACAAAGTAATCATGCAAGCATACCAAAGCTCACATAAACACCTAGAGCTAAATACTTAATCCTCATTTAAGACATAACATAGAAGAGGGCAAGTACATCAATCAAGAAACAAGTCTCACAAGATCACAGGGTGCCACCCAAGTATCATCAAAGATATGAGTCACACTTCAATACCCAAGCATGACAAAGTTAATCAAAGTATTAGAACTAGAAATTGCTACCTTCTGGATATCAGACCAATAGCTGAGTAATTTAATCATAACTGGAGATCTACAACTCCAAATGACTTGCATGAAGACATTATGGAAAGCTTATGAAATTATCTATAATTCATTTATAATCATCACAACATGATTCCAAAGTTTATCATGTCGAATTTACATAAACACAGCAACTGATCTAATAAGACAGAGAGCAAGCAATTCTGTACCCCTACTTTAAACAGCTATAACTCCTAAACTACATGGCCAAATGCCACCAAATTTTAACAGAAGATAGATACATAAATTATATACAACTTTTGTATAAATAAGTTTTACAACAAAGCACATTATCATGAAGAACTTTGCTAAGTTTTCAGACCTGTCCAGAAACCTCATTTGCAAGAAATAATTATTAACTTATGTTGCAAACATATAATTGGACAAAACCAACTTTACCAAGATGTCACACATGACTAATGAACACCAGAAAACATAGTGTCCATTCCTACATAATTTCTTTTAATGCATTTTCTTAATTTATTTATATAATTAGGTGGAATTATGAACACCTATCAAAATTGCACAATAAATTCTACCAAAATTACAGTGGCCTACATATGGTCCCAATAGTTTACTGTACAAATTTCAAACCATTTAGACATATATATCAACCTCTATGAAAAAGACAAATGGCTATTGCAAGAATTCATGTGAGAGCAAGATGAATCAATAACTCACTCATACTACAACTAAAATTCATGAAATTTTTACCACACATCAAACATCACATGAGTAGCATGCCACAAAAATTTCACTTCATTTGGAGCCCTAAATTTGCAGTTAGGAAAATGACAAATACAACTAGCATTGAAAACCTAATCTGAAAAATCCATTTTTACAGCAAAATTATGAAACTAAAACATGCCATATTATAGATCCACTGCATAGATAATTTCACAAGGATTCCAAAAAGTCCACATTTGCTATTTTACGAATTTCCTATGAATTACTATGAATTTCCAAAGTTCAGCAATTTTCCTGTAAAATAATTACCAATCAGTCCTTACGACACTATTCATATGAGTCTTGGCTTCGCATCTGGACCCCTACCTTTAGTCAAATTGCTGCACGAGGCCCCTGACGAGAACTGAAACAGAGGAGGCGGAGCAGGGTCGCCGGGAACGGCGATGTCGGCCGGCTGAGGGCCTGCCGGGCAGCTGGGAAATGGTGGGGAAGCACTAGGGAACCGGTGCGCACGCATAGGGCTGCCAAGCTTGGTCGGAGATGGCCCTGAACGGCCTAGCCACGCGCACGGGCGGCTCCAGCAGGAGATGCTCGCCGGCGTCGGTGCTCCGGCGCGGAGGAGACAGGTCCGACGAACCTGAGGGGTTCACGAGCACCGCGGTGACTTGGCACACGCGCCGGTGGTCACAGCTCGGTCGATGGTGGCCCGTGGCTTTCCGGCCACGCGCACGGATGGATGCGGCCACGTCCTCCCGCGGCGGGCTAGCACCAGCGGTGGGGAACCGTGGAGGAGGGGCGTGACGCGCACGGGGTGGCTCTAGGAACGCGAAGGCGAGGCCGGTTGGGATGGCAGAGGCTCACAGCAGTGGCGGCCATGGAGCTCGCTCGGCCATGGCTGTGACGAGCACAGGACAGACAGTGAGAGGGAGGAGGAGAATGGAGAGGGTAGAGGGCGCCGGCCTATTCACTCGACGCGAGGACGCGTGGGCACAAGGTGTCGAGCAGCGAGGGCACCGAAGAGCCACGCGGCGCTTGGCCTCAGTTACGCGGCGCTCGGCCTCAGTCAGTGTCGGCCATGGCTGCTGTGCAACGATTTCAAAATTTCAATACCACCGCAAAAGTTTGACTGAAAACACTATTTTCATCCTCCATTATCTTCTAATCCGGTTGTCCATTGATTTTGGTGCAAGAGGCAAAGTTGTAGAGCTTTGTGAGACGAACAATATTTCTTTAATAATCAAGAGCTAAATCTGCCCAGATTAGAAGATATCGAGCTCCAAAGGAGGGTATCTCAAAACTGAATTCTGAACTTCGGTTCCACATTGACTAAAATGGCATTCTTCTCCCCCTTCTAACTCTTAATTCGGTCGGTTTTTATGAAAACTTCACTAATATAAGTTGTAGAGCTACATGTCAGGTCCAACTTTGCTTATATGAGTTTGGTCCAGATCACCATGGTTTTCAAGTTACAAACTCACCAACATGCCTACATGGAAAGTAAAACCGCCATTCAGTCCATTGAGGACTTAGCAAAATTTCGAGCTCCCAAAACAGCAATGGATTCCAACTTGAGGGCTCGGTTTCACTAAGTTATAGGCCTAACTAGGTCTTGATCTTTAAACAAAGTTTGTTCTACATAACAAGAACTACAACTTTTATTAAAGGACCTTGAGCTGGTTCAGCTTAGATCACAATATACAGAGCTCCAAAGTCGAGCACGCGAAACTGAAATTTCAGTTTCAGTAGGAACCCAACTGAAACACGATCTTTGAGGCTCTATAGATCTTGTACTAGTGGGAATTAGGTCATAGTGTTGTTGACAAAATCATAGAGCTATGTGAGCACTACAATATTGCCAATATGAGCTAGAGCTGGTTCTGCCTAGTTTGGGAGGTAGAGTGCTCCAAAGTAAGCTACTTGAAACTGTTGTACAGTCCAGACTTAGCCAAATTGGCTAAGTGCCAAACAGCAGGTCAAAACTGACTTGGGGTCCCTGTTTGAGCATGTTCCCTACATTTCCATGACTTGACTCTTAAACAAAGTTTGTTCCTTATAAAATTCCCTACAACTTTGTTAAAGGGTGCACAGTCATGCAAAGCTTCTAGGTCACACTTTTGAAATGGTCAAACAAAAGGGTTCTAGGGTCCATACATGGTCAACCATCACTTAGAAGCACATTTAGGCAAAATGATCAACATGAACATTGTTCCATGGAGTATCCTAAGTGTAGTTAAGGTGTTGTAGAGGCCAAACATACCCACCATGCATAGGTTGCACAAAAGTGCAGGCCTCACATGCCTTGAAACATAGAACTCAAGTGAAATGCTATAGTTGTTTCATGTGGTTGTTTCAAGATACATGCTACACATGTTCCACTAGGGTGTTCCACATGTGTCCAAGATGTGTTGCACATATTGCATTTGTATGTTGCACAACACTAGTTCCCATGGGATGCAAGACAAGTTTTAGTTATAATCCAAACAAGCATATAACTTATCATTTCATGTGACTTTTTGATTCCAAACTTCATGAAACTTTTCCAGGGATCAATATAGATAGGTACCAAGGTGAGACACATGAAGATATGGCAATAACACCATTCAAGCATATATCTTTGAAAATGGCCTATATGTAAAGCAATGATGCAGCATCCAACTTTAAGTTAGGCTCATCTCCATAGGTTGACCTTGACATTGTTATTTCCACTTAATCTATCATGTTTGAGCTCAAACCCACTGCATAATTGGTGATAAACACCTAGGGTGTTACAGCCCTCCCCCCTTAAAAGAATCGCGTCCCGAGATTCGGAATGGAAGACCCTTTTAAGGAAGAGAGACACGTTATCTAGTTCTCAATATCTGCTATAGCATTCAGCTACAAAGCTTCAACATCGGTGAACAATTTGGTCAAAGGAACTTTCTGATACTTATTCTTTATGGAAAAATTTGTCTGAAGAATTTCCTTCATTGACTTCCATGAAGCATTGTTACTTTGGGAGGAATCCAAGATAGCACATACTGCATTCTCAGTGTACGGAGGTCAATTGGTCCATGAGTGAACCACTCCCAAGTATCTGACTCTTTAATGAGCACAACATAGGCCATATGAACTTGACACTAGATTGAAATATTCACAAGTATACTCGTTGAAATGGCTCTATGTTCACACGGTTTTGAAAAGCAGTTCTCTACCAAAATGGCTTGAGTACAACCTTCCAAAAGGGTGAGATCATAGACGACAAACATTCTCTGAGGCCATAGGATACTGACTAACCAATAGACAAGGTCTATGTTGGTCGTAAATGTTCATTCATTTAGACACCAATTAATGGAAAACTACTTGCGGTTCCATGTGTGCAGTTCTCTTTCTCTGACAATAACACTGTATTATCTGAGTCTATCGATGGTCAGTGAATGTGATAGCTGACGCTGTCGGCCTCATATTTGTGTCAAATGTTACCTAAGAAGATTCTTTTATCCAAAGACAACAGTTATCTGGGTCGAATCAGATACAACCTCTTGGGTAAAACCATTTATAAGGTATCAAAGTAGGCCATAATTGGGAAAAATTATTACCAAAGAAAGACGTAGCGAGACCTTAGGAACAATAAAAGTTGTAAATATTTACTAAACCGCGGGGAGTAGTCTACCACCAAGCGATTGAGTAAAATTTTCCTTGGTGACTTAGTTGTACTGTAAGTTAAGTTGACTTGCAGCATAACAACTTTGTCATGCCAACTTTCACCTGAGGCTTCCTCTTTGGGATCAAACAGCAGCTCTAAGATAGGAAATCTGTTGTTTTACACTTCTCAAATTGCTTTTGAATCTTCCTCAATACTTTGTCCAATAAAGTTATGAACAAACTGTTTGTGGCACCTAAGGGCACAAGGATATTGATCGAAACTAGGGCATGCTTTCTCTAATTCTTCACCGTAGCTGATTGAACACCTTGCACTATCTATGTGATTGTCCAAGACAGAATTGACTTGATCACAATGGCTCTAAAAGATAGAATATCACTCAAGTTGTTGGCTAATTGATTAACTTCTTGTTGGTTATTGCTCTGTAAGACATAGCCTTCGTAGCTACCAAAGTGTCATTACCTAGCTGGAGATTAACCTTCCTATTGGTAACTAATCAGTTGTCTCTTAACACTAAAAGTTCCAAATCTTCACTCTTGACCACAACAACTGTGGTTGATGCAGAACAGATGGTTGCCATTGAAGTTAGCAAATACGAAGTTATTCTAGAGATGGTTGATTTCGATTGTATGGTCATTATGCACCCAAGATTGTGACTTGGATAGCTCCGATCATATGCACAATGCGACAATCGATTCTCATCTCACAGATAACTTGTCCAACATTAAGTGTTGTGTGTCCTTTTTATCCAATAGAGATGAGATACTTGCTTACTAGATGACGTTCGTCACTACGGGACAACTAAGTAGAGTCACTTGTCTACCACCTATTGCAGTTTGTTAATGTTTATGTCGATGACCTGTTCTTCAAAGGTTATCCTCTTAGCAACTTCAGAAGGAAACTCCACTACTTTCGGTCTAAGATATGGATCTTACGATAAGATATGGGGAGATAACCAAGGAACATCTCACAAGAAAGCCCACATCGATGTAGTTCCATAATGGGCTATGACTAGCAACCTCGATACCAGCGCGTGCCTAGCAGCACTACCATGTGCCGGCCGGTCACAAGGAGGCCCTAGGTTTCGTCGCGGCACCGCAGAATACTAATCGTAACACCATTACCGAACAGACGCCCGATGAGGAATTTCAAATGACATAGATTGGTGATCCGAACAAGCACCATACCAAGGAGGGATAGCAAGTAAATGTAGTCACAAGGTTTAGAATCAACGAGGAGGCGATCCAAAATTAACACACACCACAAGGGAACATAGCTCAATTCCTTAAGACAACTGAGCAATGGACTCTTGCTTAAATTCTATGCATGACTTGCGTCCACCGAGGGAAGTACCAGATAAAAGATTAACAGGAGATTCAATCATGTTGAGCAACAACATGAGATCAAGACTGATGAACATCTCGAAACTTGGGACGGTTGGGGACAGATTAAGCAAATTTCAAGGGCAAAAACCGATATGTAGTCATAGATTGAGTTGATAAGGTTGATGCATGAATTTGCAAGCACACAATTTAGAGGCCGTAGCAGAGAGACGTTGCGTCACACTAGCTAACCTTTGGGAGAGGTAACCAGAAGGTCCAACATGGATTTGGGTACAGTCTCCACAACTGGCAACGTATGAACCATGGTCAAAGGCTAGCGTTGATGAAAGTTAACTTGGTTGGTCAGTCGACAAGGGTCTTCACAAAGAGGGTTGCAAAACATCCACGGCTTATGCAAACATATAGGAGAACTAAACTTTGGGCTTTCGGTCATGGAAAGGCATGGATACAAACATTCAAGGGCTAACCACCAAGTCTACAGGCTCAGGCTCCTAAGATAGAGAACCTAATGGAAGACAAAAACCATACAATTACGTACGTGAACTTTGTTCTAGGCTAAAGCTATGTGACCCTCGTATGCTCACCGAGGACAAACGAGGTGACAACTAGGGCACTACCTAGATAACAAGCATACATACAACATCACAATCAAGCAGTCATTTGAGAAAATTTAAACGAGTGGGCTTAAGCAACCAATACAAGACACATGGCTCACCCAAAATAAGCATTTGTCTCAAGCATGAACTAACTACAAGTTTAGCTCAAAACAAACGCTAGCTACGGGAGCCAACTTAGCATGTGCCCAGAACCTGGACAGCAACACAGTAGTTACTTGTTTCAACCATAACTGAGGCTATAGACATCCCACAAAGGTGATCCTAGACTTTCTAGAAGGCTTAGGAAGATGACTAAACTTTAGTTATTCATACCAAAAGCTAAATCATAGGTTAACATGGCCAACAATTACTAATGTTTCAGATCTGTACCAATATGGACAGAAAACTGACAAGAACTTTAAAAATGCATAACTAGAGTTCTAGGGACACAACAAGGCTGAGCCTTAAACTTTATGTAAAGCTTATTAAGTTGTCTATAACTTTCTTATTATCATATTAAGATGATCCTATAGCCAACAAGGCCAAACAAGACCAAGAAGACATCTCTGCCCTGATTTGGACAGATTCTGTCATTCCATTTTGCAAGCTCATAACTAGAGATTTAGACCACCACAATTAGTGCTATAGGACATTTTGGAAAGCTTAGAAAAAGTACTACACTTCTTCTATTTTCTCCAAGACACAATTCCATATGCACACAGGTCAAACAAACCAAACATTCAGATCTATGCAGAACATTAGCAAAACCTGACCGTAAACTCTTAAAATTCATAACTCTCAAACCATATGACCTAGGGTCATGAAATTTTTGGACAAGCTAGATAAGTAAGTTAGCTACAACTTTGGTATTCTCTATAACTACAGAAAACACCATGATGGCCATGAAAGCATCACTACAACAGAAAATGTTCTAGCAGCCAATATTCGACAAGCAAAACAAAGCTTGCCTTTGTTCTACTTAACAAGAGAGCGTACAAACATGTTATTCTAGTAGCTCTAAATTTTGTTACCTTAGACCAACACCAATTTAATTCACTCATGAGAATCCAATTTACTTAAGTGAGGTCTAAAGCATTTTCAAAAACTTGTAGGAACAACATATCCACCACTTGATTAAACTAAAGGACATCTATAGGTTCAAGCATGTAACCACAATCATTTCTAACAAAGCTAAGCACGCACTTTTCTATTCAAGCAACATGGAACAAGGCATTATTGTTTAACTCCACACAAGGGAGATAGTGCAACACATTGATCACAAGTTACTTATTATCGAACAAGGGTGAGAGGAGCATAGCTATGCATAAAGCAACAATCATGATAATGCATGCTTCGTCCTATTCGTCCTCACAAGATTGCCAACCTAAGGTGGCGATCACGTTCTATGTCGGTGGCATAACACGCGCTCTTTCGATATATAGCTAGTCGCCAGCTACATTCGACTTACGCATTCATGGTTAGCGTACCTGCAGAAAAGTTTCATTGCAGCCCAACAATTCCCCAATATGTGGCACACAATGAAAACAGGAAAGTACAATTCTAAGTACTCCCATGTACATATACCCCTGTATACATACATGTGGTACCAAAACTACCCGAATCATCAATCACCCACAATTAAGTACTTTCATATATACATGTGTGTAACATGTAAATAATCCAGTAACCAAAACTAGCTCTCCCCTAGACCGCAGTTTGTACGGTCATGCTCTCACAACTCACACTTACCTGAGCGTAGGTGCGATGTTGCATAAAAGTAAACTAGCGACATATATGACTATCTCATATATGAAGGCTACCTCTAATCTGACACACCGGGTAGCATAGTGTGGGAGAGTTATAACACATACATACCTTGGCCTGGGCGTAGATGCATAAATGAAAACCCCCAAGTTAGTACTTATATAAGCCACCTAATAATCCTTATATGGGCATAAGGAAATTGACCACTGGCATACTTAGGTTTAAAAATTTAGATTTCACAAACCTATATATAACTATAAGATGATAAAACTGGTTTTAGAAAACAAAACCTTTGTTTTAAATACACATATGACATGTTTAATGTTGAATCTTGCTCCGATACCAGCTGTAACGGAACCGTCCAAATTATAAGAGCACAAGTACAAAAATAATCACCGAAGTGATCCAATTCTCGCACTTGAGCCCATATAACTCCGGTAGTCCAATGAAATCGCGAGGGATTTCAAACCAACCAACATACAAGCCAAGATCGTAGTGATTCAACATAACAAGTCACATGTTACAACCATTTCACAAGTAATTCAAAATATACATCGGAGTTCAACATAGTTATTACAACTTAAGTTCAAAAGTAGCGGAAGCAAAGTAATTTGAAACTAACAACACCATTATTCAAGATATATGCCAATACCAAGGTCGACTTCCAACAAAAGCATTAGAGAGAAGATAACTCAGAAGGATCATGCCCGTGATCACTCTCCGCCACTAAGGCAGGAGCCAACCAACTCTTGCAGTCGCCATGATACAGCACAACCTGCAACAAGTGGGGATACAACCCTGAGTACGACAATGTACTCAGCTAGACTTACCCGTCATAAACCAGAAATAAGGTGACACCAAGGATCATGCAAGGCTGATATAAAGTGGGCTAGCTTGACAACATTTTGCATAAAAGCTTATTATGAATAAGTAATCATTAATGCTTAAGCATCAAGTTAATTATCATTAACCTGTCCTCTATATTAGAACCTGTACTAGAGCACTCACTTATTAGGAGCAAACAATATTAACCATAGCAGGTATAAATTGAGGCAACCTTTCCATCGTTATCCAATTAACCATTCGTTCAATTTAATGAAATCTACGTTGCCGCTGCTCAAGTCAAGTGCTCACTAACCGGGAGCGACGGCGATTCGAATCGAATTCCTATCCAGCTGGAGGGGTATTTCTAACACTCACCGTGCAGACCCCTGCCAGGGTCGCACAGGCCACCTTTTCATATGATTCAGGAATCGCGGGTCCGAATGATGTCGCGACCCCAAGGGCGACACTCTGCCAGGTGATAGGGACTCTAACCCCCCCTTGGTCTCACGCCAATGTCCCCAAGCACATCCTTTCTCTCCTCCAAGAAGCAACCTACCATTCGATTCCCGGCCTGAACCATATTACTCGGCTTCGCGGTCGGAACGACTTATCCGGCCAACTAAGTGTTAGACTGCGTTCAACATGACTCAAGGACGTACAGCGAATCGGTCCTTAAACGACTCAGACGGGGATAGATCCACACCCAAGACCTCCATGCCTTGTTGCTTCACTATCGTCATCCCGCCCGGTCTCATTTCATTTTATTAACACATGGTTCCATTCCACGATAGCAAATATAGCCAACCGTGCCATATATGAATATCCCTACATCTCGCAGGTGACAGGAAATCACCTGACTTCTACCGCTTAAAGCAGGGCTAAGCATCTACTCGATCCTAGTCTATGTAGGATTCAGGGATTCATATATCTGGACAAGGAATGATATAATGCAACAAGGGTTTCCAACCAACTCCTATCACTTAATGCAACAATACTTATAACATATATATATAATTAATTGCTTTGAAGATAGGAGGCTTATAATGCTCCGGGGCTTGCCTGGGATCCGACTCAAGTCAGAGTTTGTCAGATGAAACTCGCTTGGCGAGCATTCCCTCATTCTAGCACTTGTCCGATCTTTCTATCTCCGAGATAGGTCCACCAACACCACCTTCTGGTTAGCTCCACATCACGTTCTTCACGTGTTTCAACTAGCGTACCTAAATGAGGTGAAATAATGCATATGTATGAATGTATAGAAGTGCAATAAACAAAGTAATCATGCAAGCATACCAAAGCTCACATAAACACCTAGAGCTAAATACTTAATCCTCATTTAAGACATAACATAGAAGAGGGCAAGTACATCAATCAAGAAACAAGTCTCACAAGATCACAGGGTGCCACCCAAGTATCATCAAAGATATGAGTCACACTTCAATACCCAAGCATGACAAAGTTAATCAAAGTATTAGAACTAGAAATTGCTACCTTCTGGATATCAGACCAATAGCTGAGTAATTTAATCATAACTGGAGATCTACAACTCCAAATGACTTGCATGAAGACATTATGGAAAGCTTATGAAATTATCTATAATTCATTTATAATCATCACAGCATGATTCCAAAGTTTATCATGTCGAATTTACATAAACACAGCAACTGATCTAATAAGACAGAGAGCAAGCAATTCTGTACCCCTACTTTAAACAGCTATAACTCCTAAACTACATGGCCAAATGCCACCAAATTTTAACAGAAGCTAGATACATAAATTATATACAACTTTTGTATAAATAAGTTTTACAACAAAGCACATTATCATGAAGAACTTTGCTAAGTTTTCAGACCTGTCCAGAAACCTCATTTGCAAGAAATAATTATTAACTTATGTTGCAAACATATAATTGGACAAAACCAACTTTACCAAGATGTCACACATGACTAATGAACACCAGAAAACATAGTGTCCATTCCTACATAATTTCTTTTAATGCATTTTCTTAATTTATTTATATAATTAGGTGGAATTATGAACACCTATCAAAATTGCACAATAAATTCTACCAAAATTACAGTGGCCTACATATGGTCCCAATAGTTTACTGTACAAATTTCAAACCATTTGGACATATATATCAACCTCTATGAAAAAGACAAATGGCTATTGCAAGAATTCATGTGAGAGCAAGATGAATCAATAACTCACTCATACTACAACTAAAATTCATGAAATTTTTACCACACATCAAACATCACATGAGTAGCATGCCACAAAAATTTCACTTCATTTGGAGCCCTAAATTTGCAGTTAAGAAAATGACAAATACAACTAGCATTGAAAACCTAATCTGAAAAATCCATTTTTACAGCAAAATTATGAAACTAAAACATGCCATATTATAGATCCACTGCATAGATAATTTCACAAGGATTCCAAAAAGTCCACATTTGCTATTTTACGAATTTCCTATGAATTACTATGAATTTCCAAAGTTCAGAAATTTTCCTGTAAAATAATTACCAATCAGTCCTTACGACACTATTCATATGAGTCTTGGCTTCGCATCTGGACCCCTACCTTTAGTCAAATTGCTGCACGAGGCCCCTGACGAGAACTGAAACAGAGGAGGCGGAGCAGGGTCGCCGGGAACGGCGATGTCGGCCGGCTGAGGGCCTGCCGGGCAGCTGGGAAATGGTGGGGAAGCACTAGGGAACCGGTGCGCACGCATAGGGCTGCCAAGCTTGGTCGGAGATGGCCCTGAACGGCCTAGCCACGCGCACGGGCGGCTCCAGCAGGAGATGCTCGCCGGCGTCGGTGCTCCGGCGCGGAGGAGACAGGTCCGACGAACCTGAGGGGTTCACGAGCACCGCGGTGACTTGGCACACGCGCCGGTGGTCACAGCTCGGTCGATGGTGGCCCGTGGCTTTCCGGCCACGCGCACGGATGGATGCGGCCACGTCCTCCCGCGGCGGGCTAGCACCAGCGGTGGGGAACCGTGGAGGAGGGGCGTGACGCGCACGGGGTGGCTCTAGGAACGCGAAGGCGAGGCCGGTTGGGATGGCAGAGGCTCACAGCAGTGGCGGCCATGGAGCTCGCTCGGCCATGGCTGTGACGAGCACAGGACAGACAGTGAGAGGGAGGAGGAGAATGGAGAGGGTAGAGGGCGCCGGCCTATTCACTCGACGCGAGGACGCGTGGGCACAAGGTGTCGAGCAGCGAGGGCACCGAAGAGCCACGCGGCGCTTGGCCTCAGTTACGCGGCGCTCGGCCTCAGTCAGTGTCGGCCATGGCTGCTGTGCAACGATTTCAAAATTTCAATACCACCGCAAAAGTTTGACTGAAAACACTATTTTCATCCTCCATTATCTTCTAATCCGGTTGTCCATTGATTTTGGTGCAAGAGGCAAAGTTGTAGAGCTTTGCGAGACGAACAATATTTCTTTAATAATCAAGAGCTAAATCTGCCCAGATTAGAAGATATCGAGCTCCAAAGGAGG
This sequence comes from Saccharum spontaneum, assembly GCA_022457205.1. Lineage (NCBI taxonomy): Eukaryota > Viridiplantae > Streptophyta > Magnoliopsida > Poales > Poaceae > Saccharum > Saccharum spontaneum. The sequence goes on along the minus strand of CM039600.1, from coordinate 21,239,526 downwards.
GTATCTCAAAACTGAATTCTGAACTTCGGTTCCACATTGACTAAAATGGCATTCTTCTCCCCCTTCTAACTCTTAATTCGGTCGGTTTTTATGAAAACTTCACTAATATAAGTTGTAGAGCTACATGTCAGGTCCAACTTTGCTTATATGAGTTTGGTCCAGATCACCATGGTTTTCAAGTTACAAACTCACCAACATGCCTACATGGAAAGTAAAACCGCCATTCAGTCCATTGAGGACTTAGCAAAATTTCGAGCTCCCAAAACAGCAATGGATTCCAACTTGAGGGCTCGGTTTCACTAAGTTATAGGCCTAACTAGGTCTTGATCTTTAAACAAAGTTTGTTCTACATAACAAGAACTACAACTTTTATTAAAGGACCTTGAGCTGGTTCAGCTTAGATCACAATATACAGAGCTCCAAAGTCGAGCACGCGAAACTGAAATTTCAGTTTCAGTAGGAACCCAACTGAAACACGATCTTTGAGGCTCTATAGATCTTGTACTAGTGGGAATTAGGTCATAGTGTTGTTGACAAAATCATAGAGCTATGTGAGCACTACAATATTGCCAATATGAGCTAGAGCTGGTTCTGCCTAGTTTGGGAGGTAGAGTGCTCCAAAGTAAGCTACTTGAAACTGTTGTACAGTCCAGACTTAGCCAAATTGGCTAAGTGCCAAACAGCAGGTCAAAACTGACTTGGGGTCCCTGTTTGAGCATGTTCCCTACATTTCCATGACTTGACTCTTAAACAAAGTTTGTTCCTTATAAAATTCCCTACAACTTTGTTAAAGGGTGCACAGTCATGCAAAGCTTCTAGGTCACACTTTTGAAATGGTCAAACAAAAGGGTTCTAGGGTCCATACATGGTCAACCATCACTTAGAAGCACATTTAGGCAAAATGATCAACATGAACATTGTTCCATGGAGTATCCTAAGTGTAGTTAAGGTGTTGTAGAGGCCAAACATACCCACCATGCATAGGTTGCACAAAAGTGCAGGCCTCACATGCCTTGAAACATAGAACTCAAGTGAAATGCTATAGTTGTTTCATGTGGTTGTTTCAAGATACATGCTACACATGTTCCACTAGGGTGTTCCACATGTGTCCAAGATGTGTTGCACATATTGCATTTGTATGTTGCACAACACTAGTTCCCATGGGATGCAAGACAAGTTTTAGTTATAATCCAAACAAGCATATAACTTATCATTTCATGTGACTTTTTGATTCCAAACTTCATGAAACTTTTCCAGGGATCAATATAGATAGGTACCAAGGTGAGACACATGAAGATATGGCAATAACACCATTCAAGCATATATCTTTGAAAATGGCCTATATGTAAAGCAATGATGCAGCATCCAACTTTAAGTTAGGCTCATCTCCATAGGTTGACCTTGACATTGTTATTTCCACTTAATCTATCATGTTTGAGCTCAAACCCACTGCATAATTGGTGATAAACACCTAGGGTGTTACATCGATAGCAAAAGAAAATAAGCTATCGGGAGAATCTTGTTCCTGTGAAATAAAGAGAATTAGAAATCCTATCTGTGATATCTGGGGATATTATAAACCAGATAATTAATTGGTTTACCTGCTTCAGAGCGATTTCTTGAGCTTGGCTTAAGGGAGCAGCTTTTAGAGGATCATACGAAGGATCGGCAGAGGATGCCGATGGAATGTCTTCTATGATCACGTCGGTAGTTGGCCCTTGGGGTATAATTGCCGATGATGTATCTTGGGCAGAAGGAGCAGCTTGTTTAGTTACATCAGTGGGCTGACTGACGGGTGCTGGAGCAGATACAGGGGCTGGTGTAGATTTTTGTCATTTTTTGTTGAGCTTCAGCATCGGTCAAAGTTTTACGCTTTGTTTGTGCTTCAGCGACAATTGGCTGGGGGGCATCGACATCTGTTGGTTGGGGAGCCTGCATGCTTGGCGTGCTTGCCGATATGCCCGTTTGTTGCTGCAAAAACGGGAATAAGATTGGATATTTAGCAGAAAAAATGTAAAAATAAGAGAATACCTCTGAAGGGGGAGTAGAGGTCGTGGTGCTTGGTAAAGTTGCCGATGACGATCCAGCTGCAGCTTGCACACCCTGATAGTTGTGTGTTAATGTAGAGTATATCGGCAGAAAACAGAGTAAGCAAGGATATTACCTTAAAAGCCTTGATTAGGCTTGAAGCAGCAGCCTTTGGAGAAACCCTGGATGTTCCCAGTCTTGGTCTAGAAGTGATGGTTTTGGTGCGAGCCCTTTGGAAGGTCAAGGCTTCTAAGGTGGGGGCGTTATAGCCGATTACTGAAACCGGAGAGGCTGGAAGGAGGTTGAAGGGTTTTCCACTTTTGCTTATTGGTGGAACTGGATCATCGGCCTGTTTCAAAGAAGGTTAGCTACCGATATGCATACACAAGGAAATAAAGAGACAAAAGTTAAAAGGAACTTACTACATTGTCAGGAATGGCATAATCGGGATCGATCATATGCCGATATGTGTGAACAGATGTTGAAAACAGCTGTTCTTTCCACTCTTGCCACCACTGCTTATATGACTCTGTTATGAAGGATGCTGGTGACCAGGTGGAGAGATCGACATTTGAGATATCGGCATCGGGAGCAAGCCTTACTATCCTGCTCCATTCAGTTCTAGTGGTAATGATTTCTCTGGGTTTTATCACATCGGCATAACATAACTTGATTGGTAGTTGCCCAAAGGCCAACTGGCGGGATACTGCCGATGGATTGTAAAATTCATAAGTAATGTGGGAAGCTTTCCCACTACCAAATGTGTTGACTGGGATTGCTCTAGGGGTGATAATGGCCATCATAAGATCGTTGTCTTGGTTCAGATCACTATCAGCGAAATTGAAGAGGAGAGGGAACTTGTTGTCTTCATCAATGTAAGGTACCCAAGCTCTAAGGTCACGAGGGAGACCATGGTAGAAAGTCTGAAAAAATCTGCCGATTTGGTCTTCATTAGCATCTGTTCCGGGAAGGACAATTATGGCTTCACCGAAGTTGAGAGGAGGGCGTGTTGCCGGTTCATCGTCTCTAAGGACGTAATCTTCGGGAATTTCTCATGGGAATTCTTGAGCAAAGAGATCCCACTGTAAACGCTTGTGCATGTGAGCGTTTAACCACATATTAACAAACCACCATGGGCCTCCCAGATTGCCGATGGGTTCGCCAAGTATAAGCTTCTGAGATACTTGGTGGAGAAGGTGGTAGGTTGAGCTCAGGAGATATCGGCCAAGTGGGAATCTGACACCGTTGGCTAAGAGTTCTGCTGCTGGGAGGAAAGCATTAGTTGGTCCTACCGATCGGCCGCAGAAAATAAACTTTTCCAGCCACATGTTCAGGAATGTGGCATGTTCCCTTTGATTGACGGTGCCAGTCTTTTGGTACTCCTGGATGTATCCCGTCCAGTCGCCGATGTTGCGTGTATTTACTCTGTATTCGGCTTTTCTGCCAAAAATATGGCCTTCATCGACAGTTGAGATGTCCAAGCCTGTGAGCATATAGACATCGGTAAGAGTAGGGGCACATGGGCCATGACCAAACATGAAGGTGTTGGTGGTATCCGACCAAAATTGAGCGGCAGCTATCATCATGGATTCATTCTTTTGTATATCGGCAATGGACAGCCTGATACACTGATCTATCTTCCGTTCTGCCCAGAACACTTGCATTGATCTGTTGACCCTCAAGAACCAGTTTTTCCACCCTTTGGTGGGTTTGGGCCAAGAGCGGAACGTGTCTTTCCACAGATTCAAAGAGAAATTTTGAGATTTGAAGGGAATACGATTTGCCTCTGCATTGATCAGGTCAGTTGGATCTGGGTCGCCCATTGGACCTAGGCAATGGAGAGGAGGCTGATGGGTTGGAATCACCAGTGTGTTGCGTAGTTCCTAAGTTTGGAGGACCGAGAAAATGAAGAAGATAGGAAAATGCTAACTATAAGAACTCACAGGGAACCAAAAGAGTTAAAGTAAAAGTAATAAGAAGAAGAACGAACCGCAGGGACATCGAAGTTAACAGCCATTGCTTCGAACGGATGAGGGCACGAGCTAGGAACTTGAAGATGACGGTGGCTCTGGTGAGTTGAGGATGTGCGGTTGTTGGTTAGGGTTGCCGCTGGAGTGAGAATGCCAAAGGATGGAGTTTGAAGGTAGAAGATGAACAGTCCAGAGAAATCTATTTATAGGCCATTTGGGGGTAGGGGTATTCTTGACTTATCTCTTGCCGTATGCGGATAGATCGAGGTGGTTTAGTTGGATATGGTAACTGTTCGCACGACAATCAAGGGATGGTGTAGAAGATTTGACGACAAGTAATCATGACTTGAAGGATATCTCAATACAGGATTTTTCGGTTCTAAAAAGTGATGCGATCTTGCTGATGGATTGTTATTTTGGTATCTCAACCGTAATTAAGGTAAAGAAGGTTGGAAAATGCGCAATATTTATTGAGATACATGGATTAGATCTAGATTTGATTAAATCTAGTAACAAATCATGTTATGCTTGGAGAATGGGTTGAAGAAATAGATAACAGCAAGCATCAGCTGGAGTAAATTTCGGAGCATCAGTATCCTATACTCCGAAATTGGGGGGCATGTGTTGACATTGTTTTTTAGCATGTGTCAAGGTAATCAGGAAGGGTTAATCAACAAAAGATTACCGTGTAGATTGATAGCCAAGGAGAATAAGTTTGTTTTTGAGTGGTGGCAGCATATGGATTTAATTTAAAGGTTTGCCGATAAGGTTAAGGGTATTATTGCCGATGCCGATGAAAGAGGGTTTGGAGACTGCTGCCGATGAGACAAGGGATGTACCGATGAAGACTGCAGCCGATGAAACAGGGAATGTACCGATGGAAGGAGCTCGAAGGCTGCTGCCGATGGAACAGGGACTGTGACGTTGAAAAGGAGGTCGATGAGAATACCATCATGATTGAGGCGGACTATGAAGTAAAATAGGAGTTAATTTCCTTGTGTACGTTTCGTAGAGTCTGAGTTGTATCAAAGTCATGTCTTTTCCTTAGATTTGGATTTAGTGTCCTAGTCGTATTTGGTTATGTTTCTATAGATCAGGATATAAATATAGAGTGAAGGGCACTGTAATAAGGGATCAATCAATACATCAAAAAATAGCTTTTACTCTTATTTACATCTACTTTCGGCGATTTCGTCAATTTGCATATTTTCCTTTTTACGAGTTCTCATCGATTCGACGAGTTGCATTGCTCTAAGTGCAATCTTCGACGATCCTCGAGTTCTGCGTGAGTACCTCTTGGCCGTGACTTCCGGGCGTATCGCTGTTGTCAGGACTAAAGTGCTCGTATCTTCATCCTTGTCGATTAACAGGTCAAATCGACTGGCACGCTTTGGATATCGACTTCGGGTATTAGCCCTTTGTGTTTGTAGATTTACTTTTGCATCAACATATAGGGAAAATGACAAAGCCCCTGGAAGATGGCTTAAAGAATTGCCGGCTGTGGTCTGGGGACTGAGAACCCAGTCCAGTTGCAACACTGGCGCCTCCCTGTACTTCATGGTCTATGGTGCTGAAGTAGTACTCCCGGCATATATCACTTTCAGATCACCGCACATTGAGAATTTTGATGAAGACAGATCTGACGATGCACGGGAACTCGAGGGTAATTGTTCTGAAGAATGATGGCTTGATTCCTGTGTACGTACAGCCAAGTACCTAGTCGTACTATGCAGATACTACAACAAGAATGTCAAAGAATGTCTTATTGTGGTCGGGGACCTGGTCTTAAAGTGGAAAACGAACCAAGAAGGCATGCACAAGCTTTCATCTCCTTGGGAAGGACCATTTGAGGTCACCGAAGTCACCCGGCCTACTTCATATAGGCTGGCTCACCTCGAAAGTACTAAAGTACCCAACTCCTGGCATATTGACAAGCTTAGGTATTTCTACCTGTAGAACGCATAAATAAAGATATGTACCCTTCTTGTACTTTGATTGTTTCAATAAAGCAGCTATGTTTTTTCCAGATCACTTTAATATGTTTGTTTGGGACTACTCTCCAACTAATATTTCCATGTAAGACAGTTGACAGACCACCATTTTTTTCTTGAGTTCTCGGAGCTAGCCCTGTCTCTGGCCTCTCCCTACGCGTGCACGGGACCTGCTCTCTACGCTCTGGGTGGTCAGCAAGTGCTCTCTGATTGGATCTGTATGCTCTTATGAGTGTACAAGCTCCGCGCTTCACTCTCAGACCACATGTCCGACCAGGGCCGTGCGGATTCACAAGATGTCGTGTCTACCAATTGTTACAACTAAACTAGAACACTTGTACGGTCTAACTTAGTTATCGATCAAACACAATATACAAGCTTAACACGATTTTTATACAAAAAACAACACAAGCTTACATTGTTGTAATAGTACTTTATTACAAGCTTGCCTGACGAGGTACAAGTTTATGATAAACTAAACTATTGTTCGCTCTACAGCTACAGGTAAACAGCTATTCAATGGTAGGTGCTCGAGCTGGGCTTGGCTCATGTTTTACCCCCCATCTCCGGCTGTGGCAATGCCTTTGCTGATCGAGCCTGAGCCCCCGGAGTCTAGTTGGTCGTGACCGCAGGCTTCGGCTGCTCCTTACTTGAAGATTGCCTGACTTGGGATTGGCTGGTCGATACCGCAGTCCCAAGTGGTCGGCTCGAAGACCCCGGAGCAGACGTTGTCAGTGTTCTTTGCGACGGGGCTGTTGGCGTTCCACACAGGTTTATGTCGCCAATGATTGTCGTCACCAGCTCGGTCAACTAGCCCCGTAGCTCCCTGCTTCCTGCATGCCAACTTCTTTGGGGTAGCCCTTGGCAAGGCGCATGAAGTCAATTAGGGGATAATGCGCGCACACCATGCTTAGCACATGGGCGCCCGCAAACTCTCCAGCCTCCTTCATGAACTGCTGAAGCCAACCCCGCGCAAGCTGACATTTGTCTATTACTCCCAGCTGCGGGACTCGCTGTTCGGTTGGCGGCAATCTCGGATCGATCAGGTCAGGCACTGGCCCGATTCCCCGCACCATTTGTGTGCAGCGATCCTTCCAAAGGTCGTGGTCTTTTTGCAGCTCTGTAATGTGCTTCTTGGCATTGGTCTTTAATGCTGCAAAAGGGTGCTCTGGTTAGAAAACAGATAAAGGACATCTATACAGTCATTATGCCACGATCAGGAAAACGGCCACTTACTAGTTATCTCCTGGTTTTTAATCTTCACCTCCTCGGTCATCTTCACCGAGTAGTCTTGGAACCGTGTGTGGTCCTCTGCCAGTCGGGTGTTCTCTGCCGCCAGTCGGGTACACTCCTCGGCCATGCGCGTGTTTTCTGTTCGCATCTTGGCGACTTCCTCCGCCAGATCTACAACAAGCTCCAGGAGACATATCAATACACATGAACAATATTTAACAGTGCTCCAGGGATGTGTAGCTAAAATAGGTTACCTGCTCTTTCCCACTCTTTTGGACCAAGCTGGAGGACAGCATTGAGCCTTTATGACTCGATCTCTACCTGGTCTTCTTCAGCGGTCTCGAGCCGCTTGCGCAGCCGATCCACTTCAGCTATCAGCTCTTTATTGTCTTCGAAGATGCCTTGAATTTGTTCAAAGCACCATTTACGATACTTTGCCATCTTCACGAGGCCCTGCAAGTCAAGTACAGTACCATATATGCATAACTACCAATTCAAACTGATCTCCGACAGTGATCAAGGAGTATGCTTACCTGTACTTCCCCGATGAGCCATCTAGTTGCTCGCTCCACTCTCTCTGCTTCCTCATCGATGGAGATCTCCTCGTGGCAGACGTAGTGGTCTCCACATTCGCGGCCGATGTATACATGTTGCCGCCCATCTTGTGGGTGCCCTTGGATTTCTTCAACGACATCATCATCGGACTCCGTCGCCTGATCCGTACTGGTTTGCCCAGGCTCTTGGTTCGGCCCGGCGGTTGACGGTCCCACCACCATTTTCCCTTTGGCTGCGGCATCGGGCAGACCACCTTGTGTTGAGCTCGTGGTGGCCGTGGTCTGCTCGGACATGCCTTGATTGGTCTCGGGGACTTGCCCTTCACTCAGTGTGCTTGGTAGACTCTGCTCAGGCGCTACCTGCTCTGGCGGCTCCTGCTCGGACACCAGCTCAGGCGCTTGCTTGGGTACTTCTGTGCTCGCCACGCTCACCGCATCCTTGCTTGTTGTCGGCTCTGCCGCCCCGGTGGTCTGACCCTCTGGTTGCTTGGAGGATGACATGGTGGTGGTTGATTTGGTCGCCCCAGCAGCGGCCAGTTGCTCGGGTCTCTCCGCTGACGCTGAGCTAGCATATCATAGCATGATAGTTTCTTTTACTACTTGTATGCTTGCTACAACTATTGACATGATAATTACTGAGTTTTTAGGAACTTATAAATCTGAGCTGCTATGAATGGTGGCGAAGGCGCGACGCCACGGTTGCCCTTGGCTTGTCTGGTGGGCGGAGGAACCCTAGCCTCTGTCCTCTGGTGACGGCCTGGTTTCCTTCTCCATTGTCTTCAGGGTGAGCGTTGGCCCCGTTGGTGGTGTCTAGCCCTCCTGCGACCCCTTTGCCAGTGGGGTCGATCCCCCCTGCGTTGTATGCTTGCTCCTCCTCTTCCGCGGGTTGAGCATGTAGGCACTCGTGTCCTCCTCCGCTTTGTCTTCTGACCAGTCACCCACCATGCGGCGACATTTCCTGGTAGAGTCTTCTGGGCTCTCTTGAGCCCGAGAACTTTCGGCCCTCTTCTTCGATTGTTCGAGGGCGCTTGGACTCTTCCCAAGACCTGCTCGAGCCCCGTCTACGTGGTCGCTCTCGATGTCCTCGTAGCACCGCTGCACATTCCATGGAGGCAGTTCCACGCTCTGCGGGTGCTCGACTCTAGGGGCTAATAACACAAACAGGTCGTGTCTCTCCACGCCGTTAATCTGTATACACGACAGACAAGAAACATCAGGACTTATTACTCTACGGTGTTCGGTAACACTTTTTTGAGCCAAGGAGTTGTTTCTTTACCTTTGGGGCTGGTCGAATGAGCTTATATGCACGCTGGATCTTGCTCGGGCGGGAGTAGCTCTAGTCTGCCAGATCGAACAACTCCCCAATCTGGCATACGACTTCATCATGGTCCAGATCCTCTGACCGCATCTTCGTCTGATCGGCCAAGCCTTGGTATTCATACCCGGCGTGCACCCTCCTCTAGCATGGCTGCACCTGTCGGCTGATGAAGTTCCCAACCACCACCGGCCCGTCTAGACGATTCAACGGGTGCAGCGCCATCAACTCCTCCACTTGCCCGGCCAGCTCTGGTCACTCATTCTAGGTTACTCTCTTGTCTGGAATGTACCTGATGTCGCACAGCGTTGCAGTGTCGGGTTCTTCACGGATGTAAAACCACTTCTTATACCAATCTCCGACAGAGGTGTTCCAAGGACAGCTCAAAAACTCTTGCTTCATCCCATCTCGGAGCATTAGGTATACTCCATCGGCAATTTTGGAGCCGCCTTGGGACCCTTTCTTCCTCAAGCAAAACAGGTAACAAAAGAGGTCGAAATGGGGTTGGATTCCCACATACTCCTTGCACAAATGGATAAAGACTAACACAATGAGGATCGAGTTGGGATGTAGATTGCAAATCCCAATCTCGTAAAATAAGCAAAGCCCTTGAAGGAACGGATGGATAGGAACCCCAAAACCCCGCTTGAAGAAATCTTCAAAGACAACTATCTCACCAGGCTAGGGATTGGGGTAGATATCGCTTCCCACTGGTCGCCATCCAGCAAGCTCCCGATTGTGTAGCATGCCTAGGCCGACGAGGTCGTTGATCGTCGATTCGGTGGACTTCGATTTCCACCACTCCTTCCTCATCATTTCCGCCCTTTTTGCCGCCTCCGTCTTGGCCATTCTCTACCTCTCTCGCCTCTTTGCCTTGGCTTTGTTGGTGCACAAAGAGCACGTCACTCCTAATGAGCGGCGAGGTGTGCTAATGGCGGTGGCACAGTTGGTCTAGGGCACGCAGGTTCGAGGAAGACGATATTCGGTTTGCAAATGCGACTGATGGGTGTAGATGGGGAATGGCTGCACTGTGGCTATTTATCTCATTGATTGTGTCATTCCATCTCCCCGAGATTCTCGGGAGAAGTGCGTGTGAAACGTGGCACGATCTCTTCGGTTTCCACTTTTTTCCCGGTTACTGCGCCAGTAAATGTGCCCCTCGTTTTCTCTACGCGAGGGCCCACACTAGCATACTACGTCTGACAAACGTTTCATTGTGACACTGACAAGGCAGTTGAGCATGACAGGTAATGTCACATCAGTCAACCTTTTGTGATATCATCACAGAGCAAAGAAGGAAGAAAATATGCATTATATATTCCGTATCAGATGGGAAGACAGTAAGACATGCTCGGGAACTGGTCTAGACACAAATTATCCTCGACCAGGCTCGGGGACTCGTCGACCACGTCTCATACTGCTCAGAGACTCATCAATCATACCTCACGCTGTGCTCAGGGACTGCTTCGACCACTCTTTGACATACAGTTGAGAGGTCATTATTTTCTTAGACCTTGCTACAAGGTTTATACTTCGCCTTCTAGCAAGCTCGGGGACTACATCGGTACGATGCACCTGTTGGTGCATCTTAGAATCAAATTTTAGACCCTGGCACCATGTGCCTACGTTACCTACTACTAGGCTCGGGGACTAAGTGGGCACACTTCACCTAGCGGTGAATGTGTTTATTTTTCGACCCCTACGCTTTGTTTACCCTAGTTACATTTCTTTTCAGAAATACAAGTGGGCACACTTCACCTGGAAGGAAATCTTTTTCTTTTTCTCTGAGCACTATATATTCTTTGGACAACCTACTTCTCCGGCAACAACGATGGTCGGCTGTATTACAAGCTAGTTGGACGCCTGCAACAACTGCTCGAATGGTGCTTTGACTGGTCAGAGACGTCAAGAACTCAAGCCTCACTGTTCGGAGAAGGTCAAGATGGCGTGTCGCATCATAATACATAGTGCTCGGGGACTAGCTGTGGGGGTATTAACCCCTATACCCTTACGACAAGACTTGGGCTGGCCTAGACCAGATGGCCTGACCCACCAGAAGATGACGCGTGGCCCAGTCGATCTACTCGGTGCCCCACGCAAGGAAGGAAAGCAAACTTAGAGATCAAGCAAGATCCTGGTCGGTTAGAATAGGAATCCTTATCTAGTCAGCTATGGCAATTGTAACCAAGCAGGATTAGTTTCCAGATTTGTAACCCTACCCCCTGGACTATATAAGGCGGGTAGGGGACCCCCTCAAAACACATCTCAATATACACAGCAATACAGATCAGACGCAGGACGTAGGTATTACGCCCTCACGGCGGCCGAACCTGGATAAAAACCTTGTTGTGTCTTGCGTCACCATCTTGTTCGTAGCTTGCGCACCTGTCTACTCACAAATCACTACCTTGAGCATACCCCTCGGTAGACTGCCGACTAGGTTTCGTCGACAGACGGTGACCATTACCAATGACCAAACGGTTCATACGCTAAAGTGACAGTGATGTCCACCTCGACACAGATGCATCAGGTGCAAAGCGACGGTGAACACGCACTGCACACAATCGGGTCATTTTGCAAGGCGACTATGATCCTGATCATTGGTCAAAATGGCAGTGTTAGTGTACACCCACACAGGCAGGTCGTGGTACAACATGACAGAAATAATGACCCGATCATGGACGATTCATAAGCCAACACGGCGGTGTTAGTGTACACCAACACTGGCGGGCCATGCTCCAATGCGACGAAAACAATGACCTAATCATAGATAGATCATAAGCCAATACAGCGGTGTTAGTTTATACCAACATAGCCAGGTCATGCTCCAATGCGACAAAAGTAAGGACCTTATCATGGATGGATCATAAGCCAATACGACGGTGTGAGTGTACACCACAGACGGTCTTAGATAGTGATGGTGATGACTATGACTATCACTACTGACAACTTACTGCTGAGGCCAAAATTGGACTACGATGGGGGTTACGACATGGCTGTGAAAGGTGTGAGTGTAGTAGTGTAGCTTTAGCATAAAAAACTTCGTATTTTCATCCCCCCATTAAACTAACTTCTCAGTAAATCTTTGCTTCTAATAGATTTTCTGATAATGCAGAAGATTGTGGAGATGTTTCTTCAAAATGCTTCTGAAATTTCTTTCTAGAAGAAAAAGATCTCTCATCTCTTCCAGTCATCTAGGAAAGCAAGGATAATGTTGTAATGTTGTATCAGTTGAGCAAGATTTGACTTGGTCATATCACATAATTCAAGACCTACTAGGATGTTGGATGGGTTTTGAAGATGGAGGTGGCTCATAGAACTCAACCCTTGGAGTAGTGAGGTTTCAAATAGAAAGTTGCTCCATGGTGTACAAAAGAAAAGATAAAGTAAGTTCAGGATAAGATACGAGGACGAACAAAGTCTAAATAAAAAATAGCTACTGTTCCCGAGCAACGACGCTAGAAAGCTTGTTTGGAATTTTAATGACCCATGGATAAATCCGAAAGCGTATGATACCATTGTAGCTTTCACCTGGGAGTATACCTAGGTTTTATCGAATCCATAGGGAACGTGAGTGTTTATCTAAGGAACAGGTTTGTCCAAGGACAACAAGATAGGTGTTAGGCTTGGATAGAGAGGATAACTAAGGGACGAACCTAAGCCTTGATAAGGACCGCTCTCTACTTGCTTACTTTGGGCACCAGCTTCAACTTAGTTGGTGCTAAGTCCTATTCGGCCTATTACTCTATGTCATACTCAAATGTGGGGGATTACAAAAGACAAATAGGGCTGTCACCACCTACCACCTACCCCTAGGAACCCATGGAGTACGAGGTAAACAATGGTAACCTATAACATAGACACTACCTCTACGCCATGGATTACTACTCTAGAATTGATCAACAGATTAGAGCACTCACTACTACATTTAGACCTATCATAGCCATGTCGTAACCCCTCATCGCAGCCAAATTTTGGCCTCAGCAGTATTCACTCAACGGTGATAGTCGAAGCCATCATGGATGGCTAGGAACCAACTGTGTCGAATCTCAACACCGCCACATTGACAAATTATCCGCCTGTGTCAAGGCTACAATCACAGTCATGTGGGCACATCAACCGCCTATGTAGTGCTCACCAGCACCATCGCCTTGTACTTTGATCTGATTGTTTGCGTTCACTATCGCTTCGAAGGCCAAGACGTTTGTGTAGAGCTAAACATTACCGTCGCTTCAGCGTATGATCCTTCAGTATAGAGGTCATGGTCACCATTGCCTTGCACCATGATCCATCTTTGATGATCGTTTAGTCGGTGTCAGGTTACTAAACGATTTGGTGGTGATACACTTTTGATCCCTGCCGCATCAGCAACGGTGTTGGACGTTTGCACCACCAACGGCAGTGGTGATAACAAAACAATAAACGACCCTTAATAGCTTACTGAATAGAAAGCATACAGATATAATCATTACATCCATAAACCATGATCTTACAATAACAATGGATGCTTACCATAACATCTTTCTCAATTGATGTCCTAACACAAGCGGTACATAGATTGCATGCTAAAGGTACTATCTCTACAGACTTACATAATGAAATGACGTAGTTGTGCTCCTCCTATGTGGCTCTCCTACTTGCAAGGAAAAATGAATATAATTAGTGCATCCTTCGGATTGGTAGCCAATGCACCATGGAACCCCTCTTCTTCCTCCCTTAGCCAATGTAGGAAAACTATTCAAAAGTACTCAAACTCCACAAACTGCACAAAGCAACAGAATTAATGATATTCAACACACCATTCCTTTAGTTACCAAGCCCAAATTGGCTTATATATAGAATCAAAACAACTACCTACCTGAACAAATACATGACATAACAACAAAATACAGCATATGCACCTTTACTGCTCTGCTAATGACTTCATGAACAAGAGAACAAAAGGAAGATAGTGAGGTCCGCCGCTCACACATAATAGTTTCCAGGTAGTTCTAGGATAGCCGATGACCCGGGCAAGGAGGACATGAACTTTACTTTGATTCATGTCATATGCAATCAGTGTTTTGTCCTCCACAACAAGGAAAATCAAATTCCATTATGGATGAACTGCAATCACTTTGTAAGCCGCATCACAAACCTCGGTACCAATTTTAATATTCTTCTGTCCAAATAACTATAGGTGGTCACCTTATGCTTCAATGTCCATTTACTAGTACCATAGTATTTAAGGATCTAGATTGAAAGCTCATACCTATTCAGCAGTACATAAACACAACTGACCCTAAGCTTCATGGATGGAGATTGCATCACCACTTGGCCTATGAATTTTTCTCCATGTCTTTCCCTCCATATTAACAGCAACTATCTCGGTTAACTCCAGCATGTGCATAAAACCATTAACAAACACACTTTTCCCATATGTGGATACTACAATACCCTCGTCCCATTCAGATTCTTTAAAGATTCATGCTCCAGTTTTAGATGAGTAGATGTTGACTCCTAAGGAGTCATCATTGTTGATCCCATATTCAAACACATGGAAGTGCGAGGAGACTATCAGATCAAACCCCAAGCGAGCTGAACCACGAGAATGGTTGCTACCCAGCAGTAGAAACCATTTATTAGTCATCGGATTGCAAACAACATAGTGAAACCCAGCGTACCAGCAAAGGATGGGGCCCCATGAGCAATCTGAGATCATGACATCCTAAATGGGCAAGGGCAAGAAGGACAAGGAGGGGTATTCATCGGTGATGCTAGTGAAGTTGTGTTTGCCTTTCCAGCTGCGGTAGAAGAATCTGGCGAGAATCTAGGGCAGCTCATTATGGTACTTGGATCCTGAGATGAGGTTGTTCTAGGAGCAACAGACACACTTGTAGCTGCATAAGGAGCGAGCGGTGAGGCGGCTGAGGATGAGGACCAAGACATGGTCTGTAAGGATGGCCACTTCATTCCTCTTGTTGGGGCCTCCTCCTCCATCTTGACAAGGATCTAGTGGAGCAGGACTGGTGATGGAAGCGACGGTGTTGTTGCCTGAATCAGAGAAGGAGCGCCTACAGAGATGTGTTCATGAGCTCATTAGTAATCAGATGGAAGCTTCATTCATACTCAGATGAGTGAAGAAGGGAATAAAAATCCAAGAGTGATGCATAAGGGAAGTGCGAAAGCATTACCATTGCCTTTGGATCTTGCAGCATTGAGCTCGAGCAGCGACGGCAGTGATGAGTACCAGCCTGGTCACCAGTGGATCTATGTTGTCTCCCTGCCGGTGAGGCTTACTAGCATGCAACACTATCTTATCGACGGTGATTGTTGGTAGCTTGCACACCACTGAGTAGGGGCGGTCACGCAGTTCGGCACTAGAGAGCAGGAGCTGTGATGAGGAACAGAAGTAGTGAGGAGGAGAAAGACATGGTGGGGAGCGTCCTTTGTAAGCAACTGTATCAGCCGTGGGAATGCAAATTTCTACAAAACTTTGTAAATACACACGGGAGTGACGCGTAGGACTCACGCGCGGGCTTGGAAATTGACCAAAGCGGCAGCGAAGGCTACCGGCGGTGGTGATTGGGAGATGTTTGCACCTACTAACAATGGACGTGTCATACGGTCTCAAACTCTAAGGTCACAAATCGAACATTCTAGTCAACAGGAAACAAACATGTTCAAACTCAAAGTAATAACTACTAAATATTATGAACAATTTTATTAAGAATGCAGAGGCAGGTTACAATCGAACTACTTGCTGGGAGCATTACAAATGATGTCCTCTACATTCACCGTGGCCAAGATGCCATCGCCCGTGATGAAGTCACCAATCAGGTTCTCACGATCTCGATAGCTCATCTCTCCTAGGAACCCTGGCTCTACCATGATCAGGTCCTCACCTAGCCAAAGCTAGGCAGCGAACAAGGCCAAAGCGGCCCCTAGGCGAATGCAGTACGTGACCACCTCCATGACCCATGGTGGCACAGTGCGGAGGTGGTCTGCCAGGGTCATCCCCGCTAGTGCAGGAGGCGAATGCACATGGATGGCATTGCCTGCTACCACACGGAGGTCCTGGTGGTGCCTGTTGCTCTCCGCCGCCATCCTAGAGGAGACATGGGTGTTGTCCTCGGCTACCTGGCAAAGATGGATCGCCTCCACCACCTCACCCTGCGTGGCAATCAGCTACTCCTAGACTGCTAAAAAGGAGACAAGAAAATGCTACAGCTAAAGACACGATGTCTCACGAAGTGAAAGAGCAAGATCATATCATGCCGAATGCCTTACCAGCGAGGCGCGCCTAGACCTCGATGGCGGCAAGCTTCGCTATGGCCATTTCCCACTTTGCAGCAGCAATGGAGAGGCATAGCTAGTCCGCCTCCTGGCTCTCCTCGCGGAGGGTGGAGGTGGCAATGTCTAGCTGCTCCACCAACATGAGGACATCATCGCCCCCCGTCATCGTAGGAGGAGATAGCCAGAAGCGAGGATCGGTGCTCTTGTGGTGGCGTCGCTGAGCTGCCCTCCCCGTCTCATCGTAGCCTCACACAAATGTAGGTTCTAGCCGAAACAACCTCTAGTGACTCTTCCATTGGGCACTTCATTCCTTGATCTGCCATTGGATGTCATCTGGAAGATGGGGTGTCAAGGCGGATCGCCGGACGTAGAAGATAGAACGAGAATATAGGTAAGTGTAATGTGTCTAGAAAGGAATCGTGTACTTGCTCCCCTACCTTAGCCTCTTCTTTTATAGAAGGATGGGCGAGATAGGCGCCCGTTGGAGTTCCCTTCGATTGCACCGAGCGAGAGCAGGAGTTAAGGCGAGGCCACATCTCACACGATATTAACGGAGCATGCTTCTCCTGACAGAAGTAATGGTCATAGAACGGTGTTGGAAGTTGGATGGAGAAAATTGACTTGACCACGCGGCTTGGCCCCTCTAGCACTAACCACGCCGTTTGGGGGAGACGAAGTGATGAACCGCTAGCCTATTTAGCTCAAGGTACGGTCCCCCTACGCCTTTGGATCCAAACCACCTCTTCGCTTGCCTTCTCACACCCTCATATATGAATTGCATCTGCACAGCAACCATAATGGCCAAGCCTTCTGCTAAGCAGATATGTAATTATCTTAATTATGTTATGTTAATATTATGGTGATAGTGAGAATTTGCTTAATTATGATGCCTATTCATTGATTTATTATCATTTTATTGTATTAACGCATGAATCTCTTCATTCTTAGTATCTTCCTTTCTTGGTTAGTTCCATTTTCTTGTGGGAGAAGATATGCTAATTTGCTTCTTGACCATGTGAGCTACAAGAAGGAGCACCTCGCAAACTTGAACTCCAGCACCATCTCAGTGAGGTTCTTTATCTCACGTCTGTGTAGCCAAGGCAAATACTACGACACTTAAAAAAATAGAGTAACAAGCATCACAACCATTTAGTTATTAATTGTTTTCTTAAGGCAAAAACTATATATAAATGACACAGTAACAAGCATCACAGCCACATGAGGAAAAATTTCATTGATAACTTCAGTTACATTCCACAAGTTGTACAATAACAAAGACCTATCGAAAACTACTGGGTGTACAATAACAAAGACCTATCGAGTACAGGTGCAACCCATATTTGAGTCTGGAGCCCAAAAGAAGATTTGTGATCATCAAGGTGCTCTCCTATTGAGCATCCTGATGACCTACTAGGCTGCAGACAAGGAGAGCAAAGGGTGAGGCAGCACCTCGCAAAATTTCCACCAGCATCTCAGTGAGGTGCTTTACCTTCCCTGCTGCACCTCTCACGGTAGAGAGGCAAGCAGAGGCATGGAAGAGAAGTGCCACCATCATCGTTGCTGCTCTAGAGGAAGGAGGATCACCAAGGCACTAGAACTGATGAACCGGTAGTAGCAGGGCTACACAGGGCAGAAAGGTGGCAACTGTACATACAGACATCACCTTCCAAGCAGCCCTGCGCTCATCGAAGCCATCATAGGAGCCACCACTGGCATCCTAGCAACCCCAATGATGAAGCCCAACAATGCCAAACCACGGATACTAATGTGCATTCAGTACCCTGGCTTGCCCAAATAAGTGACCCCCTTAATCACAAAACTTCCACTAGCACCTAGATCGAGCAGCCCTCGCTGTGCCTTGATGTAGGTTGTACCCAATCTTGACGGCCTTCTCCCAACAACGCTGTTGTTGTCGAAGGAATTGGACAAGGAGCGCCATGGCAATGAAGAAAAAAAGGATGGTTGGCTGAAGAGCTTTGTCAATTTGTATCTATTGTAAAAGAGATTGAAGGAGGAAGGGTGTGTGGAATGAGGCCAAGAGGTGCACCTAGACTTGGCTTAAATAGGCCAACCTTCAAGATGGAGAAGCAGAAAGGAGTAGTTAAGATGTGTGATCTAGGGAGTACGCATCAGGGAAGATGAGGTATACGACAGTTCCCGGTGGAAGTGCTGAGACGGTGTTGGAAGTTGGGACATTCAACACTCACACAGAATTTACTACTGGTAGACCAAACGATCAGGTAGTTCACCTAAGGTAACAAGAAGAAAGATAACTATGGCTAGCAAGGTTTTCTAAGGATAGAGATCCTAAGCTAAGATAGCTTTACCACTAAAGACTTACTTCGGGCACCAAATAACACTTGGTCTGCCAAGCGTTGCCGGCCTATGGCTTTACGTCGAACCCACACATGGGGGATTACAAGGGACGAACATGGCTGTTGCCACCTGCCTCATACCCCTCAAGCATAGGGAATGAGGCAAACAAAGGTAGCCACTAGCCTAGACACCACGTCTATGCTATCGACTACTACTCTAGTGTCGTACAAGGTTATCCGTCTTTATCAGGAGCCCTCTACTAGAGTATCCGCCACGGGGACAGACGATGAACCTATAAGTAAATATTGAATAAGACTAACTTAAAGTAAGAGCTCACCATCGTAGAAGAACATGAACTTTGTACTCCAAGTAGTACTAGGTCTGTCGAGGTACAAATGAAGAGGGAGCCGACATTCCTGGCATTCCTTTCGCTACAAATGGAGGTAGCTGACAACCCTGGTACTTCTCCATCTCTTTCTCTTCCTCACTCACTCCCTAAACTAGACTAGCTAGAGAGCTAAGATATGAATGGAGCACTTCTCTCTTCTTGCTACATTGTGTGACTCTTGTGTCTACTCTTCCAAATGTTGTGGTGTATAGGGGACGGTTGCCCCTCTATTTATACATGAAGGAGAGGCAGTGTTGTGGCTATTCCTAGTGCGAAGCCCATGCACCACCGCCTTCTACATGGAGCCATGCAACCACCACGCGAAGGAGAGGTCAAGAGGCACCTGCATGGGGCCGACCACACCTTGACCATGCCTCTGGCCACCGCCTTCGTGTGGCAGTCCATGGGCTGGACCTACATTGCTTCTCAGTGGAGTTTTGCTTTGTTTGAGTTGAATTGATAGGCATCTTTGTCATACCTTTACACGATTCAGTGTCAAAACGCGCCTTTCGGTGAATTTCTCATGCATTTTATGTTTGTGACCTGCAAAACATGCTTGCACCAAAACTTGTGGAACGTGTGAGTTAAAATCCCTAATTCTAAGTTTGATTTTCATTTGAGTTAATTTTATATGGATGTTGGCAGTTAAAAATGTGAGTTAAGGACCGCCAACAAGCTCCTCCACACTTAGTCCTTTGCTTGTCCTCGAGTAAAATTTAAGGACTAAGATGGGTCATCTCCTTGATATTATATCTACATACAACTTATTCCAAGCTTCACCTGCACCTGTGAACATTTTGAGTGTCTACCATAGAATCTTGAGTAATTGGATAGTGGAACAGTAAGGATTCAAATCCCCTCACTTCACTTTGCTCAGAAACTTGGGTTTTGTTTGATTTTGAAAATATGAAATTAAGCTTTGCTCCTCAAAATGATTCACTTGATCACTCAATGTGTATAGTCCTCACCAAAGGATTTTGATATTTGCCTTCTTTTCATCCTACCTCTAAAGGCTTTTTGTGGAGTTGTGGGTAGGTATGAAAGAGAGGCATACTTCCATCACATAATATTGCTTAGTCAAAAACCAGATCCAAGGAGATGCAAGTCATACACTTTGATCAAGATTGTGCGAGTGTGTGGAATTTTGAAATTTTTCCT
The DNA here is from genome assembly GCA_022457205.1 of Saccharum spontaneum. Lineage (NCBI taxonomy): Eukaryota > Viridiplantae > Streptophyta > Magnoliopsida > Poales > Poaceae > Saccharum > Saccharum spontaneum. The sequence continues at coordinate 21,219,298 of CM039600.1, read as the reverse complement.
AATTCTAAATATTTTTGTACTCTTTGATCATGACTCTCTCTTTTTGATGATTGTCTTTTATTTGAAAGTACGGGCTATCTTTCTTCCTTTTGCTTTTCTTCATGCTTCTTAGCATGGGATTATTCATGCTCTTTGGCATGGACTTTTTTTTCTCTCATGCTTTTTTAGCATGGCCCATACTTTTCTTTTGGCATCAGAAAAATTTTGAGAGAGAGACTTATGTCAAATGATTGGAGTATTTTTTTATTTAGTAGATGGAAAAGCATATTTTTGTGTAACTCTCAGTGTAAGAGTCAACATATTATTTTGTGGGTGTACGTGAATCTTGATCATGGGAGCATGATGAGAATCTCAACAAGGGTCACATCAATTTGACAAAGCTCAATGTAAAAACAAGCAGCATATGACTAAGTTTTTGTATAGTGGAATATTGTCATATGGCCTTGGTAGGAATTATAATCATTTAAGGAGCATGCTAATCAAGTTTTTGATTTTATAAAGAAGTCCTAAGTACTTTGTAAAAGTGAGCAAGTTTCATTTCCATCCTACTATATCTCATATTGCAATTACCTAGATAAAATGGGGTCCCTATGATAAGTTGTTCACAAGTTTAGGAATATTGGCGAGGAATAAAGAATATACAAACTTCTCATCAAAGGATAGCATGGAGATGGAGCATTTGTTTGATTTATAAAATTTGTTCATTTTAACCTTTATGTAGGGAGTGAGAGTAGTGTTGCACAAACCATCGGTTGAAGAGGAAGGAGTTAAGGGATTTAGATGTGGTTTGGCTCAACCAAAGGTTCAGCCAATCCACTCTGAAGCTGTTTGTCCTATCCTTCCGCATGATGATAGCTGAGGTTGTGCAACGTTTTGATGGGAGATCTCAAATGTGTGTGTCAAACTAAGAGATCTTCCCCACACTTATTCTTATACCTATTTTATTCAAATAGAAAAATAAAAATAGAACAAACAAGGGCTCTTCCAGCTAAAACACTAGGGAGCCTACATTTTTATTATTATTATTATTATCATTATTATGATTATTATTATTTTATTTATTTATTTTATTATTATTAAAAATTTGTTCACCCAACTTTTTTTGGTTTAACTCAAGCAAGGCTAAAGTAAGGTTGCAATGTATTCCTAGCCTTGGTTTATCTCCATATTAGATTACTTACATTATTTATGAAAATAATACTCCAAAGTTCATTAACCAAATTTTAACACCATGTCAAATTTTTATTAAAAAGGCCGTTTTTATATAAGCACCATGCTTAATTCAAAAGGCCTATGGGTATATCTATATAAAATATACCCAAACTAGAGCATAGAACATAAACAAGCAAAGCATGAATGAGCAGGTTTATATTTTCATGGAGAGAAACATGAGTAACGCTGTTGGTGAACATTGAATCACCTTTGCATACCTGAGTATACTTACCGACAACATATGTAGATGAAGCTTTGAGCCTGCTACACGGTGGCTTGATTGCATATAATCCTACTCAGGCGATCAACAAGGCTAGGCTACACACACAAATAGTGTGTATAGACCATGGGCCTTGGTGATAAGTAGTAAAGGTATAGACGGGGAGCACTCTTATTGTGGCTCCTTTTCTCTTTTCTCCTTTTTTCTCTTTTTTATATATCATTTTTTCTTCTCTTTTTTTATATATTTTTTATAATGGATTATTTTTGTTTTCATCTATTCTCTCTCCTTTTTTATAGCAAGGTAGAGCTGATATCATTCATTTTTTTAACCCAAGATGGCCCTTGGTGTGGATGGAGCTTTGTAGTGAGATTTCCACTACCCTCCCCCACACTTGGACTTTTGGGTAAAAGTCAAGTGTGCAAAGTCAGGGCCTCCTTTTGAGTGTGTTCATCACCAAAGGGCGTCACGTTGTTTAGTTGATGCAGCTCCCATGTGTTCTAGCATCGTATGTCCCCTGTTCTTCTTGATCTTAACCTATCATGGTTAGCAAACAAGGATACTCGAAGGTGCATACTAACTTGAAAACATGATCTTGCTGTTATTGATAAGAAAAAGTTGTGTTGTGTTTTTTTATGATAATCCGGGGTATCTCCCAGCAGTGCTTAGTTTATGGTCATAAGCTTGACCGACAAAGGCCAGGACAAAGTTTATAGCCAGAAGCTTTGATTGGCTTTGATGGCGGTGGCTCTAAGAACTCGTCCTAAGGAGCAGAAAGATATATTTTTTTAATGGAAGGACTTCATGGTGAAAAGGAATAAAAGGAATAACTCTTTTTTCTTTTTGAAGGGAAAGATAAGACACAAGGATACACGGGTGAACTAGGTTTGGAGATAATTATGACAACCATCCCCGACAACAGTGCCATAAATGCTTGTTGGTATTTCTTAATGCATACAGAAATAATCCGCAAGCGCACAGAATTACCATTGTAGCATTTCACCTGAAAGTATTTAGGGTATTGTATTTCCATGATGAATGGATCTATAACAGCCTCCTAATTAGTTCACCTAAGGTAACAAGAAGGAAGATAGCTTTGGGTAGTGAGGTTTCTAAGCATAGAGATCCTAAGTTAAGATAGCTTTACCACTAAAGACTTACTTTGGGCACCAGATAACACTTGGTCTGCAAAGCATTGCTGGCCTATGGCTCTACACCGAACCCACACGTGGGGATTGTAAGGGATGAACAAGGCTGTCACCACCTGCCGCCTACCCCTCAACTGTAGGCATCAAGGCAAACGAAGGTAGCCTCTAGCCTAGACGCCACATCTATGCTATCAACTACTACTCTAGCGCTGTACAAGGTTATTCGTCTTTATCATGAGCTCTCTACTATATTATCTGCCACGGGGATAGACAATGAACCCACAAGTAAATAATGAATAAGACTAACTTAAAGTAAGAGCTCACCACCGTAGAAGAACATGAACTTTGTACTCCAAGTAGTACTAGGTCCATCGAGGTACAAGTGAAGAGGGAACCGACATTCCTTCCGCTACAAATGGAGGTAGCCAACAACCCTGGTACTTCCCCATCTCTTTCTCTTCCTCACTCACTCCCTAAACTAGACTAGCTAGAGAGCTAAGATATGAATGGAGCACTTCTCTCTTCTTACTACATTGTGTCACTCTTGTGTCTACTCTTCCAAATGTTGTGGTGTGTTTAGAGAGGGGGGTACCCCTCCATTTATACAGGAGGGAGGCGGTGCTCGGAGGCTATTCTTGGCATGTCCCAGGCTCCCATCGCCTTAGCTTGCTTCCATGCCACCGCCACAGCAAGGAGAGGCAAGGAGGCACCCAAAGGGGAGCAGCCGCCCCTAGGAGCGGCCGGCCCTTGACCACCACCTCTGGCCACCGCCTTTGCATGGCATGTCATGGGCTGGACCAGGATGGCTTTCCTATGGTGCTTTGCCCCATTTGCATTGATGTGATAGGCGTCTCCCTTGTTCCTTTGCGCAAATCAGCGTCGGGAAGTGCCTCTCGGTGGATTATTTCATGTATTTGTGTTTGTGACCTGCAAAATAATGTTCTTTGAATACATGTGGAACTTGGTTAATAGTAAATGCATATGTGATTAAGATTGTTAATTTCTCCTCTTTTTATATCTTAATTGGCGGTTAGAAATTAGAGTTAAGGACCGCCAACAGTGCTCCACTAAGGACCACCAACACGAACTTTGTACTCCAAGTAGTACTAGGTTCGTTGAGGTACAAGTGAAGAGGGAGCCGACATTCCTGGCATTCCTTCCACTACAAATGGAGGTAGCCGACAAGCCCAGTACTTCTCCATCTCTTTCTCTTCCTCACTCACTCCCTAAACTAGACTAGCTAGAGAGCTAAGATATGAATGGAGCACTTCTCTCTTCTTGCTACATTGTGTCACTCTTGTGTCTACTCTTCCAAATGTTGTGGTGTATAGGGGGGTTGCCCCTCTACTTATACACAAAGGAGAGGCGCTGATGTGGCTATTCCTGGCGCAAAGCCCATGCACCACCGCCTTCTACATGGAGCCATGCAACTGCCACGCGAAGGAGAGGACGAGCGGCACCAGCAGGGGCCGGCCGCCCCTTGACCACCGCCTCTGGCCACTGCCTTCGCGTGGCAGGCCACGGCCTAGACCTACATTGCTTCTCGGTGGAGTTTTGTTTCGTTTGAGTTGAATTGATAGGCGTCTTTGTCATTCCTTTACGCGATTCAGTATCAAAAAGTGCCTTTCGGTGAATTTCTCATGCATTTGATGTTTGTGACCTGCAAAACATGCTTGCACCAAAACTTGTGGAAACTGTGAGTTAAAATCACTAATTCTAAGTTTGATTTTCATTTGAGTTAATTTTATATGGATGTTGGCGTTAAAAATGTGAGTTATGGACCGCCAACTGGTGTCATGACTTATTCTTGTGTTGTCGCTGTCGATGCGCTGAGGGTTTTGTTGCGCTAACATTGCGCATGTTATCTTGTTGAAGAGTACGTTTGTGCAAAGGTTTTGCCTTTGAGGGTTAGCCAAGCTTGGTTCACAGTTAGAGATGATGAGAAATATCAAGTGCAGGGCTTGAAGGGTCTTGGTGTTGATGTCAAGGAGGTCTGGTCGAAGGTGATTCAAAAGTGTAACACCCCTATGGAAGAGGTAAAGGCTATTTTCAAGAGGGTGGCTGAGACGGTTGAGGAACTCGTCGAGGCTCTTGCGACCTAGGAGAATAAAGCTATAAAGGTTGCCCTGGCTAATCATCCTCAGGTGAGTTGTTGCTTTGATTTGCTTGGGTTGACATACCCTGATTGGTCGAAAGTGGACTTGAAGGATGCCGAGGGTGGCAGGAAGAGGAAGCGATCTGTGACAAGGGACAAAGGCACTGGCACGTCTAGGTGTGGTGGACGCGGGCACGGGCGTGGGTCAAGTGTTGACAGGCCAGTTGCTACAAAGGTTCTTGCATCATTGGTTGCTCCATCGACCGCTGCTACGAAGCCTAGGCCCGTGGTGGCAGTGGCGCCGCGACCGAGCACAGCTAGGGTTTCTATTTCTGCTCGCAAGATGCCACGCCTTAGCAGTGTTCCTATTCTGCATGATATTTCATCTGATGATGAAGAGGAGGAGGAGAAGGGAGGTAGTGAGGGTTCTGAGGAGGTGAAGGTGGATGGGTCTTCCAGTGACAGCAGAGATTCTAGCGCGGGTGATTATTGGCGGTCTTTAACTCCAATTTCTAACCACCAATTAAGATATAAAAATAGTAGAAATTAATAATCTTAAGTACATATGCATTTACTATAGATCTGGTTCCACATGTATTTGGAGAATGTTATTTTGCAGGCCATAAACACAAATACATAGAAGATTTCACCGAAAGGAGCTTTTTGACGCTGATTTGCGCAAAAGAACAAGGGAGATGCCCACCAAACCAACCCAAAATGGGCAAAGCACCATGGGGCACTAGTCCATGTCTAGCCCAAGGCTTGCCATGCAAAGACGGTGGCCAGAGGTGGCAGTCAAGAGCCAGCCACTCCTAGGGGGCGACCGCTCCCCTTTGGGCGCCTCCCTGCCTCTCCATGTTGTGCTAGTGCCTCCTCGACATGCAGAGGCAATGGAGTGCATGCTTCATGCCAAATATAGCTTCTAGCACCGCCTCTTGCCCTGTATAAATAGAGGGGTACCCCCCTCTACACCTCAACACACTTGGGAAAGACACAACACAAGAGACACAATGTAGCAAGAAGAGTAGAGCTCCATTTCATATCTTAGCTCTCTAGCTAGTTGTAGTAGGGAGTGAGTGAGGAAGAGTAAGAGTGGAGAAGTACCAGGGTTGTCGGTTACCTCCATTTGTAGCGGAAGGAATGCTAGGAATGTCGGCTCCCTTTTCACTTGTACCTCTACGATCCGAATACTACTTGGAGTATAAGGTTCGTGTTTATCTTCGGTGGTAAGTTCTATTTTAAGTTATTTTTGTTCATTATTTACTTGTGGGTTCATCGTTCGTCCCCATGGTAGATACTCTAGTAGAAGGCCCTGATAAAGACGGATAACCCTGATTGATGCTAGAGTAGTAGTCGATAGCGTAGACGTGGTGTCTAGGCTAGAGGCTACCTTCGTTTACCTCGTTCCCTATGGTTGAGGGGTAGGTGGCAGGTGGTGAGAGCCCTTCCATCCTTCGTACTCCCCCACGTCCGGGTTCAATGTTGTAACACCCTAAAAAATTCTTTCACAATTTAGTAATTAATTTTGAGTATTTATTAAATTTTCTATGCATTTAATCTAGGTCAAACAATATTTTTTGGTTAATTAAAATCAACTATAAGGTTTAGAAACTTGGTTGTTGCATTCATGCTAGTGCATAAATATTTTGGTTGTGTGTAGGTTTAAAGTTGTGTGGCTTTGAATTCAAATTTGTTTGAATTTTAAGCAAGTTTGTGAAAATATAAAAGAAAAAGGTTTTCTTTTTCCTTCTCTCCCTCCTCCTCTCTTTTGGACCGAAGCCAAAACCGTCCTGGTCTACTCCCTCTCCCTCCTCCCTTCTTGCGCAGCACCCGCCTGGGCCGAGCCCAATAGCCTTGCCACCCCGGCTCCCTTCCCCGCCTCGGCCTTGGGCCCTAGTGGCCAGCCGGCCCGCCCCTGCTTTTCCCCCTCCCCTTCACGAGCGACCTAGCTCAACTTCACTCTGGCCCATCCCGTGGCCTGCTCACATCCGAGCGGAGCGGCCCGCTCATCCTTCCCTCTCTACTCTCGCTAACCACCTGGCCCCGCCCGTCAGCCGCACCCACCCTCCTTCTTCCTCCGCTCACCGGCCATGCCGACCGGCCTTGAAGCTCCCCTTTACTCCCTCCTTCAAGCCCGAGTAAAGGAAGCCATCAAGGAGGCCTTCAAGCACCTCCTTAACGCCTCGGCTTAACTGCACGCGCGTTCCCCACCCCCGCTCATCTATAAAGCCCGAGCCGTGTTTCCTCTCTCCCCCTTCCGCTCTCTGCTCGCCCGTGCATGCTGCCACCTTCAAATTCCTTGATTCCGAGCTCCTACCGCCACCGTGATACGTCCCGGAGCATCACCGAGCTCCACCGCATTCGTAGGTTCCCTTCTCTCTCCATCTTTCTCTCTAATTTCATGAATTCGAGCTCACTGGCATTTTTCCCCTTTCTGGTCCGCTGCCATCGCCGGTCACCATGGATCCCTTCCCCAACGTCTCCAACACCTCCATCATCTCCGCGGTAATCTCCTCTTCCTTCCCTTGCCCTCACTTCTTCTTCCGGCACACGAAAACGTCGTACCGGCAAACTCCGAGTCACGCCGGCAATGGCGCCACCGTGGGCCACTATCCTAGCGTGCACTCCTGCCCTTGCTTCTAGCCGTAGCAAGTTCGCGGGCTCGCGTTCGTCACAACCGTGCCCCCGGCTCGAGTCTATGTGGTCTGAAACGCCGTTCTAGCGAAGCGCCGCCACGCTCGGCTCGTCGTCGGCCATGGCACCGCCGCCCCTGGCACTGTGCACTTGTGGGGAAAATCCCCTTTCACCCAGAGCTGTTAGACCTCACAGGGGCGGTGTAGATTAGATCATACCCCTTCAGGGTTATGACCGGTCCACCGTGGACCGTGGACTTGGTCCACCATCCCACACGCGCCAGTCCACCGCCTGCGTGGTGCACCGCACCAGTCACGTGTGGCCACGTGGCGATGACATCACCGCTGTCGTCAGTGCTGACGCAAGCCGTCGCCAACCGCCCCGCATGTTTTGCACTTAGGCCGCTGAAGTTTTTCAAAATAAACCCGCCGTCCAAACAAGTTCAAAATGAACTCTGTTTTCTTCTGTTTTAGCCCCTGAGCTTTTGAAAAATAGGAAGCACCGTCTAGAACACATTTAAAATCAGATTTTATTTATTTTAAATCAAAAACGAGTTTGGTTTATTTATAGAAATGCCATTAAAACTTGTTTTGAACATAACTTTTGCGTTTTAAGTCCAATTTGAGTGATTCTTTCGCTCACGTGTTCGTAGCAACGCATATATTAGTTTTATAAACTTTTTAGTTACTGTTTTTGCTGCTTGGTGTACTGTTCTAATAGAAGTTTATTTGCTTGCATGTGATGATTGTGAATGGATGGTTGATTGGTGATTTGCATCACGTTTAGAGGGTGATCAGTACGTGGTTGCCGAGTAGCAAGGTTGTGAGCAGTACCAAGCAAGTCTCTTTGAGAAAGGCAAGTGTAACAAAGGCTCCTTGTTCCCTATGCACTATATGAATTAATACATATGCATGTGTCTAACTTGATCAACTTTAAGGACTTTACCTAGATTACTATTGTACCACACATCCTTGTTACCCAGGGATTAGTTTGCATTTGGATAGATGCTGCTGCGCATAACCCACTATTTAAATAATCTTGACTAATGACTTATGCAATATGATAAAAGTGTGCATTTTAGCAATCTACAAAGGGGGCTAGAGTACTGGGGTTGTATGAGTACTCTAGTGCCTCTCCATAAGGACTTAGTCAATGAACGGACAACCCAGGAGGTCCCATAAAATCATGATGATTATGGGCCCTGTCCGACAAGGTGAGTACTGGGCTGCGGTCAGGAAGTGTGCATCTTGTGGAAGGTGTCCATGATGCTTGGGTAACTGAAACCTAGCGGCCACTAACTAGTTAGGGTGTCTTGTGAAAGGTTAAGTAGCGAGTCCCCGCCACGTTTCCTTGGAAGAGGCGGTGTGGGCCTGGCTAGCCCCGGCAGTTGGATTCACGGCTCGAGGGTAAAGATGTACAAACTCTGCAGAGTATAAAACTGTTATAACAACCATGCTCACGGACATGAGCGGCCTGGACCTTTCTTGATTAGTGGTTACTATGGTGGTTTGGGAATAATTTAATGTTGACTAATCACTACTAAAACTTGGGATGGTTTATACACTAAAGTAGTGTTATAGGTTTAATAAAATTTGATCAACTAAAATTGCTAACCGTAGTAAACCAGTGTCAAGTCTTTGAGCCTTCATAGATCCCTTTGTTACTCTTGCTAAGCATGGTGCGCTTACACTTGCTTTATACACAATGAAAATCCCGGATGGGTACCAGATGCCTGATGAGAGGAGTCACCAGAAGATGTCCAGGAATTCTAGGCCGTCATTCACTAGTTGGCGTCCCTGTGGCAGATAGGGCTCAGTTCTAATTTTTATTCCGCTTATGTAATAACGTTGCTGAGGAGCAAAGCTTTGTAATAACGATGTAATGAAATATACGATGTAATAAAGTACTTTACTTTGATATCTATACAATTTGTGAAGTATATGTGTGTTTGGACATCCTGGGTGCACATATATGAGTACTTGGTTTTCTTTGGAAAACTAGGTGCTACAAATGTCGGCTACAGGCCGGTATCGCTTGGCAGACCAAGTGTACGCTGGTGCCCGAAGCAAGTCTATAGTGGCAAGGCCATCTTAACTTAGGGTCTCTATCCTTAGAAAACCTCACTACTTGAGCTATCTTTCTTCTTGTTACCATGGACGAACTAGATAAGAGACTCTTACACCTCCGTTCCTTATGGAAATACGATACCCTAAATACTTCCGGGTGAAATGCTACTATGGTAATTTCATGTGCTTGCGAATTATTTATGTATGCGTTAAAAAATACCAACAAGCATTTCTGGCGCCATTGCCGGGGACCGGTTGTCATAATTATCTCCGAACCTAGTTTACCCGTGTATCCTTGTGTTTTATCTTTCTTTTCAACAAGAAAAAAATGTTATTCCTTCTATTCTTTTTCACCACAAAGCCCTCCCATTCAAAAAAAATCTTTCTGCTCCTTAGGACGAGTTCTTAGAGCCACCACCTTTGAAGCCAATCACAACTTCTGGCTATAAAATCCGTCTTGGCTTTGGCAGTCAAGCTTATGACCATAAACTAAGCACTGCCGGGAGATACCTCAGATTATAAAAAAACACAACTTTTTCTTATCAATAATAGTAAGATCATGTTTTCAAGATAGTATGCACCTTCGGGTATTCTTGTTTCCTAACCATGACAGGTTAAGATCAAGAAGAATAGGGGACATACGATGCTCGAAATCATGGGAGCGGCATCGACTACATACCTTGATGACCTTTGGTGATGCGACACACTCAAAAGAAGACCCCCAACACCACACACTTGACTTTCACAAAAGTCCAAGTGTGGGGGAGAATGGTGAGTCTCACCAAAAGGCCATCTTGGTTAAAAAATGATGTAAACTCTGCCTTGCTAAAAAAGAGTATTATGATAAAAAAGAATCATCATGAGCCCAGGGTGCCTGATCATTCATGAACAATCAACACCTCCACCCTGCCATTTCATAGAAAGGTATATATATATGCTAACCATATGCAGAAAGAGAGAAGGTCGCCGTCAAGTGAAAACAAAAGCATCATATGTGACGGAGCAACTACATTACATCACTCATAATTCAATCACAAATTGTGGGTGATGGTACAATTAATCAAGGTATGAGAGAACCAACCCCAAAAATATCTTTCCTATTTTTAGTTACTTTTTACAACTGCATATTTGCATGCATGTCACTCACTTAATTTCCCTTTCAAAAAAACCATGGCATGTTTGTTTAAATTGCACTCATCCACCCCGTTTGCATTGCCTGCATTATAAAAGAAAACACTAGTTCTCTGATTCACCATTCAAAGTTCTCACCTCCGTATAAGTGAATCTCATGTTACTTTCATGCATCTTTTTTCTATTCTAGTATGCTTTGGTTTGGATGTTGGTCGTACATCTTTTTAAATTAAGCATGGTGTTTAGGTTAATTAGCCTACCTTAATCAAATTGGACATGGAGTCTAGTTTGATTTTTGTACCGAAACTGCTAAATATAGACTTTGGTTGCATGCATGGACTAACCCGTGCAGGACACTATCAAATTCACGCGGGTAAGTCCGATGAAATCATAACGAAGAAGAATCAAAACTCATTCGATGAACTTTGAATAAACGAAGGTTTTGAATCTAAAAAAGGGGAGGCTCTCTTTGCTAATTGAACATATATGAACACCACTTTTCTTTAGCATAGAGGAAAACCTTTAGCTCATAACATCAACCACTATTATTTCAAAACCTTTGTAAAATTCCTCGGGTATGTATTCTCCACTAACCTTATGCAGGGATAAAACCTTGATCAAAAGAAAGATGGATCGCACACCCGCCAAGCCAAACCACATGAATATCAAGATGGCATGACAGAAACAAAAAGTGCAATCATCCTTATCCATCTATAGGATGAGATGATGCCAATTCAAGCTAAAATGCAATGGAGAAGTCCTGCTCAACAGACTTAAAACAGTGAGCCCATGCCGAAGGTAAATCGATAGTTATCTTTAAAATTCAAAATAAATATTTCTAGATTAAAAATTCTTTACTTCAAAATAAAACTTTGAGAAAAAAAATCCATTATAAAAAATGAATTATAAAAGAAAAATAAATAGAAAAAAATAGAAGAAGAGAAAGAAGGAGCATTCTCCTCTTCTAGACATTTGCTATCACTAAAGCCCATGGTCCATACACACTAGTTATGTGTATGACCTAGCCTTGGTGATAACCAGAGATGGACCATATACAGCCATCCCTACAAATAGCTTCAAAGCTTCCATCTAAAAATGCGGTCAGTAAGTACACCAAGGTATGCAAAGGTAATAAATGTTTACCAACTCCTTTTAACTCATGTTATCCCCATTAGAATAAAACTTGATCATGCAAGTTCATCCATCCCTTGTTTATGTCATATGCTCTATAGTTTGGGTGTACTCACATGTGCGCACATGCGGTATATCCATATGCTTTTTAAATTAAGCATGGTGCTTAGGTTAAAATAGCCTTCGTTAATCAAAATTAGACATAGTGTTTAATCTTGGTTAATGAACTTTGAGTTACTGTTTTCATAAACAATGGAAGTAATCTAAAATAGAGATAAACCATGGCCTGATTTACACTACATCCTTGCCATATGCCTTGTTTGAGTTATTCTAAAAGATAAAAGTTTGGTGAACCAATAAATAAATAAAAGTAACAAACGCATAAGCTAAAAACTAATAATAATAATAATAATAATAATTAATAAACAATAATGATAAAATAATTTAAGCTCCCCAGTGTTCAAACCGGTAGAGCTCTTGTCAGTATTTGTTTGTCAAATAAAAATAGGTACAAGAACAAGTGTGGGGGAGATCTCTCAAGAACAACTAACACACATTCAAGATCTCCCACCAACAACCCCCAGATGATCCATCATGTAGAAGGATAGATAGATTCAGAAAAGGATTAAATGAACCTATGGTTGAGACAAACCACATCTGAATTCTTTAAACTCTTTCCTCTACAACGATGGTTTGTGCAACACTACCCTCACTCCCTACATTTAAAAAGATTAAAATTTAAAAAATTGAAAATATAAAACAAATAGCGCTCCATCTCCAAATTAAAAATATAAAACAAATGGCGCTCCATCTCTATGTTATCCTTCAATAAAATTTGCATACTCTTTATTTCTTGCCAATATTCCTATAACTTGTGAACAACTATCATAGGGACCCCATGTTATCTAAGTAATTGGAATATGAGATATAGTGGGATTAAAATGGACCTTGCTCTCTCATGTGAAGAACTTGGGATTTATTTTATAAAATCAAAATTCAAATAGCATGCTCCTCAATGATATTCAAATTCCTACCAAAGCCATACCTAGTGTTTAGAACTTAAAACCTCCATATTTATGCTACTTATTCCTGCACTGAGTTTTGTCAAGTCTTGTTGACCCTAGTTGAGAAAGTTATCATGCCCCCAAGATCAAGATCACGTACACCTACATACACTTGTTGCTCCTACACTGGGAGTACGCAAAAACATGCTTCCATTTAGAACCACCAAAAATTCTACTCCTACACTGGGAGTAGACACAAAAAAATCTTAGAAATAAATGCTCCATGTTCTACAAAATAGTGATCTCTCTCTCAATATGTGGTTTAAGAGACATGTGCTATGCAAAAGTATTGAAAAAAAGGGGACACATGAAGGTCCCAAGGTATTGAAAAAATTTTTGGGCACATGAAGGTCCAAGTACAAAAAGAAAAAAATGATGAGCACATGAAGGCTCATGTAAAAAAAGGAGATAGCCATGTTCTCAAAATAAAACTTATGAGAGAGATCACGCATACTAAGGAGTATAGTATAGATTTATCATCATATCCACACACATGCACTTCTTGGTCTAAGGGTATGACATCTTTCTCCTTGGATCCGAGCTTTGACTTAACAAAATATGCAGAGTAAGTATGCCTTCATATCTTTCCTTACCCAAAGATCCTTATAAAGCTTTTTAGAAGTAGGAAAGAAAGAAGGCAACACTATGATATGCCTTGGTGAGAAACCGCACACAAACTTGAGTGATTTGAGAGAATCATTTGAGGAGCTAGGCTATGTTTACATTTTCAAAATCAAATGAAAACCCAAGTTTCTGAACTAAGTGATGTAAGGGGATTTGAATCCGAATTGTTCCATTATTCAATTACCCAAGATAATGTGGTAGATACTTAAAAGGTTCACAAGTGTAGTGAAGCTTGGAATAACTTGTATGTAGATTATATATCAAGGAGATAACCCATCTTACTCCCTTGAACTTTACTCAAGGACGAGCAAAGGGCTAAGTGTGGGGGAGCTTGTTGGTGGTCTTTAACTCAAATTTCTAACCGCCAATTAAGATATAAAAAGAGGAGAATTAACAATCTTAAGTACATATGCATTTACTATTGACCTAGTTCCACATGTATTTAGAGAATGTTATTTTGCAAGCCATAAACACAAATACATTGAAGATTTCACCGAAAGGCGCTCTTCGACACCGATTTGCACAAAAGAACAAGGGAGACGCCCACCAAACCAACCCAAAATGGGCAAAGCACCATGGGGCACTAGTCCATGTCTAGCCCAAGGCCTACCACACAAAGGTGGTGGCCAGAGGTGCCAGTCAAGGGTTGGCCACTCCCCTCTGGGTGCCTCCCTGCCTATCCTTGCTATCGCGGTGCCTCCTCGACATGCAGAGGCAGTGGAGTGCATGCTTCATGCCAAATATAGCTTCCAACACCGCCTCTTGCCCTGTATAAATAGAGGGGTACCCCCTTTACACTACAACACACTTGGGAAAGACACAACACAAGAGACACAATGTAGCAAGAAGAGTAGAGCTCCATTTCATATCTTAGCTCTCTAGCTAGTTGTAGTAGGGAGTGAGTGAGGAAGAGTAAGAGTGGAGAAGTACCGGGGTTGTCGGCTACCTCCATTTGTAGCGGAAGGAATGCCGAGAATGACGGCTCCCTTTTCACTTGTACCTCTACGATCCGAATAATATTTGGAGTATAAGGTTCGTGTTTATCTTCGGTGGTGAGTTCTACTTTAAGTTAGTTTTGTTCATTATTTACTTGTGGGTTCATCATTCGTCCCCATGGTGGATACTCTAGTAGAGGGGCTTGATAAAGGCAGATAACCCTGATCGACGCTAGAGTAGTAGTCGATAGCGTAGACGTGGTGTCTAGGCTAGAGGCTACCTTCATTTACCTCATTCCCTATGGTTGAGGGGTAGGCGGCAAGAAGTGACAGCCCTGGCCGTCCTTCATACTCTCCCACGTCCGAGTTAAATGTCGGCTAGAGGTCGGTGTCGCTTGGCAGACCAGGTGTACGCCGGTGCCCGAAGCAAATCTATAGTGGCAAGGCCATCTTAACTTAGGATCTCTATGCTTAGAAAACCTCACTACCCGAGCTATCTTTCTTCTTGTTACCGTGGACGAACTAGATAAGAGACTCTTACACCTCCATTCCTCGTGGAAATACGATAGCCTGAATAATTCCGGGTGAAATACTACAACGGTAATTTTGTATGCTTGCGGATTATTTCTGTATGCGTTAAGAAATACCAATAGTGATGATGATGAAGATGACCGCGAAGATTCAGATGATGCTCAGCGTGAGGGGTCTAAGGAGCTTGGTTTGCAGGGTAGCGGAGCTCAAGAGGAGCGGGAGAATGAGTCTTGCCCAACTCGGTCTGAATCTATGCCTCATCTTTGCCGCGTGCACATAATACACGAGGGGCGCAAGGTCGCTACTAATGAAGATGAGCCGGATACTGGTTCGGGGAAGCATGCTCTTGGCGATGCTAGCCGCAGTGGCTTGCGTCATTTTGCTATCAAATACAGGACCGATGATCCGGAGATTGATATTTTTACGAGCCCCGACCTCCTTGGGTGTCATCTTGTTGGTAGCGAAGAGGAGCATCATTTCATGGCCGGGATGTACCGGCAGATTAGCATGCCGGAGGCAAAGTTTATGCTATCAAATGAGTCTATGGGTGATTTGACAACAGATTTGGTGGTGTCAAGCATTAGGGCTATTATGTTGGTGGGGGCTGCTAGTCTTCATCACGGGCTTGTTGAAACTGAGTTGCAGGAGAAGGTTTCCAACCTTGAAAGAGCGAAGGCTGACTTGAAGGCTGTGAACAAGTAGCTCATGGGGCAGGTTGAGTGCTACAGGCCTCGATTGAGAAAAATAAGGCCCTGGTCGAAGAGGCTAAAGCTTGTGCGTGTCGCAACATTGACCTTCGCGTGGAGCTAAAGGTGAAGGACGATGATTTGAAGAAGGCCGAGGAGGCTCGCCGGACGGCCGTGGGTTTGGTGGAAGCGAGGGCCAAGGATCTTGAGGATTCGAGGGTTGCCTTGCTTGCTTGTATGGAGGCAAAGGCTGCTATTGATTCTGCTTTTGCTAAGGGTGGTGCTAGGCTGAGCGAGGCTCTTCCTAAGGCTGATCTAGGTGCATTTTTGGAGTGGCTTCAAGCGAAGGTTGGATAGTATGTGAAGTTACTTGATGGCATTTCGGATCTCAGAGCTTATGGTGCCGCCATTGCCATTGTCTGGACTTTTCAAGTGGCCAGTTGTGATCATTTGAAGAAAATTGGGTGGGTTCCTCATAAGTTTCCCAGTGTGGATGGTGTTCGCGAGGCTTTTAGGGATCCTTAATGCAAGAACGTTGTTGTGCGGTTCTTGAAGAAGTTTTGGTCGACCGGGGGTTGAGCTCTTGCTTTTGACGTAGCCGCAGTTGGCACCCATGAGGTACTTTTGGGCTTTTGTATTATTATTTTTCCTATTTACTTTTGTTTTGTTCCTTGTTATATTTTCATTGTTTTAACAGTTGCCACAGCCAAGCCGAGGAGCAGCACCGTCCTCACCGCATTCTTCACCGACAAGCAGCAAGGCCACGCCGTGCTTCGCTCGATCGAGCCTGGTGACCGCGGCCATGTCTTCGCCATGCGGATGCGACCTAGTCACCGAGCAGCAACGACACCACCTCTCCGAAGCTGTCAATTCCGCTGAGCTCTTCCTCTGCCATTTGTGAGCTATTAGCAGCCGTAAGTCATCTTTGTTCCCCTCCCTGCTGTCACACGTGACTGAACCCGGCCTTCGCGCTGACGTCTTTTCACCACCGCAGGGAAGCTCGAGCCTCGTTCACCGTCACCGGAGGGCAAGGCCTCGCTAACTACCTCGCCAGAGTTCCTTTCTCTGGCCTTCGAGCTGCTTTTCTCTCTATTGCAGGGAAGGTTGTGGCCCTGTTGCGCTTTTTGTCGGGGCTGAGACGCCTCCTGGAACCGGCTACCACGCCCTGGCCAGCAGCTGACCATGGCCTGCAGAAGCATGCCACAGCTTGTGCGGGTGCTCCGCGGCAAGCCTCGCCTTCCCCGCTATCACCAAGGTCAAGCCTTGACCCCGTTGACGCTGTTCTCGGCATCGACAAGACTCTTGCTCCTTATTCCTTATTACACACTTGTTACCTATATACACCATCTTTCATATACATGTGTTACATGATATCTCTATCTATCTATGCATGTGCCGTGCCTTCGCCGCTGGTCTACTTATCTACCTATCTCTATTGTGTTGGCTATGGATATGTGCTACTCCTCGTCGAGTCATGGCTCTTATCGTGTTTTCATGTGCGCCTTGTTTGTCTGTGGACCATGCCTTTGAGCCAGTCTAGAGAGCGAGTGCTTGTCCGTTGCGATCATGAGTTCGCCTCGCCATGGTCGTAACGCCAAGCATATCCCTTCTCTTGTGTTTTAGTTGTCTTCCGCCGAACTACGATCGTTAGCTCCTATTCTCGTCCCTAGGACGTGGTCATTGTGGACTCGGACTTGATGTCGTTATCGACGCGATTCTTACCCGCATGTTTCGAGCCCTCCATGACCAACTCTATTGGGATAGGAATTAGGGGACAAGCTTTGTATGTCGACAGATGCCAACTGGTGTAGGTTGAGCTCATGGCCGCGAGTCGCCTCGCCATGGCCACCGGGCTCTACCTCTTTTGTTCGCTTGTTTATCCTAGCCACCTCATATGCTCGTACCACATTGACCTTGGCATTTCTTCGGATCTAGCAATGACAACCGCATCGCTATGAGTCATAGGGATAACCTTGTGCCGTTTAGTTGCACGGTCATGGTGCCCTATGGATTGGGTCGGATTGTAGGATCGTGTTTCCTTCTTTCCAACCTTCGTCCATTCCATGACGAGTTAATTGAAGGAGTGTGGATTTCATTCTTCTCTCTCTCTTCCTTTGTTATCAATCCCCGTTGATCCAGAAAGATGTGGGATGATTCCCTTGCTTGTTTGGTGTTTGTTGCTCTTTTGATTCCATTTCTTCGGTTCCCGTCATTGCTATGGCGAGTGGATCAAAGGAAGGTGAATCCCGTGCCTCCTACTGTCTTTTGGCTCTCCCGTGCTCGAGCCCTTGTCTGCTTATACCGTCTTCGACCGCAACATTTCTTCGGTTCTTGCAGTGACAACCACACCACTAAGAACCCGAGAGATGTCTAGTGCATTTAGTGCACCCAGGTTGTGGTACCCTATAAGGATCTCGAGCACTTGTGATCTTTTGTGTGTCGCTCTTCTCCGAAGCCTCACCTTTCGCCATGGCATGTGTATTGGAAGAAGTAGACTGCCTCTCTTCTCCCTTCTCTTCTCTCTCCATTCCACCCTATCTTGGTTCTCATCAAGTATAATGGTGTATGGATTGAGATAGAATAGAACTACTCCTGCTTGTAGTCTTTTGGGTTCTTGTCAGTCTCTATGATGATTGGATCAAGAGCTGCAAGCCGTGGTGTTTGCTTAGGATGAGCTAAGGCCTATGCCATTCCTATTTAACCCGTACAGGTCGACAAGATTGACCCAGGAAGTACTGCCTAGGCTAAGGCATAAGCTTCTGCTTAGCAAACAACCACTCCTATTCTTTTTGCCCAAGGATCGGACATCCGCCGAGAGGGCTCAGCTGTTCTCTCTTTTGTGCTCTTCCGGTGTAGTTGCTCTTTCTATGCCTTGTTGCCTCTCATTCCGCGGTCTTTCTAGGTTTAGTGGTCCGATTGCTCTTTTACTTGTCACTGTACCGAGGAAGTTGCATCGAGGTTAGCGCAGATCGGATTAGAACCCGTTGGAGGAAGGACGCACGATGGAGGGACCTTGGAGGAGAGCAACTACAAGTATGCTGAGGATCTCAGAGTTGACATTCAATAGGTGTTCCACGTCCCACCCAACCTCGTAGAACCTATTAGACATGCTACAATGTAGATGCTAGTGCTTTAATTTTATGCAAATGAACTATGATAGGTTGCATGGTAGATTGCTTGTGAGCCATTACCTTGTCGCAACATATTCCCCTACACACCCGCTGTTAGGCTAGATGCTCGCATTCTACTTACTGCTTTACTTTCACTACACATTATACCTGTGATGTGATGCTTGGTGAAGGGATAACATGAGTGGATAAGGCACGTGGTGCTGATAACTTGGTAAAACTAGATAATGAACTTGGGGAGATCTTGGCGTGCGTCTTGGGTGTGTGGTGAGGGTTGAGTCGATCGGACAGGATCCTACAACGAGTCTTTGGGGCAAGTCATGCCAGAGGGGTGCGACCTGGGCATCCCTCGTGAGAGGTACCTGTGGCGGTACATGTGTGAGCAGACGGGGTGTTGGTTATCCCCGGTGGAGGTGCCATCAAGGCACGGGGTGTTGGTTATCCCCTTGAGAAGATATCTTGTTCGATCCCCCTAAGGACTGGTATGTCTTGAGAACCGGAATCATAGGACCCTTCGTGCACACCACTCGCTCCTGATGGGCAGGAGACGATTACCCAACTGACTAGGGCGGTGCCACTACTACTAGGTTGGAAGGTGATAGTGTAGGGAGGTACGGGCATGGGGGCCCACACCCTCCTAAGACAGTGTAGTGACCTTGGGGCCCGGTACTATGTCTCACAGTCTCAGTGTTTCGGTGGACCCTGAGGTGGCCTAGGGCTGAGTGGTAGGGTGGTACTGTACCGGTTGGAGAGGCAGTCGGCATCAGCCTAGGCGGGGCACCGCCGATGATGGTGATCTTGTGGATTTCCAGGTGTACACACTCTGCAGAGTTGATCGATCTATACGTATAGCCACATCCGCGGATATGGACATTCCTATGACCTACGCTTCACTTGATTAGTGAGAGGAGTCCTTTCTACCTTTCCCTTGGGTTTTGGTGTTGGATCCGGCTTTGGCCGTTGAGGCAAGGTACGAGCGGGAGTCGTCCTTGCCGCCCAGAGAGTGTGAGAGTGTGGTGAGATGTGTGTGATGGGATGGGAGAACGTGTGGTTGAGATTGATTAAAACTTGATGAACTATTATTATAAAATATTGATGAACTTGCATAGGAAACCTACAGCCATATATAGACCTTTTGATCTACCCTTGCATTCCACTTACCACAAAGCATACGCAAAAGCATAGGGTGGGAGACAGTGGCCAGTACAAATCGTACTGATAGATTTTGGACAGGTTTGGACGAAATCTACGACGACCACGAGGACTTGGATTAGGAGTAGATGGTCTCATGCCTACGCTCAAGTGTGGTTGAGAAGATGGAGTCTACGCCCGCTGACATTCTACGCCAACTCTGATGACTGTCGTGAAGGAGGAGCCTTCACCTGCCGATGCGCTACAATGACTCTGATGAAGATATGTGTGTGTTTCTGCTAGGTTAGTTGATGTAATAGGTGTGTTAACCAGTGGTGTAAAGCCTTGTAACTTATAATCCTATGATGTATGACTATGATGGCAGCTGATAATTGATAATGTGATGGATTGCTCTCGTGATCTACTACATTATAAATCATATCTGTGGATTTTCCCTTCGAGAAAAATCGAGATCGTTTCAATGTGGCAGGTGAACTGGTTGATAGTGTGCTTGGGGATGTGGTTACGGATATGGCAAAGGAAGTTGTTTGTGAGGTTTGCTTTGAGGAGGACGTTCCCGATGTTTGGGAGTTACAACGCTGAGGGTCGGCTTAATGTGGTTTCTGCAGGAGAGCAATTGTTGTTGTTGAGTGCCCCTTCGAGGGTTCGAGTTGTTGTAATTGTTACTTCTTTGCTAATACCGGTTAATTTAGATGGAGAAATTTTTATACCTTGGTTTGAGTCGCTTTTATTCTTTAGTGAGAGTATTGTTGTGTTGCCCCATTTTTTCTTTAGGCGAGGCATGTTTGATCTGTGTTCTGAGGCTCGACACCTAGTGACGCCCCCTATTGTTTTTTGTTCGGTGCTTGGTTTTTTTGTGCTTTTAGACTTTACATGCAGCGACGTCCCCTATTTCTTTTGGGTGAGGCTCACTTGTTTTGTGCTTTGAAACTTAACGCGCAACGACGCCTCCTATTTCTTTTAGGCGAGGCTCGCTTTTTTTTCCTTACTTTTGAAATTGACAAGCAGCAATGCCCCCTATTTCTTTTAGGCGAGGCTCACTTTTTTCTTTACTTTTGAACTTGACACGCAGCGACGCCCCCTATTTCTTTTGGGCGAGGCTCGCTTGTTTTGCGCTTTGAAACTTAATGCGTAGCGACGCCCCCTTTTTCTTCTAGGCAAGGCTCGCTTGTTCTTACGTGACATGGGGTAAGATCTTTAAGAATAAGTTTGTTTATTTTGTTAGAGTTTACAGGGCTCCATTGACGGAGGTTTACATGTGTATGCTATCTCTAAGTGTAATGTGTAATCACCAATTCTGCTTGACCTTCGTTTGTGTCAGTGGAATACGATGTGCGCTACTTTGCTCTGCTTGCCGATTGATGATGAACCTTCGTGTGCTCTAGTGAACTTCTCTTTAGATCAGCGAAGGAAGTCCCTATTGATGCAGTCTTGGTAGGCCGCTGAGGTCACAAGTTTCCTTCTTGTGGAGCTTGGACCTGGCGAGTCTTTGTTCTTACTTGAGCCTAATGTCCTCCTGGGGCGCCTTCATGTTCTGGTTCCTAGCAAAGCTTCGTTGGCATGCGGCTGATTGCCCACTTGCAGTAGTAGGGAATCAAAACCCCGCCACTTGATCTCTGCATGGCTGGCGCCAGAGCTCTTGTTGACGTTTCCTCTGACTGTCCCTTGCTAGGCTGTTGCTAGACGTATGTGGGCTTCGGGGCTTGAACCACTCGGCGAAGGTGTCAGCGTGCGCTGACCAGTTTCTAGTAGGGGTCTTAAATGTTTGGCTGAGTGGCTAGTTTGTTGTGGGGTTTTAAATGCTGGCGAGTAGTTTTCTGTGCTTTGTTGAGTGATGGTGTTTGAGTATTAATTGTATTGTTGTTGATTTGGTGTGCACATTTATTATTATCCTCAAATGGGGTGATTTGTTGATCCCTATTGTTTGGCTTTGTGAGCCCCTGGCGAATTTGCGAGGGTGCTCAGGTTTTGTTGTGAGCCCCTGGCATATTTGCAAGGGTGCTCAGGTTTTTGTTGTGAGCCCCTAGCATATTTGCGAGGGTGCTCAGGTTTTTGGCCTCCGCTCCAGTCCTTTGCCTTGAGGACAGGTGGGGTTTGCTTTTTGAGCCCTTGGTGTTTTTGGCGAGGGTGCTCAGGTTTTGTTGTGAGCCCTGGCATATTTGTGAGGGTGCTCAGGTTTTTGTCCTTCGCTCTTGTCCTTTGCCTTGTGGATGGGTGGGGTTTGCTTTTTGAGCCCCAGGCGTTTTTGTGAGGGTGCTCAGTTTTTTGACCTCCGCTCCCGTCCTTTGCCTTGAGGATGGATGGGGTTTGCTTTTTGAGCCCCTGGCATTTTTTGCGAGGGTGCTCGGTTTTTTGACCTCCACTCTCGTCCTTTGCCTTGAGGACGGGTGGGGTTTGCTTTTGAGCTCCTGGCATTTTTTACGAGGGTGCTCCGTTTTTGACCTCCGCTCCCGTCCTTTGCCTTGAGGACGGGTGTGGTTTGCTTTTGAGCTCCTTGCATTTTTTGCAAGGGTGCTCAATTTTTAGGGGATGTTTTCATTCGAGCGGGGGTCTAGATAAGGAGCCCTGCTTGGGGCAAATCTTTACCTGGTTTTACGGTGATGAGGGTGGGTCAGCCTTGGGCCACCCGTTTCGGCGAATTTGAGTTTTTTGGGGGCAAGTATTTTGTATTAAAGGGTAGAACTACTACCTCATTAAAAAAAACCTTGCACCCCTTCGCAAGGAAAAAGAGTGCAGTGCTAAGTTTTTACATCATTGAACAGAAAAAACAAAGAAAAAATTACATTGTGCGAGCGCTCGCTAAGGCGCCACTAAGGGTAGTATTTGCGGAGGTCGTCGATATTCCAGGTATGTGGCAGCTTGTTGCCTTCGCTATCTTGAAGGGTGAATGCTCCTGGTCTTGTTTATTGACTGGTGAGGTATGGCCCGAGCCATTTTGGTTGGAGCTTGCCTACCATTTTGGCATTTTGCTTTCTGATGAGGACCATGTCGCCTGAGTTGATTTGGCGAGGGTTCATCTTCTTGTTTCTCCATCGAGTGGTCTCGTCTTGGTATCTAAATTCTTCCGCAAGGTCTTTTGTCAATTGTTCTTCATCTTGAGAGTGGGGTCTATCTTTCGCGAGGGTAACTCTTGGTGACTGGTGGGTGATTTCTTCCGGCAAGACTGCTTCTTCACCGAAGAGGAGTTTGAATGGAGTGAACTTTGTTGCCCTTGATTCGGAGGTGTTGTGTGACCAAATGACTGAGGTGAGCTCCTCAGCCCATTTGCCCTTAGGCCTGCCATGCAACCTTCTGGAGATTCCTTGTAGAATTATGCCATTTGCTCTTTCAATGAGGCCATTGGATTGCGGGTGTCATACATAGGCGAAGCACACCTTCGTTCCTATCTGCATACAGAATTCCCTGAACGCCTCACTATCAAACTAGATTGTCCACTGTGAGTTCTCTTAGTACTTCGAAGCGGCATATGATTTGCTACCAGAAGAATTTTTTGACAGCCTGCAAGGTTATTGTGGCGAGTGGCTTGGCCTCTATCCATTTGGTGAAGTACTCGAAGGCGACCACCGCGTAGCGAAGGTTACCTGGAGCGGTTGGCAAAGGTCCAACTAGATCCATTGCCCATCACTGGAGGGGCCATGTTGGGCAAATTAAGGTTGTTGGTGCTCCTGGTCTGTTTGAATGTGAAGTTGAGAGTTGGCAACCTTTGTAGTGTTGGACTACTGAGGCCGCATCACTTACTACGATTGGCCAGTAGAACCCTTGTCTGAATGCTTTTCCCACTAGGGCTCTGGGTCCATTGTCAGAACCGCAAAAGCCCTCGTGGATCTCATTTAATAGTTGTTTACCCTCGCTGATAGTGATACACTTGAGAAGTGGTGCTATGACACTGGTTTTGTATAGTTCACCATTGATGATACTGTACCCTCGCACCCTCTGTTGCATTCTCTTTTCTTCTTCTTTGGTTTCTGGTTCATGGTATCCTTTGAGGTAAGCCACGATTGGTGCTCTCAAATCTTTGCTGTGAATTGCATTGATCAGCTTGGGTGCTTTGAAGTTTACTTCTACCGAGGGTTGGCTTATGATTTCATAGAAAACGTTCGAGGGTAGGGAGGTACCCTGTGCTACTGCCTTGGCTAGTTCATCTGCTTCGCTATTCTCTGTCCTTGGGATTGGTTTTGTTGTGATTCTCAGGAAGAAAACTTCGATCTTGCGAACTATGAGTAGGTACTTTTGTAGCTCTATATCTCTGGCTTTGAGTGTTTTTTCGATGTGGCCAGAGATGACCTAGGAGTCTATTTTTTATGATGGCCCTCCTTGCTGAGAGCGCGCGAAGCTTTGATAGGGCCAGTATGATTGCTTCATATTCTGTGTTGTTGTTTATGCATTGGAATTTGAGTCTCGCTGCATATCTGAGCTTGATGCCAGACAGTGAGGTTAAGATTGCTGCTATGCTAGCTCCTATTAATCCCCATGCTCCGTCTGTGTGCACTGTCCAGACTGGCTCTATGACCTCCGCAATGTTGTGATTGTCGCGGGTCCATTCTACCACGAAGTCTGTGAGGGCTTGAGATTTGATTGTGTTTCTCCCGACAAACGCTATTGTAAAATCGTTGATTTCGGTGGCCCATTTTCTGATTCATCCTATGGCTTCTAGGTTTTGAAGATGTTGTCGAGCGGGAAGCTCGAGGGTACGATAATCTTATGCCCTTGAAAATAGTGCTTTAGTTTTCTAGAGGCCATGACGACTGCGTACGCTACCTACTCCATTTCTGTGTAAAACTTTTTTTCACCGTCGAGGGTTTTGGATACATGGTATACTGGCAGTTGTTTTTTCTAGTGCTCTTCTTGCTGTTCTCTTACCAATACTGCGCTGACAGCGTGTGGCAAGGCTGCGACATATAGCAATAGGGGTTCTCCAGACTGGGGACTTACGAGGGTTGTCAAGTTGTGTAGGTAGCCTTTGATGTCGTTGATTGAGTTGGTCCCCAGCTAAATGGATTTGTGTTCTTTAGCACTTTGAAGAAAGGTAGCCCTCGCTCTACGAACCTTGAAATGAATCTATTTAGTGTTGCGAGCCTTTGTGCTAGCTTCCGTGCAGTCGGAGGTTCCATGCTGAGGATAGCGTCAATTTTTTCTGGGTTGGCTTCGATTCCTCTTGCTGAGACGAGGCAACTGAGCAGTTTACCCTTGCTTACACCAAATATGCATTTTTCAGGGTTTAATTTGAGCCCTGCGTTGCGGAGGTTGATGAATGCTCTTTCGAGGTCTTTGATGTGATTTTGTTTGAGCTTGCTCTACACGACATGTCATCCACATAAGTGGAGATTGCTTTGTCCTCTTTGAACAATTTTGCGGTCATGCAAGTGAAGGTTGACCCTGCGTTTCGAAGCCTTTCTGCCATTCTTCTGAAGCAATATGTTCCAAAGGGTGTGATAAAACTTGTCTTCTCCTAGACTTCTTGGTTCATCCAAATCTAGTGATAGCCTGAGAAACAGTCAAGGAGTGACAGTAACTCGTAGCCAGCTGCTGAGTCCATGAGGGTGCTGATTCTTGGCAGGGGAAATTGTCTTTTGGGCTTGCTTTGTTCAGGCTCGTGAAATCTACGCACATTCTCCACTTGTCATTTTTCTTTTTGACTAGAACAACGTTTGATAGCCAAGTTGGGTATTTGACTGGTCGAATGACCCCCGTGTCGAGCAAGCGCTGGACCTCCTTCTTGGCCGCTTGCTTTTTTTCTTCAGACATTTTGCGGAGTTTTTGTTTGACTGGAGGGTGGTTTTTGTTCACATCGAGGATGTGTTCAATAATTGATCTATCGACTCCTCGCAAGTCTTCGGCAGACCAGGTGAAGATGTCACTGTTGTCGCATTGAAACTGAATGAGTTCGCTCTCAATTTTACTGTCTAGTTTGGCAGAGATGATGACCTGCTTGCTGGTGTTACCCTCGAACAATGTAACCTTCTTGGTTTCTTCTGCTGGCTTCGCTCAAGCTTGCTTCTCTGGTTCATCTAACGAAGGTTCCTTCTCTTTTGGCTTTTCTTTGTCGAGGTTGTGTACGTTTTTCTATCCTGGTGTAGCTGTTTCTTCTACAATTCTGGCGAGGTCTTGATCACCATATACCTCAATGATGCCTTTGGCGGAGGATAGCTTCATACAAAGATGTCCCAAGTGCAGGACGGCGTTGAACACGTTTGTGACCCCTCAACCAAATATGGCATTGTAGTTGTAGAGCATGTCGACCACATCAAAGGTTATGTGCCCAGCCCTGCTATTGTGTTGATCATCGAAGGTTACTAGAAGTGTGATTTTGCCTATGGCTTTCACTTGCTTGCCTCTGAACCCATATAAGGGTCGTCCTACCGGTTGGAGTAGATTTCTGTCGAGCTTCATGTTGTCAAAGGTTGATGCAAACAGGATGTCGGCGGAGCTACCTGTATCGACTAGTATTCTTGTCACTACCCACCCGACAAGGTTTGTCTCAATGACCATTGCGTCAGTGTGAGGGTAGTCTTTCAGTTTGAGGTCCGAGCTGTAGAAGGTTATTGGGATATGAGACCATTGTGAATTTTTATGGGGTCCCTCGATGGCGAGGTGGTGCACCCGTCTCATATGCTCTTTGCATTGCCTTTTGTTGCCGTGGTCCTCATTAGTCCCTCCGGTGATTGCGAGAATGAAGCCAAAGGTTGCAGTTGGATTATTGATTGTGGTTTGGCTGGTCTGGCTCGCGGGCTCTGCTTTTACTTGTGTTGCTGCTGCTGAGTTGGCGGTGGTGGGGGTGGCGGCAGTAGCGCTGGATGTTGGGTTTGCATTTGTGGTGGAGTGGGTGGATGGGTGACTGTGTATGGGTGGTTGTTGGTGCGACTGTTGTAGCTGCAAGATGGTTGGGGGTTGTCGTATGTGTTGTGATGGTTGTTAGGAGAGTTGTAGCTTGTGAAGTTTTGGTATTGTTGAGGATGATGTTGTGAGGGTATGCCATAGTTTATGGGTGTATAATGGTATGTACTGATTGTGGGGGTTAGATGTCTTCTTGTGTAGTTGATAGGCTTCGGCGGGCCTGAGGCTGCGGCCTACTGGGCCTCCTGGTATTCTTTTCCCTTCATGAAACAGGCACACTGTTTGGTCGTGTGTCCCTTTCCCGGACCACAAAAATGGTAATAAACCTTCGCTGAGTCTCGTTGATTGGATCTATTCTACGCACCGGTTCTGTTGTCATTCTG